>WOVY01002528.1:0-193075 GCA_013436015.1 Rhipicephalus annulatus | reverse complement strand
GGAATACGGGAAGGAATTGAGTCATGGCATTGTTAATCTCTTGATAGTTACCTTTGTCGTAAAGGCGTATTGTTTTCTCGAAGGTATTTCGCGCTGACGGAGTGAATGAGAAGACAGCATGGATAGGTTTGTGGTCACCTATTTCAGATAAACACATACTGGATGAAAGGCTGTCGGGGAAATTGGCTAGTGCAAGATCCAGAACGTTAGCAACTTGTTAGGTAACCCGGGTGGGTTCTGATACTAGCTGAGAAAGGTTCAAGTTTAAGCAAAAATCAACAAAATTCCGCGTCTCAGTGTTCCCTGGCGCTGAAGATGATTGCGGGTTACACCAGTCAATGAGTGGAAAATTAAAATCACGGAAGAGGACGAGCTGTGCGGTTGGGTGTTCTGTCACTAGCTTGCTTACGATGTCGTTAAGCTGGTAACTGAAATCAGTAGTTGCACTAGGGGGCCTGTAGCAAACACCGAGTAAAACTTTTTTGGAAGGGTATGGATTAGTACCCATAATGTTGCAGGCTTGATGAAATGCTTATTGGCGAGCATGGTAGATGCTCACGCAATGCTATTAGTACACCACCGCCACGAGTACCTGTGCGGTCTTTTCGAAAAAGGCAAAAATTTGGCAAGTCTGTTAGAACTTCGCGATCAGTGACATCGCTACTCAGCCACGTTTCAGTCAGTAACAGTATATCGCTACCGGTTGATAAAACTCGGCTTGACACCAAGTCACGCTTTGGAAGGAAACTGCACACGTTGGCATAGATTATCGAAAGTGACACACAGTTAGCGGAGCAATCAGTAATTTTATGTTTGCCACGGGGTAGCTGCTATGTGACATCCCTGACTCTGTTAGAAGCAGCGTCAAAAATATATTTCTTAGAACCGATGAATAAGGTTTGGAAGCGAAGCGAATACGGGACTCTTTTGTTTTTAGCAAATGCTAGAAAATGCCTGCGTGAATTCCGAACTTGCGGCGATAATCTTCACCGATACTATAACTAGTGTTCTTAAGCATACGTCCTCTCGAAAGGATATTTATTTTAGTTTTATGGTACGCAAATTTATATATTAGAGGGCGACAGTGGTTGGGCGAGTGACGACCAACGCGATGTGCCCGTTCGATTTCTTTTGGGTCGATGTTTACCTGGAACCTCTCACGGTACAGGTCAACAATCAGACCTTCTGCGTCAGCAGTGGTTTTGGGGCTGGAAGAATCGGGAATGTTATAGAAAATTAAATTGTCCCGTCGTGATCGATTATCAGCATCCTCGATACGTGCTTCCAGCTTAGAAATACGATGCGCAGCTTCTTTATTAGCAGTGCGCATCACCATCAGTTCGCTTCGGATAGGCGGAAACCTGTGGTAGTGACTTTCAAGGGTACTTAATCGTTCACTCAAGTCTGCTATACTCTTGTCGGTAGTGATTATCTGGGTTTTTGGGCCCTGAATTTCGGTAATTAGCTGGTTCTGACCCGTGGTTAGCTTTCTCAATTCGGTTAGTATGTTTTCAAAATTGTTAGGACCAGGGTTTGTTTCCACATCGCCGGCCAGAATCAGCAAGTCGCATATTACATGCAAACACTCAACAGCAATGGTAATACAGCAATGTGGGCTCGGCAACTGTACCAAAAATAGTTGCTAGATTTCTTAGCAAATAAAGCGTAAGGTTCACCAACCTGCATTGCAAGAGCAAAAGGTTTAGCACAGTGCGCAAAGGCTCAGTCACCGGGCCCACAAAGCTGCGGCGAAGGTCGTGCGCTCTTTATGTACACTGGGTGCGCTGCCGTTGATGACGATGGGGCTTGCCATCCTTGACTGAAGATCAGAGGCCACCCTGGCCACCCTCGCTGCGGCGAGCTGTCCGAGTAGGGCACATCGCCGCTAAGGAGAACTCGATAGTTTCCCGGCTCTTTTGCTTGAAATTTGGCCACACATCCTGCTGAGGCGACTGTAGCTGCGTTGCTTATCACAGGCAGTAGTATCTCCGCGGCGACGAAGCTGATAATCTGCATTGCAAGAGCAAGAGGTTTAGCACAGTGCGCAAAGGCACAGTCACCGGGCGCACAAAGCTGCGGCGAAGGTCGAGTGCTCTTTATGTACACTGGGTGCGCTGCCGTTGATGACGATGGGCCTTGCCATCCTTGACTGAAGATCGGAGGCCACCCTAGCCACCCTCGCTGCGGCGAGCTGTCCGAGTAGGGCACATTGCCGCTAAGGAGAACTCGATAGTTTCCCGGCTCTTTTGCTTGAAATTTGGCCACACATCCTGCTGAGGCGACTGTAGCTGCGTTGCCTATCACAAGCAGTAGTATCTGCGCGACGACGAAGCTGATAATCTGCATTGCAACAGCAAAAGGTTTAGCACAGTGCGCAAAGGCACAGTCACCCGGGCGCACAAAGCTGCGGCGAAGGTCGAGCGCTCTTTATGTACACTGGGTGCGCTGCCGTTGATGATGATGGGGCTTGCCATCCTTGACTGAAGATCGGAGGCCACCCTGGCCACCCTCGCTGCGGCGAGCTGTCCGAGTAGGGCACATCGCCGCTAAGGAGAACTCGATAGTTTTCCGGCTCTTTTGCTTGAAATTTGGCCACACATCCTGCTGAGGCGACTGTAGCTGCGTTGCTTATCACAGGCAGTAGTATCTCCGCGGCGACGAAGCTGATAATCTGCATTGCAAGAGCAAGAGGTTTAGCACAGTGCGCAAAGGCACAGTCACCGGGCGCACAAAGCTGCGGCGAAGGTCGAGTGCTCTTTATGTACACTGGGTGCGCTGCCGTTGATGACGATGGGGCTTGCCATCCTTGACTGAAGATCGGAGGCCACCCTAGCCACCCTCGCTGCGGCGAGCTGTCCGAGTAGGGCACATTGCCGCTAAGGAGAACTCGATAGTTTCCCGGCTCTTTTGCTTGAAATTTGGCCACACATCCTGCTGAGGCGACTGTAGCTGCGTTGCCTATCACAAGCAGTAGTATCTGCGCGACGACGAAGCTGATAATCTGCATTGCAACAGCAAAAGGTTTAGCACAGTGCGCAAAGGCACAGTCACCGGGCGCACAAAGCTGCGGCGAAGGTCGAGCGCTCTTTATGTACACTGGGTGCGCTGCCGTTGATGATGATGGGGCTTGCCATCCTTGACTGAAGATCGGAGGCCACCCTGGCCACCCTCGCTGCGGCGAGCTGTCCGAGTAGGGCACATCGCCGCTAAGGAGAACTCGATAGTTTCCCGGCACTTTTGCTTGAAATTTGGCCACACATCCTGCTGAGGCGACTGTAGCTGCGTTGCTTATCACAGGCAGTAGTATCTCCGCGGCGACGAAGCTGATAATCTGCATTGCAAGAGCAAGAGGTTTAGCACAGTGCGCAAGGCACAGTCACCGGGCGCACAAAGCTGCGGCGAAGGTCGAGCGCTCTTTATGTACACTGAGTGCGCTGCCGTTGATGACGATGGGGCTTGCCATCCTTGACTGAAGATCGGAGGCCACCCTGGCCACCCTCACTGCGGCGAGCTGTCCGAGTAGGGCACATTGCCGCTAAGGAGAACTCGATAGTTTCCCGGCTCTTTTGCTTGAAATTCGGCCACACATCCTGCTGAGGCGACTGTAGCTGCGTTGCCTATCACAAGCAGTAGTATCTGCGCGACGACGAAGCTGATAATCTGCATTGCAACAGCAAGAGGTTTAGAACAGTGCGCAAAGGCACAGTCACCGGGCGCACAAAGCTGCGGCGAAGGTCGAGCGCTCTTTATGTACACTGGGTGCGCTGCCGTTGATGATGATGGGGCTTGCCATCCTTGACTGAAGATCGAAGGCCACCCTGGCCACCCTCGCTGCGGCGAGCTGTCCGAGTAGGGCACATCGCCGCTAAGGAGAACTCGATAGTTTCCCGGCTCTTTTGCTTGAAATTTGGCCACACATCCTGCTGAGGCGACTGTAGCTGCGTTGCTTATCACAGGCAGTAGTATCTCCGCGGCGACGAAGCTGATAATCTGCATTGCAAGAGCAAGAGGTTTAGCACAGTGCGCAAAGGCACAGTCACCGGGCCCACAAAGCTGCGGCGAAGGTCGTCCAATCTTTATGTACACTGGGTGCGCTGCGTTGATGACGATGGGGCTTGCCATCCTTGACTGAAGATCGGAGGCCACCCTAGCCACCCTCGCTGCGGCGAGCTGTCCGAGTAGGGCACATTGCCGCTAAGGAGAACTCGATAGTTTCCCAGCTCTTTTGCTTGAAATTTGGCCACACATCCTGCTGAGGCGACTGTAGCTGCGTTGTTTATCACAGGCAGTAGTATCTCCGCGGCGACGAAGCTGATAATCTGCATTGCAAGAGCAAGAGGTTTAGCACAGTGCGCAAAGGCACAGTCACCGGGCCCACAAAGCTGCGGCGAAGGTCGTCCACTCTTTATGTACACTGGGTGCGCTGCCGTTGATGACGATGGGGCTTGACATCCTTGACTGAAGATCGTAGGCCACCCTAGCCACCCTCGCTGCGGCGAGCTGTCCGAGTAGGGCACATTGCCGCTAAGGAGAACTCGATAGTTTCCCGGCTCTTTTGCTTGAAATTTGACCACACATCCTGCTGAGGCGAATGTAGCTGCGTTGCCTTTCACAAGCAGTAGTATCTGCGCGACGACGAAGCTGATAATCTCCATTGCAACAGCAAAAGGTTTAGAACAGTGCGCAAAGGCACAGTCACCGGGCGCACAAAGCTGCGGCGAAGGTCGAGCGCTCTTTATGTACACTGGGTGCGCTGCCGTTGATGATGATGGGGCTTGCCATCCTTGACTGAAGATCGGAGGCCACCCTGGCCACCCTCGCTGCGGCGAGCTGTCCGAGTAGGGCACATCGCCGCTAAGGAGAACTCGATAGTTTCCCGGCTCTTTTGCTTGAAATTTGGCCACACATCCTGCTGAGGCGACTGTAGCTGCGTTGCCTATCACAAGCAGTAGTATCTGCGCGGCGACAAAGCTGATAATCTGCATTGCAAGAGCAAAAAGTTTAGCACAGTGCGCAAAGGCACAGTCACCGGGCGCACAAAGCTGTGGCGAAGGTCGAGTGCTCTTTATGTACACTGGGTGCGCTGCCGTTGATGACGATGGGGCTTGCCATCCTTGACTGAAGATCGGAGGCCACCCTAGCCACCCTCGCTGCGGCGAGCTTTCCGAGTAGGGCACATTGCCGCTAAGGAGAACTCGATAGTTTCCCGGCTCTTTTGCTTGAAATTTGGCCACACATCCTGCTGAGGGCGACTGTAGCTGCGTTGCTTATCACAGGCAGTAGTATCTCCGCGGCGACGAAGCTGATAATCTGCATTGCAAGAGCAAGAGGTTTAGCACAGTGTGCAAAGGCACAGTCACCGGGCCCACAAAGCTGCGGCGAAGGTCGTCCACTCTTTATGTACACTGGGTGCGCTGCCGTTGATGACGATGGGGCTTGCCATCCTTGACTGAAGATCGGAGGCCACCCTAGCCACCCTCGCTGCGGCGAGCTGTCCGAGTAGGGCACATTGCCGCTAAGGAGAACTCGATAGTTTCCCGGCTCTTTTGCTTGAAATTTGGCCACACATCCTGCTGAGGCGACTGTAGCTGCGCTGCCTATCACAAGCAGTAGTATCTGCGCGACGACGAAGCTGATAATCTGCATTGCAACAGCAAAAGGTTTAGCACAGTGCGCAAAGGCACAGTCACCGGGCGCACAAAGCTGCGGCGAAGGTCGAGCGCTCTTTATGTACACTGGGTGCGCTGCCGTTGATGACGATGGGGCTTGCCATCCTTGACTGAAGATCGGAGGCCACCCTGGCCACCCTCGCTGCGGCGAGCTGTCCGAGTAGGGCACATCGCCGCTAAGGAGAACTCGATAGTTTCCCGGCTCTTTTGCTTGAAATTTGGCCACACATCCTGCTGAGGCGACTGTAGCTGCGTTGCCTATCACAAGCAGTAGTATCTGCGCGGCGACGAAGCTGATAATCTGCATTGCAAGAGCAAAAAGTTTAGCACAGTGCGCAAAGGCACAGTCACCGGGCGCACAAAGCTGCGGCGAAGGTCGAGTGCTCTTTATGTACACTGGGTGCGCTGCCGTTGATGACGATGGGGCTTGCCATCCTTGACTGAAGATCGGAGGCCACCCTAGCCACCCTCGCTGCGGCGAGCTGTCCGAGTAGGGCACTATGCCGCTAAGGAGAACTCGATAGTTTCCCGGCTCTTTTGCTTGAAATTTGGCCACACATCCTGCTGAGGCGACTGTAGCTGCGTTGCCTATCACAAGCAGTAGTATCTGCGCGACGACGAAGCTGATAATCTGCATTGCAACAGCAAAAGGTTTAGCACAGTGCGCAAAGGCACAGTCACCGGGCCCACAAAGCTGCGGCGAAGGTCGTGCGCTCTTTATGTACACTGGGTGCGCTGCCGTTGATGACGATGGGGCTTGCCATCCTTGACTGAAGATCAGAGGCCACCCTGGCCACCCTCGCTGCGGCGAGCTGTCCGAGTAGGGCACATCGCCGCTAAGGAGAACTCGATAGTTTCCCGGCTCTTTTGCTTGAAATTTGGCCACACATCCTGCTGAGGCGACTGTAGCTGCGTTGCTTATCACAGGCAGTAGTATCTCCGCGGCGACGAAGCTGATAATCTGCATTGCAAGAGCAAGAGGTTTAGCACAGTGCGCAAAGGCACAGTCACCGGGCGCACAAAGCTGCGGCGAAGGTCGAGTGCTCTTTATGTACACTGGGTGCGCTGCCGTTGATGACGATGGGCCTTGCCATCCTTGACTGAAGATCGGAGGCCACCCTAGCCACCCTCGCTGCGGCGAGCTGTCCGAGTAGGGCACATTGCCGCTAAGGAGAACTCGATAGTTTCCCGGCTCTTTTGCTTGAAATTTGGCCACACATCCTGCTGAGGCGACTGTAGCTGCGTTGCCTATCACAAGCAGTAGTATCTGCGCGACGACGAAGCTGATAATCTGCATTGCAACAGCAAAAGGTTTAGCACAGTGCGCAAAGGCACAGTCACCGGGCGCACAAAGCTGCGGCGAAGGTCGAGCGCTCTTTATGTACACTGGGTGCGCTGCCGTTGATGATGATGGGGCTTGCCATCCTTGACTGAAGATCGGAGGCCACCCTGGCCACCCTCGCTGCGGCGAGCTGTCCGAGTAGGGCACATCGCCGCTAAGGAGAACTCGATAGTTTTCCGGCTCTTTTGCTTGAAATTTGGCCACACATCCTGCTGAGGCGACTGTAGCTGCGTTGCTTATCACAGGCAGTAGTATCTCCGCGGCGACGAAGCTGATAATCTGCATTGCAAGAGCAAGAGGTTTAGCACAGTGCGCAAAGGCACAGTCACCGGGCGCACAAAGCTGCGGCGAAGGTCGAGTGCTCTTTATGTACACTGGGTGCGCTGCCGTTGATGACGATGGGGCTTGCCATCCTTGACTGAAGATCGGAGGCCACCCTAGCCACCCTCGCTGCGGCGAGCTGTCCGAGTAGGGCACATTGCCGCTAAGGAGAACTCGATAGTTTCCCGGCTCTTTTGCTTGAAATTTGGCCACACATCCTGCTGAGGCGACTGTAGCTGCGTTGCCTATCACAAGCAGTAGTATCTGCGCGACGACGAAGCTGATAATCTGCATTGCAACAGCAAAAGGTTTAGCACAGTGCGCAAAGGCACAGTCACCGGGCGCACAAAGCTGCGGCGAAGGTCGAGCGCTCTTTATGTACACTGGGTGCGCTGCCGTTGATGATGATGGGGCTTGCCATCCTTGACTGAAGATCGGAGGCCACCCTGGCCACCCTCGCTGCGGCGAGCTGTCCGAGTAGGGCACATCGCCGCTAAGGAGAACTCGATAGTTTCCCGGCACTTTTGCTTGAAATTTGGCCACACATCCTGCTGAGGCGACTGTAGCTGCGTTGCTTATCACAGGCAGTAGTATCTCCGCGGCGACGAAGCTGATAATCTGCATTGCAAGAGCAAGAGGTTTAGCACAGTGCGCAAAGGCACAGTCACCGGGCGCACAAAGCTGCGGCGAAGGTCGAGCGCTCTTTATGTACACTGAGTGCGCTGCCGTTGATGACGATGGGGCTTGCCATCCTTGACTGAAGATCGGAGGCCACCCTGGCCACCCTCACTGCGGCGAGCTGTCCGAGTAGGGCACATTGCCGCTAAGGAGAACTCGATAGTTTCCCGGCTCTTTTGCTTGAAATTCGGCCACACATCCTGCTGAGGCGACTGTAGCTGCGTTGCCTATCACAAGCAGTAGTATCTGCGCGACGACGAAGCTGATAATCTGCATTGCAACAGCAAGAGGTTTAGAACAGTGCGCAAAGGCACAGTCACCGGGCGCACAAAGCTGCGGCGAAGGTCGAGCGCTCTTTATGTACACTGGGTGCGCTGCCGTTGATGATGATGGGGCTTGCCATCCTTGACTGAAGATCGAAGGCCACCCTGGCCACCCTCGCTGCGGCGAGCTGTCCGAGTAGGGCACATCGCCGCTAAGGAGAACTCGATAGTTTCCCGGCTCTTTTGCTTGAAATTTGGCCACACATCCTGCTGAGGCGACTGTAGCTGCGTTGCTTATCACAGGCAGTAGTATCTCCGCGGCGACGAAGCTGATAATCTGCATTGCAAGAGCAAGAGGTTTAGCACAGTGCGCAAAGGCACAGTCACCGGGCCCACAAAGCTGCGGCGAAGGTCGTCCAATCTTTATGTACACTGGGTGCGCTGCGTTGATGACGATGGGGCTTGCCATCCTTGACTGAAGATCGGAGGCCACCCTAGCCACCCTCGCTGCGGCGAGCTGTCCGAGTAGGGCACATTGCCGCTAAGGAGAACTCGATAGTTTCCCAGCTCTTTTGCTTGAAATTTGGCCACACATCCTGCTGAGGCGACTGTAGCTGCGTTGTTTATCACAGGCAGTAGTATCTCCGCGGCGACGAAGCTGATAATCTGCATTGCAAGAGCAAGAGGTTTAGCACAGTGCGCAAAGGCACAGTCACCGGGCCCACAAAGCTGCGGCGAAGGTCGTCCACTCTTTATGTACACTGGGTGCGCTGCCGTTGATGACGATGGGGCTTGACATCCTTGACTGAAGATCGTAGGCCACCCTAGCCACCCTCGCTGCGGCGAGCTGTCCGAGTAGGGCACATTGCCGCTAAGGAGAACTCGATAGTTTCCCGGCTCTTTTGCTTGAAATTTGACCACACATCCTGCTGAGGCGAATGTAGCTGCGTTGCCTTTCACAAGCAGTAGTATCTGCGCGACGACGAAGCTGATAATCTCCATTGCAACAGCAAAAGGTTTAGAACAGTGCGCAAAGGCACAGTCACCGGGCGCACAAAGCTGCGGCGAAGGTCGAGCGCTCTTTATGTACACTGGGTGCGCTGCCGTTGATGATGATGGGGCTTGCCATCCTTGACTGAAGATCGGAGGCCACCCTGGCCACCCTCGCTGCGGCGAGCTGTCCGAGTAGGGCACATCGCCGCTAAGGAGAACTCGATAGTTTCCCGGCTCTTTTGCTTGAAATTTGGCCACACATCCTGCTGAGGCGACTGTAGCTGCGTTGCCTATCACAAGCAGTAGTATCTGCGCGGCGACAAAGCTGATAATCTGCATTGCAAGAGCAAAAAGTTTAGCACAGTGCGCAAAGGCACAGTCACCGGGCGCACAAAGCTGTGGCGAAGGTCGAGTGCTCTTTATGTACACTGGGTGCGCTGCCGTTGATGACGATGGGGCTTGCCATCCTTGACTGAAGATCGGAGGCCACCCTAGCCACCCTCGCTGCGGCGAGCTTTCCGAGTAGGGCACATTGCCGCTAAGGAGAACTCGATAGTTTCCCGGCTCTTTTGCTTGAAATTTGGCCACACATCCTGCTGAGGCGACTGTAGCTGCGTTGCTTATCACAGGCAGTAGTATCTCCGCGGCGACGAAGCTGATAATCTGCATTGCAAGAGCAAGAGGTTTAGCACAGTGTGCAAAGGCACAGTCACCGGGCCCACAAAGCTGCGGCGAAGGTCGTCCACTCTTTATGTACACTGGGTGCGCTGCCGTTGATGACGATGGGGCTTGCCATCCTTGACTGAAGATCGGAGGCCACCCTAGCCACCCTCGCTGCGGCGAGCTGTCCGAGTAGGGCACATTGCCGCTAAGGAGAACTCGATAGTTTCCCGGCTCTTTTGCTTGAAATTTGGCCACACATCCTGCTGAGGCGACTGTAGCTGCGCTGCCTATCACAAGCAGTAGTATCTGCGCGACGACGAAGCTGATAATCTGCATTGCAACAGCAAAAGGTTTAGCACAGTGCGCAAAGGCACAGTCACCGGGCGCACAAAGCTGCGGCGAAGGTCGAGCGCTCTTTATGTACACTGGGTGCGCTGCCGTTGATGACGATGGGGCTTGCCATCCTTGACTGAAGATCGGAGGCCACCCTGGCCACCCTCGCTGCGGCGAGCTGTCCGAGTAGGGCACATCGCCGCTAAGGAGAACTCGATAGTTTCCCGGCTCTTTTGCTTGAAATTTGGCCACACATCCTGCTGAGGCGACTGTAGCTGCGTTGCCTATCACAAGCAGTAGTATCTGCGCGGCGACGAAGCTGATAATCTGCATTGCAAGAGCAAAAAGTTTAGCACAGTGCGCAAAGGCACAGTCACCGGGCGCACAAAGCTGCGGCGAAGGTCGAGTGCTCTTTATGTACACTGGGTGCGCTGCCGTTGATGACGATGGGGCTTGCCATCCTTGACTGAAGATCGGAGGCCACCCTAGCCACCCTCGCTGCGGCGAGCTGTCCGAGTAGGGCACTATGCCGCTAAGGAGAACTCGATAGTTTCCCGGCTCTTTTGCTTGAAATTTGGCCACACATCCTGCTGAGGCGACTGTAGCTGCGTTGCCTATCACAAGCAGTAGTATCTGCGCGACGACGAAGCTGATAATCTGCATTGCAACAGCAAAAGGTTTAGCACAGTGCGCAAAGGCACAGTCACCGGGCGCACAAAGCTGCGGCGAAGGTCGAGCGCTCTTTATGTACACTGGGTGCGCTGCCGTTGATGACGATGGGGCTTGCCATCCTTGACTGAAGATCGGAGGCCACCCTGGCCACGCTCGCTACGGCGAGCTGTCCGAGTAGGGCACATCGCCGCTAAGGAGAACTCGATAGTTTCCCGGCTCTTTTGCTTGAAATTTGGCCACACATCCTGCTGAGGCGACTGTAGCTGCGTTGCTTATCACAGGCAGTAGTATCTCCGCGGCGACGAAGCTGATAATCTGCATTGCAAGAGCAAGAGGTTTAGCACAGTGCGCAAAGGCACAGTCACCGGGCCCACAAAGCTGCGGCGAAGGTCGTCCACTCTTTATGTACACTGGGTGCGCTGCCGTTGATGACGATGGGGCTTGCCATCCTTGACTGAAGATGGGAGGCAACCCTAGCCACCCTCGCTGCGGCGAGCTGTCCGAGTAGGGCACATTGCCGCTAAGGAGAACTCGATAGTTTCCCGGCTCTTTTGCTTGAAATTTGGCCACACATCCTGCTGAGGCGACTGTAGCTGCGTTGCCTATCACAAGCAGTAGTATCTCCGCGGCGACGAAGCTGATAATCTGCATTGCAAGAGCAAGAGGTTTAGCACAGTGCGCAAAGGCACAGTCACCGGGCCCACAAAGCTGCGGCGAAGGTCGTCCACTCTTTATGTACACTGGGTGCGCTGCCGTTGATGACGATGGGGCTTGCCATCCTTGACTGAAGATGGGAGGCAACCCTAGCCACCCTCGCTGCGGCGAGCTGTCCGAGTAGGGCACATTGCCGCTAAGGAGAACTCGATAGTTTCCCGGCTCTTTTGCTTGAAATTTGGCCACACATCCTGCTGAGGCGACTGTAGCTGCGTTGCCTATCACAAGCAGTAGTATCTGCGCGACGACGAAGCTGATAATCTGCATTGCAACAGCAAAAGGTTTAGCACAATGCGCAAAGGCACAGTCACTGGGCGCACAAAGCTGCGGCGAAGGTCGAGCGCTCTTTATGTACACTGGGTGCGCTGCCGTTGATGATGATGGTGCTTGCCATCCTTGACTGAAGATCGGAGGCCACCCTGGCCACCCTCGCTGCGGCGAGCTGTCCGAGTAGGGCACATCGCCGCTAAGGAGAACTCGATAGTTTCCCGGCTCTTTTGCTTGAAATTTGGCCACACATCCTGCTGAGGCGACTGTAGCTGCGTTGCCTATCACAAGCAGTAGTATCTGCGCGGCGACGAAGCTGATAATCTGCATTGCAAGAGCAAAAAGTTTAGCACAGTGCGCAAAGGCACAGTCACCGGGCGCACAAAGCTGCGGCGAAGGTCTAGTGCTCTTTATGTACACTGGGTGCGCTGCCGTTGATGACGATGGGGCTTGCCATCCTTGACTGAAGATCGGAGGCCACCCTAGCCACCCTCGCTGCGGCGAGCTTTCCGAGTAGGGCACATTGCCGCTAAGGAGAACTCGATAGTTTCCCGGCTCTTTGCTTGAAATTTGGCCACACATCCTGCTGAGGCGACTGTAGCTGCGTTGCTTATCACAGGCAGTAGTATCTCCGCGGCGACGAAGCTGATAATCTGCATTGCAAGAGCAAGAGGTTTAGCACAGTGCGCAAAGGCACAGTCACCGGGCCCACAAATCTGCGGCGAAGGTCGTCCACTCTTTATGTACACTGGGTGCGCTGCCGTTGATGACGATGGGGCTTGGCATCCTTGACTGAAGATCGGAGGCCACCCTAGCCACCCTCGCTGCGGCGAGCTGTCCGAGTAGGGCACATTGCCGCTAAGGAGAACTCGATAGTTTCCCGGCTCTTTTGCTTGAAATTTGGCCACACATCCTGCTGAGGCGACTGTAGCTGCGTTGCCTATCACAAGCAGTAGTATCTGCGCGACGACGAAGCTGATAATCTGCATTGCAACAGCAAAAGGTTTAGCACAGTGCGCAAAGGCACAGTCACCGGGCGCACAAAGCTGCGGCGAAGGTCGAGCGCTCTTTATGTACACTGGGTGCGCTGCCGTTGATGACGATGGGGCTTGCCATCCTTGACTGAAGATCGGAGGCCACCCTGGCCACCCTCGCTGCGGCGAGCTGTCCGAGTAGGGCACATCGCCGCTAAGGAGAACTCGATAGTTTCCCGGCTCTTTTGCTTGAAATTTGGCCACACATCCTGCTGAGGCGACTGTAGCTGCGTTGCCTATCACAAGCAGTAGTATCTGCGCGGCGACGAAGCTGATAATCTGCATTGCAAGAGCAAAAAGTTTAGCACAGTGCGCAAAGGCACAGTCACCGGGCGCACAAAGCTGCGGCGAAGGTCGAGTGCTCTTTATGTACACTGGGTGCGCTGCCGTTGATGACGATGGGGCTTGCCATCCTTGACTGAAGATCGGAGGCCACCCTAGCCACCCTCGCTGCGGCGAGCTGTCCGAGTAGGGCACATTGCCGCTAAGGAGAACTCGATAGTTTCCCGGCTCTTTTGCTTGAAATTTGGCCACACATCCTGCTGAGGCGACTGTAGCTGCGTTGCTTATCACAGGCAGTAGTATCTCCGCGGCGACGAAGCTGATAATCTGCATTGCAAGAGCAAGAGGTTTAGCACAGTGCGCAAAGGCACAGTCACCGGGCCCACAAAGCTGCGGCGAAGGTCGTCCACTCTTTATGTACACTGGGTGCGCTGCCGTTGATGACGATGGGGCTTGCCATCCTTGACTGAAGATCGGAGGCCACCCTAGCCACCCTCGCTGCGGTGAGCTGTCCGAGTAGGGCACATTGCCGCTAAGGAGAACTCGATAGTTTCCCGGCTCTTTTGCTTGAAATTTGGTCACACATCCTGCTGAGGCGACTGTAGCTGCGTTGCCTATCACAAGCAGTAGTATCTGCGCGACGACGAAGCTGATAATCTGCATTGCAACAGCAAAAGGTTTAGCACAGTGCGCAAAGGCACAGTCACCGGGCGCACAAAGCTGCGGCGAAGGTCGAGCGCTCTTTATGTACACTGGGTGCGCTGCCGTTGATGACGATGGGGCTTGCCATCCTTGACTGAAGATCGGAGGCCACCCTGGCCACGCTCGCTGCGGCGAGCTGTCCGAGTAGGGCACATCGCCGCTAAGGAGAACTCGATAGTTTCCCGGCTCTTTTGCTTGAAATTTGGCCACACATCCTGCTGAGGCGACTGTAGCTGCGTTGCTTATCACAGGCAGTAGTATCTCCGCGGCGACGAAGCTGATAATCTGCATGCAAGAGCAAGAGGTTTAGCACAGTGCGCAAAGGCACAGTCCACCGGGCCCACAAAGCTGCGGCGAAGGTCGTCCACTCTTTATGTACACTGGGTGCGCTGCCGTTGATGACGATGGGGCTTGCCATCCTTGACTGAAGATCGGAGGCCACCCTAGCCACTCTCGCTGCGGCGAGTTGTCCGAGTAGGGCACATTGCCGCTAAGGAGAACTCGATAGTTTCCCGGCTCTTTTGCTTGAAATTTGGCCACACATCCTGCTGAGGCGACTGTAGCTGCGTTGCCTATCACGAGCAGTAGTATCTGCGCGACGACGAAGCTGATAATCTGCATTGCAACAGTAAAGGTTTAGCACAGTGCGCAAAGGCACAGTCACCGGGCGCACAAAGCTGCGGCGAAGGTCGAGCGCTCTTTATGTACACTGGGTGCGCTGCCGTTGATGACGATGGGGCTTGCCATCCTTGACTGAAGATCGGAGGCCACCCTGGCCACCCTCGCTACGGCGAGCTGTCCGAGTAGGGCACATCGCCGCTAAGGAGAACTCGATAGTTTCCCGGCTCTTTTGCTTGAAATTTGGCCACACATCCTGCTGAGGCGACTGTAGCTGCGTTGCTTATCACAGGCAGTAGTATCTCCGCGGCGACGAAGCTGATAATCTGCATTGCAAGAGCAAGAGGTTTAGCACAGTGCGCAAAGGCACAGTCACCGGGCCCACAAAGCTGCGGCAAAGGTCGTCCACTCTTTATGTACACTGGGTGCGCTGCCGTTGATGACTATGGGGCTTGCCATCCTTGACTGAAGATCGGAGGCCACCCTAGCCACCCTCGCTGCGGCGAGCTGTCCGAGTAGGGCACATTGCCGCTAAGGAGAACTCGATAGTTTCCCGGCTCTTTTGCTTGAAATTTGGCCACACATCCTGCTGAGGCGACTGTAGCTGCGTTGCCTATCACAAGCAGTAGTATCTGCGCGACGACGAAGCTGATAATCTGCATTGCAACAGCAAAAGGTTTAGCACAATGCGCAAAGGCACAGTCACTGGGCGCACAAAGCTGCGGCGAAGGTCGAGCGCTCTTTATGTACACTGGGTGCGCTGCCGTTGATGATGATGGTGCTTGCCATCCTTGACTGAAGATCGGAGGCCACCCTGGCCACCCTCGCTGCGGCGAGCTGTCCGAGTAGGGCACATCGCCGCTAAGGAGAACTCGATAGTTTCCCGGCTCTTTTGCTTGAAATTTGGCCACACATCCTGCTGAGGCGACTGTAGCTGCGTTGCTTATCACAGGCAGTAGTATCTCCGCGGCGACGAAGCTGATAATCTGCATTGCAAGAGCAAGAGGTTTAGCACAGTGCGCAAAGGCACAGTCACCGGGCCCACAAAGCTGCGGCGAAGGTCGTCCACTCTTTATGTACACTGGGTGCGCTGCCGTTGATGACGATGGGGCTTGCCATCCTTGACTGAAGATCGGAGGCCACCCTAGCCACCCTCGCTGCGGTGAGCTGTCCGAGTAGGGCACATTGCCGCTAAGGAGAACTCGATAGTTTCCCGGCTCTTTTGCTTGAAATTTGGTCACACATCCTGCTGAGGCGACTGTAGCTGCGTTGCCTATCACAAGCAGTAGTATCTGCGCGACGACGAAGCTGATAATCTGCATTGCAACAGCAAAGGTTTAGCACAGTGCGCAAAGGCACAGTCACCGGGCGCACAAAGCTGCGGCGAAGGTCGAGCGCTCTTTATGTACACTGGGTGCGCTGCCGTTGATGACGATGGGGCTTGCCATCCTTGACTGAAGATCGGAGGCCACCCTGGCCACGCTCGCTGCGGCGAGCTGTCCGAGTAGGGCACATCGCCGCTAAGGAGAACTCGATAGTTTCCCGGCTCTTTTGCTTGAAATTTGGCCACACATCCTGCTGAGGCGACTGTAGCTGCGTTGCTTATCACAGGCAGTAGTATCTCCGCGGCGACGAAGCTGATAATCTGCATTGCAAGAGCAAGAGGTTAGCACAGTGCGCAAAGGCACAGTCACCGGGCCCACAAAGCTGCGGCGAAGGTCGTCCACTCTTTATGTACACTGGGTGCGCTGCCGTTGATGACGATGGGGCTTGCCATCCTTGACTGAAGATCGTTGGCCACCCTAGCCACTCTCGCTGCGGCGAGTTGTCCGAGTAGGGCACATTGCCGCTAAGGAGAACTCGATAGTTTCCCGGCTCTTTTGCTTGAAATTTGGCCACACATCCTGCTGAGGCGACTGTAGCTGCGTTGCCTATCACAAGCAGTAGTATCTGCGCGACGACGAAGCTGATAATCTGCATTGCAACAGTAAAAGGTTTAGCACAGTGCGCAAAGGCACAGTCACCGGGCGCACAAAGCTGCGGCGAAGGTCGAGCGCTCTTTATGTACACTGGGTGCGCTGCCGTTGATGACCGATGGGGCTTGCCATCCTTGACTGAAGATCAGAGGCCACCCTGGCCACCCTCGCTACGGCGAGCTGTCCGAGTAGGGCACATCGCCGCTAAGGAGAACTCGATAGTTTCCCGGCTCTTTTGCTTGAAATTTGGCCACACATCCTGCTGAGGCGACTGTAGCTGCGTTGCTTATCACAGGCAGTAGTATCTCCGCGGCGACGAAGCTGATAATCTGCATTGCAAGAGCAAGAGGTTTAGCACAGTGCGCAAAGGCACAGTCACCGGGCCCACAAAGCTGCGGCAAAGGTCGTCCACTCTTTATGTACACTGGGTGCGCTGCCGTTGATGACGATGGGGCTTGCCATCCTTGACTGAAGATCGGAGGCCACCCTAGCCACCCTCGCTGCGGCGAGCTGTCCGAGTAGGGCACATTGCCGCTAAGGAGAACTCGATAGTTTCCCGGCTCTTTTGCTTGAAATTTGGCCACACATCCTGCTGAGGCGACTGTAGCTGCGTTGCCTATCACAAGCAGTAGTATCTGCGCGACGACGAAGCTGATAATCTGCATTGCAACAGCAAAAGGTTTAGCACAATGCGCAAAGGCACAGTCACTGGGCGCACAAAGCTGCGGCGAAGGTCGAGCGCTCTTTATGTACACTGGGTGCGCTGCCGTTGATGATTGATGGTGCTTGCCATCCTTGACTGAAGATCGGAGGCCACCCTGGCCACCCTCGCTGCGGCGAGCTGTCCGAGTAGGGCACATCGCCGCTAAGGAGAACTCGATAGTTTCCCGGCTCTTTTTGCTTGAAATTTGGCCACACATCCTGCCTGAGGCGACTGTAGCTGCGTTTGCCTATCACAAGCAGTAGTATCTGCGCGACGACGAAGCTGATAATCTGCATTGCAACAGCAAAAGGTTTAGCTTAGTGCGCAAAGGCACAGTCACCGTGCGCACAAAGCTGCGGCGAAGGTCGAGCGCTCTTTATGTACACTGGGTGCGCTGCCGTTGATGATGATGGGGCTTGCCATCCTTGACTGAAGGTCGGAGGCCACCCTGGCCACCCTCACTGCGGCGAGCTGTCCGAGTAGGGCACATCGCCGCTAAGGAGAACTCGATAGTTTCCCGGCTCTTTTGCTTGAAATTTGGCCACACATCCTGCTGAGGCGACTGTAGCTGCGTTGCCTATCACAAGCAGTAGTATCTGCGCGGCGACGAAGCTGATAATCTGCATTGCAAGAGCAAAAGTTTAACATAGTGCGCAAAGGCACAGTCAACGGGCGCACAAAGCTGCGGCGAAGGTCGAGCGCTCTTTATGTACACTGGGTGCGCTGCCGTTGATGACGATGGGGCTTGCCATCCTTGACTGAAGATCGGAGGCCACCCTGGCCACCCTCGCTGCAGCGAGCTGTCTGAGTAGGGCACATTGCCGCTAAGGAGAACTCGATAGTTTCCCGGCTCTTTTGCTTGAAATTTCGCCACACACCCTGCTGAGGCGACTGTAGCTGCGTTGCCTATCACAGGCAGTAGTATCTGCGCGGCGACGAAGCTGATAATCTGCATTGCAAGAGCAAAAGGTTTAGCACAGTGCGCAAAGGCACAGTCACCGGGCCCAACCGGTGACTGTGCCGGCGCAAACGCACTACGGGGGATCGGCCGTGAAACGGACGGTGCCTCTTTTGTCAGATGGAATTGTTTTACCAGCCGGATTATTTAAATAAGGATGTTTAAACAAAGAAGCAATAGGTAAACGATAGTTTTAGAAATAAAATAAATACAGGTAATACAAGAAACTAGCAAGCTATTATGATTTGAAATATAGGGAATTTATGCCGAAGCTTAACATTTTAATCGTTTTGTAGCCTTCAGAAAATCGCATACAGCCTCGCAAAACGTTTCTGTGGTTAAATCCCTTTTCAGTTGTTCCAAAGAAAAGGACCACCGGATAAATTTAGAGGCAACCTACGGAGAGGTTCTTCTGACAGTCTCTTCTTTAGGTTTGTATTCAACCTGCATGTTAAAGGGAAATGGTGAAGGAATTCACTCTCGTTGCAGTAGAGGCATAGGGAAGACCATACCAGACCTGTATAGGTAAAGTTCAGGGGGGGACTCGGCATCTTTGTTTCGTAATTGATATTTTCGTTATTCTAGAGGAGCACCATCAATTTTTCAGAGGTACTTAAGTTGGGAAAAATCAGATGTGCCAAGCGAGATTTTTCAAACTGATCTGATATGACAAATTTTTCAAAGCGTGCCACGGCGATAAATGCTAGCGTCGGCAATGTATAAATCATGGGATAAATATGTGATGCCACTGCGAGTGCACCTGCATATTTATTGAGAGTTAAACCTTTATGACCTGGTATCCAAACCAAGGGAATGAGTCGTAAATGTCTTCGAGCAAGGTCATAAAGTGCTTTCAAAGCATTGAATATATTAGGCGCAGTTAATGAACTTTACACAGACAAGGAGTCTGACATATTATTAGCAACTGTTATTGAGTGAGGTAATTTTTGTAACGCTAAGATAATTGCAAGTAATTCTGTTTGATAAAGAGGTGTAAACTAAAGTAAACGAATAAAAAAGACAAATCCAACAATGAAGATGCAATTCCGACTCATGCCTTCTCTTCGCGAACTGAAGCATCAGTTGCTATTACAATATTGATGTCTATTCTTGCCAGGCGGTTTTTGAAAATGGCATTTAGGTATCTGCTGGGAAGAGTTTTGCAATTACTAGAAAATATACTGTCAAAGTTTGTTTGCATCGTTTGAATAGGTGTTCTTAGTACCCGCACATCACGAAGGTTAACTATAATGTTTCCGAGAGATTCTGTACGACGATGACTTATGGAGGCTTTATTCCAGACCACAGTTGGTTAAAAAGGAACGTTGGCTCAATAATGAAAACATATTGCACCCTCCTATGTGAGTATGCATATATTATTAGGAAGGTACAGACTGCTAGTATTTGAAACTTAGCACGAAGAGAAAGCAGGCGCGCTTCCTTTATATATTATTAATTGCAACACGTTTAGGGAGCTCAAAACATACAAGTAACGCTTCGCGTTCCAATAGAACCAGTGGTCTAATTTGTTAGGCGGGTGTTGATTGTGGGTATTGTTGAGGAGAAGGAAGTTCTATCATAACTATTCATTGTCGTCAGCCACCGCACCTAAAATTGCACAAAGTTTCTTGCAAGTGTGCAACGGGCACCACGCTTCTCCGAAGAATGACGAAGGATGTCATAATGAATGCCTGCCTAATACACAATGATTTATGACGTAGTGGATAATCTGCACGTTTGCTTGCCGCTTTTAGAAATACCTTTACGTGGTATTGGTAAGGAGTTATTTATGCCTGTAATTTTGGCTTTCGGAGCTTCCACTTCTGAGTTCTCTAAAACGACAGTATGCGCGGCCATCCGGGACTATTTTGATAAAACTTTTAGGTTGACTAATTAATCTGTGTCTATAGCCTTATGTGTCTACAAAAATAGATATGTATAAAAATCAGACTACTGCTCTATTCTAAGAATAAATTTGTCTCTTTATTTATTATATAAATGAGATCAAGCACCACAATTTCGTATGTCATAGGTAATCTTTCTCTTATATCTCGATTATTCTAAATCTGAAAAACAATTTTTAAAACCAGTCAATTCTTGACCAATCCCCATTGGTGGGTATGCATCATGGACAATTGGTGAGCAAGAACAAGAAAAGGATCTAAAAGACCCCTGTTCGAGCTTTTGCTGTGACAGCGCTGCGCGTCTTGCGCAGGCCTGGCAATTTTTTTTTAAAAACACCACGCTTTCTAAGTAAGCGGTGCTTCTCAGTTTTTATATTTGCTGAGCATCTATTTCAGCACGACAAATGACTCCAATTAAGTTATAATTTCGTCACCCATTCAGTCTGTCAAAAGAAAACACAAATAATAACGGGCATGGATAAGCCATTACGGCATTTAGCGTTTTCAAAACAATGTAGATATTTTTTTCATTTTTAATTGAATGTGTTTAGGGAAAGGTTGGTACATTAGATAGATGCACTGGCTCCTGTTTCATTACTTAATAATTTGCGCCACACTTTGTCGAAAAAATGATCAGAACCTGCTAACTCTATTACACTACGATACTGATCACCTTGTCTTGACTCGTCTTTCCAATGTTATAAATCAGCCTCTTTTGAAGTGTCACATAGGTAAGTGATTACATGCTGCAGCGAAAGCAGATACTTGTAGTGAACTTCTTAAAAAAATATCGCGCTCACACATACCCAAAAATTCTGCTACTTTCACCTCACTCTTAACACATCTAGTGTTATGACCTTATCTTAACGCATAACGGATGTGTGGGTTAGATCGTTTTGAAGAAGAAAAAATTGGCCCCGCATCTGCATGTTTTAAAGCACATGTCGTCGAAAGGCGATATTCTTGCGTCAGTAGATAGTAAACAAAACGTTTATTTGATGTTTCCGTGAAAATACTGGTGAATTGTATTCTGGAGGCGCTGCGTAAGTGCCTCAATTCGTTCAGCGAAGTGAACGAGCGCTATCATGCAGTTATCTTCGAAAACAAAGGAAGGCGTACGCGCCTGTCTTGGAGGAGATAAGGTGCAGAATGCAAAGCGATGGGCAGGTTCCACCTCTATGTCGTCTTAGCAAAGCATTGGAATCACTTGGCTTTTTGGGCAGGCGTTGTATTGTCAGCGGAGCTTGCGAAACGCTACGATCCTTATAAATACCTACGTATGCCTTCTTTAGTATAAAGACAAAAATACGGAATATTAACTTTTGTAATAGCGCTTGAGTTATGCACAATAATAGCTTTCTAATTGACAGTTACAGAAGCATGCATGCTGAAACTCTAGCACTATTGGTGAAGAACTGCGGGTGGGGTTGGCCGTTCGGGGTATCGTTACGGTTGGGCAAACAGACAAATAGACAGACAACAGACAAAAGTTTTTGCGTTTAAGCACCCTAATCGTCTTTTAAAGTGGAGTAGCTTACACTGTAGGTGCCATGTAAAAAAGCAGTAGAGCTTGTGGGCCCTCAGATAGCCCTGGTTGTCTGCCTTGCTAGGTTTGCCATTTCCGGCTTTTTTTTTCCTGCCTGAATTTGTCTTCGTTTCATTTCATTTTTCGTCTTGATATTTCTTTCCTGTCTTTTATTCGGATATTTCTCCTTTCCGGTTATTCTATATTTTTATTTCGCTCTGTATTTTCTCTGTCTTTGTTTTTTTTTTGTTTCTCTCTTCCTTTTTTTCCCACTTGGTTTTTGATATATCTCTCGTTTCTTCTACGCTATGCTGTACATTCGCTTTTCTGCTCCTCATATTAAATTTCCTGTCTCACACCGTTATACTGTAGAATCATATACTGCTCAGAAAGAGCGCTTGTAGCCTTAAAAAGTTTCTGGACAAATCAAATATTTATAGAAGTATGAATGTTGTCATATTAAAAAATAGGAAATATTAAGATGGTGTGTGTGATATGATGTGTAACCATTTGTGTCAAAGTGAACTGACCATGTGTGTAAGTCGCATACATGGATTTGGGTGCACGTTAAGGAACCCCAGGTGGTCGAAATTTCCGGAGTCCTTCAATACGGTGCCTATCATAAACATATGGTAGTTTTCAGACGTTACAACCCACATATATATCTGTATGTCGCGTAGATATTAACAAATTAGCCGTATCTGAACTGTCATGTGATGGGCAAGTGTACTGTACTTTCACATCATATGCTCTTCTATATTATATTTTCGGATCGTTATTGTTTTTTTCACGATATCTTTTTCTGCTAAAAGGAAAAGAGCAGCCGGTAGCACAACAATGACGCCAATTTTTCCTTTTTCCTTTTTTGTCATTTCAACAAAAAAACTAAAGAATATGTCATGCTGTGCTAGACCAGGTAGATGACTGGTTATTACGCTCGTCTTCACATCGTGGATATGCGGGTTCGAATCATACCTCGCAAGAATTTATTTACCTTAGGATAAACTCGATCTATACAAATATACATTACAGGCAAACATATTCAGTCAGTTTAGGCTGACTGAAACAATCAACAGTGTTCTTGATGCTCACAATCATGCATGCGTTTTTATCTTGTTGCGCTAAAGTATAAAGGACACGTTATTTCCCATTCTTCACTGCTCATTTCTCGTCCTTGATTCAATGGTGCTGTTACCTTCAATGGATCTAAACAAAGAAAATGCCCTTTTAACCTTCTTGAATCATGTGCCCTTATTAGTGCGTAAAACCTCAAAACTTACTAGATATTTCAAATAGCTGCCAGAACAGGCTTCCTTGCCACTAATTCAACCTCTTTTAGGAAGTGTTCCTGAAACTTCAACGATTGCTTGTCGAAACAAACGCACATGACATGAATTCCTTCCCAAGTTTTCAATGGGCTTTATTCTGTTTTTATTTCTTCTAATGCTGTGCTTTGTGAATGGCAGAAGATAGCTAAGAAGTAACGCAGAAGCTTTACATGCCTTCAAATGAGGCACGTTGCTATCTTTCCCGCCTTACCGCTCACCTACCAAACCTTCGTTGACCTGCCAGGTATGCTAAGCGCTAAAGCGTGATAGCCATCATAACGAATGTCTTATGGCCTACCTCGCTCACTGACTTTTGCTAGCTTTTTCTGCACCTATCATGGCTCCGTTTTTGCATGCAGAAATAGATGTCAAAAAAAACAATGCTCAGCATACAAAAACGTAAATTTATAGAAACAGACTTTCACTCACATGTGCGCTTTTTAAACTCTTCAAATGGCTTTTTTTTATACAAAGAGAGGGTGAGTCAAATAAAAAGTGAAAGGAAGCACTTGTGAAGCTTCAACCTGAACTTCGATTGGGGCTTCTGCATGACGTGTGTGGTAAGTACTCATTCATTTTTTTTTCTTTCTCCAAATGTATACTTCTTAACGTTTGAAAAAAAAAATACAGTGAAATCTAGTTTTCAAAGTCCGGAGACTAAAGGTCGTAAGGTCGTATTGAAGGAATCCCAAATTAAGACCTTTCAATATTTCTTCTGTGCTTGCACTTTCGTTCAGACGCATGACAAATCTTCTGTTTCGCATTTATGTGTTGCATATAAAAAGGCAAGGCTTCAGAGCTAACTACAAGAGTACTTCAGTTTGATGTTCCTTTGGGAAATCCTGTATGCAAAATCTAGAAATACCAAATAGACCCTTTTTTTGTCCAGAATGTATTTTTAACAGCGAGTGGTTCTGTTTTGCTCAGGTTGTGCATAAATAGACATACATCAGCAACTTTATTAACAAAAGACCAGCAATTCGTAATGTTGTCAACTATATTCTTGTTAAGTTGTAGTAATGATGAAAAAGACATTATAAAAGTTACAGGGGCTTTAGCGATTACTCTGCGAGGCGATGCGGAAGAAAATGTTTCTGAGGAAGCGGTCACGCTTTGAAGGTACCACGCAGTGTCGCCAAAAGACGGGAATGGATGTTTACTTGAAATACGCACGGGATAGCATATCGCTATCGTGTTCAACTCCTAACGGCGAAGCTTTAAGAACACCTAACTTTATTACTATTTCACTGAAACTCCTAGAAATATTGTTTATTGAAATAACCTGACCGAAAAAAAAAATGGTAAAACAAGACTAGCTTCCTTTGAAAAATACTTGCAGTAGCTCTTTAGCACCAATAAATATACATGTATTTTATTATTCGTTGGTTGAGAAGAAGTGATTAACGATTTAGAGTATTTGGTACTCTACTATGGGAAAGCTGAAAGCCGTCCCAAATAAAATGCATAATCTTTTTGTAACTATTTATTGCATAAACATGTTCAGCTCAATTATCTGTGCGACAAATTTTCTCCTGGAAATTTTATTCTCTTTTGTGTTCACCCAGCTTGCTCTGGTATAATTTACATTTTATAGTTTTTGCTTGCTGCTAAATTTTATTGTGTTTATTTTTTTCATTTTCCAGGCCCTATTGCTTTACCCTATGCACTGTATTTTATTCTTCGTGTATTTTTTTGTACACTGGTGTGCCTTTCTTGTGATTAAATATGAATGTTTCACACCAGCTATAGTGTCTGCTTTGTACTCAAGGGTAATTTAAAAATAGAAAAGAAAAAGCAGCACCTATTTGGCTCACATCAGCGAGTTCTCGTTCGCAATGACATTTATTCCGTCAATTCGTTCTAACGTGCTTCATTAACTAGCATAGCGCAAGTGCCGTACAAGCAGTGTTCCCGGTCGCTATAAGCCGCATTTCACTCGACGGACGGTAACCGTCTCGGAGGCTATTCCAATCTTTTTTCAGTATTAATACTTGCCGCGGAAGACAACCGGGCATAGAAAGTGAACATTGTTCCAAGATCTTTTGGATCCAGCACATGTGTTTGCTTTAGTAAAACAAAGACAAAAAGGCATCGGTAGCAGAACTTTCAGCACACTATCTCAGCGCGAGTGACATCGTTTCGACCCACGCAGAAAAAAGTGATTGCGTGTAGTTTGCCTGCGGCTATTTTCTCAACTGCACCAATCGACGCCGGAAGTTTTCGAAGCACGCTCCATTAGCCTTATGTGTGTTAGTGTAACATACCATGAATAAAACTTATTTTTTCATTTTATGTTATTTTGACAAACTCCTCTTTTGAAATAACTTTATCTCACACATCACACGCCACAATAGCTCTAAATTCTAAAGGTGAAAATGAATGCCCACAGTAGGTTAACACTAACTTTTTAGCTGAAAAAATTCTCGTAGAATTCTACAGAAACAGCCATTGACGCTGAGCCTTACAACGACTAGGAATTACCGATTAAGTGGAAGAGAGACGATACATTGCTGTACTAAGAAGAGCTGGGACATTTCCGGGTGTGTAGTCTTATTTAGGAGTGTTATGCGGCAGCGTCTGATACATTGATTTAAGCTGACCACAATTTCCACTTCAGAAACGTGGTATAAAAGAAATTCTACTGTAATATCGTGTATTGTATAAGAAGGTGGCGCCTGTAAAAGAAGACTAAGCCGTTGCGCGTGGCATGTAACTTGTTAAAATTCTCTTGAAAATGATGTACAGATAGGGACTCCAACACCAGACTGCGTGTTCGTGAAATTATCCTCTTCTCGTTATATTCTTTTAATTTGGTGGTTTCAAAATCAAAGTTTTGTAAATCTTCCAATCAGCCTACCAAATGTAAGCAAACGACACTGAATTCATATTCCTTTTACACACCAATTACGACTGAGTTATACAAAAGACTGATCTTTGGTTGAGCAAATATTGCGCCGAGATAAAGAGTCAGGACATTGTAGTCACATAGGTGACTGCATCTTTTAGCAGTCAACATTTCGTTGACAATTGAACGCACAGAATATACAACACACAGTAGCGATTGATTATACTGGCACAACCAAAGGTTGCAGTGCATTAGAGAAGGTGTTGCGCAATCACATTAAAATGAATCAAACTATGTTAGAATGTTGTCATGCAGCCATGGTCAACTAGCTTGAAATATTACCGTGCGTTATCGTTTGAATCAGAGACCAGTGATCATACTTGAAAATACAGCTACGAATCTGCGTGTCTGCATATTTTCTCGCCATATTAAGCATACTTGATTAATTTTGATTTACCCATCTCCGTGCCACACAATGAATACATCTATCTATCTATCTATCTATCTATCTATCTATCTATCTATCTATCTATCTATCTATCTATCCATGTATCTATCTGTCTATCTATGTATCTATCTATCTATCTATCTATGTATCTATCTATCTTCCTACCATTTTTAGCTCACGTAGCTATAGCAGTTACGTTGAAATCAGTGGCCTGGCCAGGGAGTGGCAGACGGGGCTGGTACCCTCTCACTCTCTCCAATATTTCTTGCACCATGACACATGGTACACAAAATTATAACTGGCTACATCTGCCTGCCTGACCCCCACTTCACATTAAAACTGCACCCGCGCTGCCTGTGAAATGTATTACTGACAACGCCCTTACTTGGGACACAGTATATCTTCCACTGGGGAGTGGAAGTGTATAATGAAGAGGAGTGAGAGCTCATATCTTGATGACACTCTGAGGAAGTCAATGTACAATTCTGAATTTCACTTGGGAGAAGATAACTTTTCGTCCAACACAAACACCGGAAAAACAGGGAAAAATCCTGAAACGGCAAACCGCAGTTTTGGAGACACAGCAAGATGTAAATGCCGACGAGGCTTCGCCGCTGTTGTTGGCAGTGTGAAGAAATGTAAGGCCAGCGTCACGGCAAGCGTGCACGGAAGAGAGCAACGTGGCAGAAGAGTTGAACATTGAACTAAGCATAAGGTAGACAAAGGAAAAAATGATATTCATATACTCGCAAAAAGCAGTGAGAAACTTGGCTAACAGTCTAGTCGCCCCCGAAGCCTTGCGAATCTAACTCACACGCCAGTTGGCTTACGAGTACGGATACCTTTTCACATCTCGAACGACGAATCATGGAAATGTAATGGTGAGGCAGCTCAATTGGTTAAGGACCAAGTCGTCACAGCAATAAGCCTGCTTTCTCCCGGGTAGCTTGAGCGAAAGCGACTGAAAGGGGAAAAGGACACGGCAAATTTCACCCTTTATTACAAAGCATTAAGGAGTGAAAGTTAGAAATTTTCACCACCTTATCAGAAGCTAGGCTAGGAATGCTTGGTCGCATGGCGGCGCTAACATACTAGAACTTATTCAAGCGCGATGATTCTAACGCACGTCTACCTCGAACTGTACCCGTGAAATAAATGCATTGTCTGTGAGGTAAGGGATACCCTAAAGCGTGTGCAGTGGGAATGTCGGGGTGAAAGTACAGAAGTGGGTGAACAGCCAATCATCGCCAGGTTGTTCAGAGGCGCCTTCATTCAGCTGCTCCTCCGAGGATCAATGCTGGGCTGCTCAAAGGCCAAGGCTGCCGCTATGGTTCAAGGATTCATGGCCATCACCAAGGGAGGACCATGCGCATCCCACCAACATTTGCTCGCCTCTCAATAAAGTTTTCTATGTCGTTCATTTATAAAAATGCAGAAACAATATAAAATTGCTTGTAATAAAGTAGGCTGTATTTTACGTGAAACAAACAATTAGGAAGAGTTAGACTTGACGAATTGAAGGTAGACGTCTCACAGCTAAACAAACAGTAAGACAGGCTGTGACATACGGACAAACCCAAAAGAGCACGACACACACGAAAAATAGATGCAATCATATAAATGTGCGTTTTTTGTGGATTGTATCCTAGCATCAGTTGTGGTTGTAGTTTCTTCTTAGTTAATGGTGGTAGAAGTGTTGGCTACGGGCTCTTATAGGAATGTAGTCAGCATTTTATATGCACTATCACGACTCGGGAAGTGATCGCGTAGCATTCATTGGCCCTGTAGAAATAAGTCAGCGAGCATTACTTTTGATAGACACTGCACCAGCGTCAAATAAATTAGCGAAAAAAAGAAAAAATAGGCTACTTGTAATATACTCGTAATGTCAAGCACTCACCGAACAGATTTGAAAAAAAAAAGTACCAGCTTTGCCGGAAACGCGAAGCAATGAACACGCTGGCAACCAATTGGAAGGCCACGAACCAAAGGGCAAGCAGATAGAAACGTGCCCCGCGTTTCTCAGACACAAAAACGCATAAAATGTACTCGCAGGTACAGAGTAACGTGAATGATCACCTCAACTGTTACTTCGCTGTGTTTCAAAAGCACGCCCTTTTCGCAAATGAAGGCTGTGGAACGATTGCAGTGACCTTTAGGCGCCCGGTAACTACATCAGAATTGTTCTGACAAAACTCAAAGGCTAGCCAAGACGTACAATTCTTCCACTACAATATAAGGGCACACGATCGAGCATACACTCCCTTATTCTCTACGCGGGTCAAAGGACGCATGAGAAATGAGAGCCACCGCGCGCTTACTGCGCCTTCTTGCTGATAATGCTTAAAACACGATAGTTACCCCCCCCCCCCATATGCCAGCCAACAGCGGTAAGTGGTAGATATCAATAGGTTGTCGTTTAAACTCTAAGGAGGTACTTCTAGGTGTCTCAATGATTAACACCTCGCATTCACGGCGTGGAGGTCGCACGTTCGATTCCATGCGCCAGAGTCTTTTTCTCCGGGATATTTTTTGTTCTTACACTTTCATGTATATTGACACGTATACATATACGACACATGACTTTAACACTGATGCCCGCTGACGCCGGTGGCTAAATCTATATTGATTTATTGATTTGTGGGGTTTAACGTCCAAAAACCACCATATGATTATGAGAGACGCCTTAGTGGAGGGCTCGAGAAATTTCGACCACCTGGGGTTCTTCCACGTGCACCCAAATCTGAGCACACTGGCCTACAACATTTCCACCTCCATCGGAAATGCAGCCGCCGCAGCCGGGATCCGGTCCTGTGGCGTGCGGGTCAGCAGCCGAGTACCTTAGCGACTAGACCACCACGGGGGGGGGGGGGGCAATTTGTGGCTCAATCCAGCTAAGAGTGTCCATATAATTGCTATCGAAATAAAAATACACAGTTCTTGTGAAACGCTGTGACAAAAAGAGATGATTTCGTCGCACGATATTCACATCTACCAGGCATGACGTCTGCCACAATGTTCCTTGCCCTTCAATGTGCAATAAATTATTTATCATTTATACTAGGCATCTATCTGTTTTCTATATGATGAAACAGGTATTTCTGTAGTTATCTACTCATTGCTAGAACTTTCAGTCTTTTATGAACACTATACACCTATCGCAATTACATTCAGGATTGAAAATATACGTATTAAAAAACTAATTCAAGATATACAAGGAAACTTTGAAAACACTTGCGTGTTCACTACGTAAATGAAGATTATCGACTACCTCTAAAGACTAAGGGACATTCTATGAGAGGTGTCTTCTCTTGCTAAACTGATATTTCTTTTTGTGGCCAAGTATCAAAATGTGTAGCAAAGATCAACAATAATTTGCCATTTGCTGTTGTACTTTGTATTTGCTTTTGTTAGCCCATTGTTCAATAATTATGATACTCATTTCCACGTGTAAAATATGAACTTGCGCAACAACTGTCAGCGAAGAGTAATATGAGCTTATATGAGCTTACACAGATCAATGAAGAATGTTCTTTGTGATTCCGCGCAACAGGTTTTATCATGTGTAACATAGCTACGTTCCAAAGAAAGTTGAAGTATTCTGGAAAGGCCATATCTATCATGATTTTTTAACTCGAGTTACACAAAGTTTATGTTCCAACCCTGATCACCTCTAAGAATGCAGGTGCGAAATGTTGGCGTGCCTAAACAGTGAGTGGTGAAAAACGCGCGTGCGCACACACACACACACACACGCGATCGCGCGCGCGCACACACACACACACACACGCACACACACACACACACACACACACACAAGCACACGCACACAAACACACACAAGCACACACACACACAGACACACACAGAGAGAGAGAGAGAAACACTATGCAATATGTTTTTTATTGCATGAAATGCGTTTTCGGACTATGCCACAGTTCATTGGCGTTATCGCTACTCTTTTGTAGTCGTTATTCATTCGCGCTTTCTCGAGCGACAGTCAGCAGTTCCTGCCTGCTCGTGATACCGCCTCGTCTCCGCGCAGTTTCCTGGCTCTTTTCATCACTCCAATGTGTGCGCTTAAACATTGTTCATGATTGCACGACTATCGACTTAGCAATTTTCCGCTTTATCCTTCCCATGCGTGGTGTTGAAGACTAAGTTCCACCGATTGAAATACCCTGCTGATACTGGCGAGCTGTCAATTCAGAAGACTGCATGGACTTTAGCGCATGGTTGAATGGTGTATATGAAGTTACATCAGTAGATAGCAATATGTGTTCCAAAGTTTAGCAACACGCTAGTCGAGAAGTGCACCTAGTGTTCACGAGCTATAGCCTGACGGATACCTTCATCGGCCAGAATGCCACCTGTGCGTATAACGCTGAATCCGCCTTCGACACGCAGACAATAATTGTGGTGGTATATTCCTTTGGCAAAATCCAGGAACAAAAAAGAAATAAATATATCAAACGCGACACAAAATCACTGATAAACAATGTTTGAGAGCGAAGATTTGAGCAAGGTGAACATTTGAAGTGTGCTCGGCTGTGCAATTGTTCACGTGAGCCCGTAGCACGGCTGAGAATATGGAATTGAAAAGGTGGCAGGAATTGGAAGGCGTATCTGATCACTATTACTCACTTTAGACGAGAAATTAAGGCAGTCCGCTATCTTGAGGACTGAACTATTTACGCATTTACCGGAACTCAAACTGCGAAATGAGCCTGATATGAATGTTGTAGGCTACTTTCGGGCATAGCTCATTTTGGTTTGGAAAAAAAAGAGTAATACACCTTTAGTAGATGAAAAGCGACGCAGTTCAAAGTTTGCAACAACACAAACACGCACTGGAAGACGTATATCTGTTGTGCACACTCGCCAGGAAGTTGCGTAACAAAACGCTTGTGTTGATCCCTGGATGGTCGATCTTTCGGCCGTGGTAATAATCATTTTTGTAGGCTCCCGCGAACTAGTGAGTAGCTCTGCCAGGGTGCAACACAAAGGCGTGGTATACAAAATGTCGGGTGCAGAATGTCTACAAAGCCACATAGGTGAGACTAACTGCTTTACGGAGAGAATACGCTAGCGCGGGAACGGCGTTGTCCGGAAGATGGAAGTACAACGCAGTGGCCTTGCAGTGCATTGCCAGAAGCACAATTGTCAGATTGACTTTGACGGCACTTCTGCCACAAAAATGGAAAATAATCTGGAAAGGAGGCTCCTGCTCGAACCCTGGAAATACAACACACACTGTCAACCATGAACCGGCACCTGGAAACAATGCCTTCTGTATAAGTGCACGCCCTCCGAAACGTGAGGGAAAGAGAAAAAGTGAGCCTAAGACACTACAACAAGGCACCTGCACGCTTCCCAGGCTATCAGAGTTACCCCTCCGGAAGGGATCAAGCTGGTCTCGAGACGTCGGGTTTTCGAAAGATCAATTGTCGCTGGAGGTAATTTTAGTACCGTAATCCTCCACGCAGTCAGACAGACTTCTGTCAAAATGCTGACATTTCAGTATATATGCTAAGTGGCGCACTGTTAGCGATGGGCAAAATAATGTAGATCGACCGTTTCCTCCGAATGAGCAAGAAGGCAAATAAGGTTGACCAACTACGAAGACAAGAACTACCACTGCCTGTAGGTTTTTTTTTTCAATGCCAATGAAATGGGCCCAATTAGGACGTTCACCTCCATATCCACTCGTCATTATCTGCTCTCCCCATTTGGCTAGCTTACGTTCTCGCTATTCGTTCACATGAGAGAGTACCTAGTTAGTGCTGCCTAATTGTGGTAGCCATCAGTGTAAATTCCTTGAGTGTGTTGATATTCATAAGGCAGTGTCTTGCATTCCTCAAGATAAGGGAGCTTGCAAGGTCACATTTAGAAGGCATTTATTTATACTCCCAACACTATTTCACAATAGGCACCTTGATACCAGCACCGAGATGCCCTACTCATGTTTTCTAATGTTGCCTCTCACATTGGCTTTCTAAGAAGCATGGTGTTCGGTCATGACGCCTCATCGTTGTTGATACCACGCGGACTACCAACGGGGATGCGTCACAGTGGCGCTGCGTCCATGTGTGGGTTCAATATGTGCAGCACGAGCACTGCCAAGGGGCAGTAGATAGGGCGCCTATTAACTGCCGTTTTAGGATTGGACCACTGTTGCCAGCTTCCACCGAATATGGCGAAGCTTTTGTGCGCTGTCATTACTATACTCATCATCGTTTTCATTAGCTACGTGAGCACTCTTACGGTCACCAAGTACTGCCACAGCTGAACTGATTCACGATATGCACAATCAGCAATGCCTTGCCAGGCGTAAAATGTCGCAGTCCACGCACTTTGTTTTGTGACATAACGCTGAGCGACACTGACGCGAGTTAGTGGAAAAGACGCTATAGCTCACCGCTAGCGAAGCGTCTCTGTACGGGCGCACCTGGCGCGTCCGCTATGTAGAGTAGACTGCCTACATAAAATGCATGAACGCAGAAACAGCACTTTCAGTTATCTATGCATACGCGAACGACCTCAATTTCACTTGTTTCCTGCAGCGAAAAAAAATAACAGGGAAGAATTACGTACTGCTCGTGTACCGAACTCGAGAAGCCGTGCGGGTTACCAGCAGCCTCGCTTCACTTGTGAAACAAAAAAGTTTTTGACGGCATTGGCTCGCTGAAAAGCGCTAAACTCGCACGCCCCTTTTGCAGTGAGTATTTATTATGTTGCACAACAGCTATGATTTTGTACTCCTTAGGCTACACTGGCTGCCCTTTAACTGTCACTACTACGTTTAGAACGGCAAATTCGATGATTACATTCAGCCCGCGAGTTTCGGCCCTTATGCTTCAGCCATGCGAGAGTGAGAGACAGAAAACGTTTCTTAGGTGATCAAAGAGTGAATGTGAGAGGTTCCCTTATTTCATGAACTTTCTGACTTGAAGCGCCAGGCGGGCCCGCGTGACGAGTTGGGGTTGGTCGACTTTCACGAATACCACTGGCACTGTAACCACTACACCACTGTTGCGGGCCATGAGCTTTTTCTTACCTACGTTCATGTGGGGCTTATCACTTTGTTACTTAAGACAGGAAAAATGGCATGCGTGGCTGGCTCTCAAATTTTATGCAACTATGGCATAGTTGATGACCCCTAACATTGTTCTGGATCTGTTGTCTCACAGTAAACGAACAAGAAAAAACAAAACCAGCGCAATTCTGTTCATGTTTCTCTATGTTTAAATAACTTTAAATTTGCTTTCGTGTCAGGGTGCCCATCTTGCTTCATGAAAGGGAGACTCCGTAGTAGGCGTAGCCTCGGTATTATAATGAAGCGCCTTGCAAAGACCGCGTTTCGCAAGCACAATATATAAAGCATAAACTATCAACGTGGCGAAACGTTTGCAACGATTTTGGCTGGGCCGACGGGGATAGGCTACTAGCTCGCACGTTTCCCAGCCTCGATGTTAACAAGCGCACCAATTGCGCTTCACTCTAACGACCCTGGAATGGGTCGTTAGAGAATCTGCTGCGAAGAGTGCCACTGTAATAGGAAGCCTAGTGAAGCAAGCAGAAAACAAAATAAGTAGATGGGCGAGTAACATAGAAGGGTCGCTTTTCTGTGTGCCGAAAGCAACCTGCTCATTAGCTCTGGCCAAGCTCTTACTATATTTAGGGTGTTGTAAATTTTACGAGCCTCCATACTTTATTTTTTGTTACTCTGTAGCTAAAAGAAAACATGTTTTGCATATTACGCTTTCTTGGAAATTTTTGCCTCACTACTGCTGATACCAGATATATGGGGTGTTTTACGTGCTAATACCACGATACAAGCGCACTGCAGTATATAGAGGCTCCAGAAAATTCGAGCACCTAGTGTTCTATATTACGCACTGACATCGCACAGTATTTGGGCCAATAGCAGATTGCCTCCATAAAAATGCGACCACCACGGCCATGATCAAACCCGTTTCGTTGCCTAAGCCAGCGGTCGAGCGCCGCAACCAGTGTTTCCTTTAGGCTGGCAGTTTTGTATTCCTCCTGCTCGTGGTCCTGTGCGTCGCAGATTAGCAAAACAACGCGGACTTTGACAGTGTGTTTAAATCCTACAGATTCGCACACACCGCGGCAGTGTTGAGGAAACATTAGTTTTTTTTCTCTTATTCTAGTTTCTTTCTCTTAATCACTTCTTCTCTTCCTTCATAACAGGGTGGTGAACTTGATGCCCATCGGTTTGAACTATCTGCCCTTGATGATGATGACGATGATGATGTCTCAACTACGGCTCATACCCACTCAGTGGAACTTGCCAACAACGAGTTATATGAATTTCAGGCATTTAAAGTAATAAATATTTCTACGAAAAGGATGAAAGAGTGTAATTAAAAACAGAGAGAGTGCCCTTTTTGTTTAATTCTTCCTCCTCCTTGTTTCCCGCCAGCGATTAAGATTTGTAGCAATCTAGTTGAGAACGTGAACATACCACACAAACAAAAGAAAACAAAAAATTATGTATAAAAATTAAATCTCGGAGTTATTGTTACCTACGTGATTAAAATAGCCCTAACTTCCACCGAGTCGAACTACTCAGGGTTACCTAGAAAACCACCAGCATTCAACACAGTAAATGTATTATATGGTGTTCACCTAGAGGCAAATGCGCGTGGTGCTTATAACATGACAGTACCATGTTACGCATTTATATTGAAACCTTCATGACAACCTTTCACTTGAATTAGGATGTTGGGTACCTGTGAGACGCATGCGATATTCCTTTTTATTTTTGTAAATGACTTACTGACGAATTCAATCAATGCCGCTGCGGTAGGGTGCTTCATGAAGATTCCAGGCCCCTTGTAAATTTTCTCGCGTAGGCGTGGGTCGAGCTTCTGCTTGTCTATCGATAATTATGCAGTTGCGTAAGTTATGCGCGTCACTCGGTGAAGCTACGTTGCACTACATTATCTTCACGTGTGGTAGTATTTTGCTAAAACAACTCTAAAAAGGGCCGTTGGTGCAATTTTTTGTCTAGCTACAAAACATGTTTCGTTAAGAAATAGAAGCACTGATGCTTGATTGACTCGCTTTAACTAGAAGGTCAAAAACAATACAAACTAAATCCGCCTATGATTCAAATATGTACAGTCACGTAAACAGGTTTTCGTTAAAAGAAAGAAAACTCTGACGTTGTTGTTTTTTGTATTCAAGCATATAGCCCGTACGTTTTCACGTTGTAATATACAGCTTTTTATAGGAACCTCGCACTGCTTGTTTCTACAGTAATAGTTCATCAAAAAGATTGTATACCGCAAAACTTAGGCACATTGATAATAAGTCCATATAACTTCGTTGCTGACTTCGGATGTATATTTTGAGATGTGTGTCACGTACAGAAACACATTTTTATTCAACTTATGTGATATTGCGTTCTTTTTCTCAGCTTTAACTCTAGTATTGAATTTTCCTTCCCTATGTATACTGTTAACTGTTTTCTGGTGATGTACCTATTGTCTATAATTTTTATATCAGCACGTCGTTCAGTTTATTTTCATCTGTGGAGTGTTTGTTACATAGACCTCGATTTTATTAAGTATGTATATACAGTACGTTTACTGTATTATGTATTGTACGTGTTTCAAACAACGTCATTGTCACAACTGCCTAGTAAATGGTTCACTGATCCCATCAAGTTGTCAATCAACAACTTTTAACCAGTCAACTTCTTCAAAACATAATTCTTGACGCGAAATGAAGTGTATTGAACTTATTCGGAGGTCCGTGGTTCAAATCCCGGTGCCGCGCAGTTCCCAACCGGGAAAAAAACAATCCGCATGTTCATGGAACTGCATTAAGAAGCCTGGGGTGCGGCCTAACCGGTAACCACTGCCAGGAACGCACTCCCTCACCAGAGAAGGATTGGCCACCCTGGTGCAGTATCTGGCCGCTACCTCCCACATGCATACGTCAAATAACTCACGGCCCTCAGTTCCCAGCAGCTGCGAAGCAACTGATCATGGCGGCGGTCAGATCTGCAACGCAGCAAAGGATGCTAAGAATCTCTGGACTACAGGCTGCCATTTCAACCTGAACTTGGCAACGTTTAACGCTAGAACCTTATCTAGTGAGGGAAGTCTAGCTGTACTATTCGAGGAGCTAGAGGGTGTTAAATGGGATATAATAGGGCTCAGTGAGGTTAGGAGGACAGTTAAGGCCTATACTGTGCTACAGAATGGGCACGTTCTTTGCTATCGGGGCTTGGCAGACAGAAGAGAACTAGGTATGGGGTTCCTAATTCACAGAAACATAGCTGGCAGCATAGAGGAATACTATAGCAATAATGAAAGGGTGGTAGGCATTGTAATTAAACTGAATAAAAGATACAAGATGAAGGTAGTACAGGCTTACGCGCCTACATCCAGCCATGATGACGCTTCAGTTGAAAGCTTCTATGAAGACGTGGAATCGGCAATCAGTAAGGTAAAAACACAGTATACTATAGTGATGGGCGACTTTAATGCAAAGGTAGGGATGAAGCAGGCTGGAGACCAGGCAGTAGGAGATTATGGCATCGGCACTAGAAACGCCAGAGGAGAGCTACTAGTAGAATTCGCAGAACGCAATAGTTTGCGAATTTTGAATACCTTCTACCGCAAACGAGAAAACCACAAGTGGACATGGAGGAGCCCTAATGACGAAAATAAGAACGAAATATACTTTATAATGACTCCACACCCAGGAATCGTGCAGGATGTGGAAGTGGTTGGTGATGTACGATGCAGTGACCATAGAATGGTACGGTCTCGAATTCGCCTAGTCTTGAAGAAGGAACGACAGAAATTGATACGCAAGAAGCCAATCAATGATCTAGCACTGAGAGGGAAAGTACAGGAATTCAGAGTGTCGCTGCAGAACAGGTACTCGGCTCTTAGTGAGGAAACCAGCCTTAGCGTAGTTACAATGAATGATATTCTGACGAGTATCATTACGGAGTGTGCAATAGAAGTTGGAGGCAAGCTGGCAAGCTTTCCTAGGAAACGAAGAACCTAATTAGGAAGCGTCAAAGCATGAAAGTGTCAAGTACAACAGACAAAATAGAACTGGCAGAGCTTTCGAAGCTGATTAATAGACGTAAAGTATGCGATGTAAGAAGGTATAACATGGAGAGAATTGGACACGCTCTGAAAAACGGAGGAAGCGTCAAAGCAGTGAAGAGGAAACTTGGGATAGGCAAAAGTCGGATGTACGCACTAAAGGAAAAAGAAGGCAAAATAACTACCATAATAGATAGGGTAGTTAATATAGCGGAGGAGTTTTACAGAGATCTGTACAGTAGCCGAGAGAACCACGACCTTAATACTATAAGAACTAGCAGTAACCCAGATGACACCCCACCAGTAATGATAGAAGTCAGAAAAGCTTTGGAGAGCATGCAAAGAGGCAAAGCTGCTGGTGCGGATCAGGTAACATCAGATCTGCTGAAAGATGGAGGACAGATTGTGTGAGAAAATCTAGCCACCCTGTTTACGAGGGGTCTCCAGACGGGAAGGGTACCAGAGTCTTGGAAGAACGCTAACATCATCTTAATACATAAGAAAGGAGATGACAAGGACTTGCAGAATTACAGGCCGATCAGCTCGCTCCCTGTAGTATACAAGCTATTTACAAAGGTAATTGCTAACAGAGTAAAGAAAACATTAGAATTCAATCAACCAAAGGAACAAGCCGGATTTCGAACAGGCTACTCAACAATTGACCACATTCATACTATCAATCAGGTAATAGAGAAATGCTCAGAGTATAACCAACCACTATACATAGCCTTCATAGATTACGAGAAGGCGTTTCATTCAGTAGAAATATCAGCCGTCATGCAGACACTGCGGAATCAGGGCGTAGATGAAGTATATATAAACATTCTGGAAGAAATCTACAGGAGATCAAGTGCTACCATAGTGCTTCATGAAGAAAGTAACAGAATACCAATCAAGAAGGGTGTAAGGCAGGGGGACACAATCTCCCCAATGCTATTTACTGCGTGCTTACAGGAGGTTTTCAGAAGCCTAGAATGGGAACAGTTAGGGATAAGAGTTAATGGAGAATACCTTAGTAACCTGCGCTTCGCCGATGACATTGCATTGCTGAGTAACTCAGGGGACGAATTGCAACTCATGATTACGGAGTTAGACAAGGAAAGCAGAAAGGTGGGTCTTAAAACTATTCTGCAGAAAACGAAAGTAATGTACAACAACCTCGGAAAGGAGCAGCGCTTCGAGATAGGTAATAGTGCACTTGAAGTTGTAAAAGACTATGTCTACTTAGGGCAGGTAATAACCGCAGAGCCTAACCAGGAGATTGAAGTAACTAGAAGAATAAGAATGGGGTGGAGCACATTCGGCAAGCACTCTAAAATTATGACAGGTAGATTGCCGCTATCCCTAAAGAGGAAAATATATAACAGCTGTATCTTGCCGATACTTAGCTACGGAGCAGAAACCTGGAGACTTACAAAGAGCGTTCAGCTTAAATTGAGGACGACGCAGCGAGCAATGGAAAGAAAAATGGTAGGTGTAACCTTAAGAGACAAGAAGAGAGCAGAGTAGATTAGGGGACAAACGGGGGTTAAGGATATCATAGTTGAAATAAAGAGGAAATGGACATGGGCAGGGCATGTAGCGCGTAGACAGGATAACCGCTGGTCATTAAGGGTAACTAACCGGATTCCCAGAGAATGGATGCGGGTTAGGGGCAGACAGAAGGTTAGGTGGGCAGACGAGATTAAGAAGTTTGCGGGTATAAATTGGCAGCAGCAAGCACAGGACCAGGTTGGCTGGCGGAACATAGGAGAGGCCTTTGTCCTGCAGTGGACGTGGTCAGGCTGATGATGATGATGATGATGAATTTATTCGATTTGAAATAACAAAATTGAAAGTCAATCTGTCCCAAAACATCTTTTCGAATATTCGACCGTACGTTGATAATACGCACAATCCACGTCTCATGTTCAAATAAATACTTTGAACTGAACAACTGTATGTAGTTACCTACAAAAGAGATATTCCCAGTGAATACTACTTACAGAAAAAGACACAACACAATTCTAAAATCAACTGTCAAGACATCAATTTCTGGAGCAGCTGTTCATCAACTATGTCAAATGCTCAGATATCACACCACCCTATAAACATTTTTTTCTTCTTTATAACATTACCATAACGTTCATTCAACCCTGATAATACGGTAATGCAGTCCATTGCATGACTATAGCAAGGTGAATTTGCGCGTGATCAAGCATGCATTTTAGTTGCGATGTAGTGCAATAACATAGTTATTGCTGCAACGCATTGAGTAGAAAGTTATCACCTAAATACTGCCACATTTCTTTCTCAAGTTACACTGTAGGAAATGTTACACTGTAAGAAATCGCAGGAGGAAATTGCAATCGCTTATTGTTACACTGTAAGAAAAGTTACACTGTAAGAAACGTTAAGTGCAAACTCCACCTGCAGTGTTCGAAAAGCTTTGAGGCTGTAGTAGATTATTTAATTGGACTTACGCGCAATGCGAGCATACCAGATCATTCTGAAACCCGAATGGCCAATAGCGAAAACACTGGAACTTTCGGCGGCTCATATATATTTGCCGACCCGTTTTCCCAGTTTTCAGTATATTGACGGCCGATGCTCTCTTAGCCGTTATTTGTGCCGCTGTGTACCGCTGTAATCGGTGTTTTCGTTTACCGACCACAAGTTCAGCCAAATAAACAGTTTCATCTTAGAGACACAGTCTCCTACCTTCGTTCACGTCTATAATCCATTTCTTGTGGGGGGGGGGGGGGGCTTGGCTTTTTGGTCCATGTACCGAACGCCCCCCTCCAGCCATAAGCTAAGCCCCAACTGTGACGATGACACCGACCCCGTCACGGGCAACCAGGCAAGCTGCCAACTGAAGGACTATCCTCTTAGCACAGACTCCTACCGGACAAGCAAAAAGCTGCGGCGACTAGAATGACAAGCACAATGGCGGCCGCTGTGTCCTCTGCGACAATCGTAATTCAGCCACCCAGAGAGCCAATGAGCTTCCATTGATCGACTATCGAAGACCCGGAGACCTGGCTAGAGGCCTGTGACCGAGTGGCCACCCTCAGCCACTCGAAAACATGCGAAATAAAAACTGCATAGCATATACTTCTACCTGCGAACGCGGTAAGTACATGTTTTGTGAATCAGGACGTCGAACGTAGCATGTCTTTTATTACATAATCTTGGACACGTTGGAACATCCTTTGCAAAGAAAGGGCCGCTTTTCATCTGAAGAAAGGGTTTGCCTTCCTGAGAAAAACATTACGATCTTCGCCAAAGAACATACCTGTCCGCCCTGTCACTCTGACCTAGAAATGTCTGACGAGAAGAAAATTTGTTTGTTTATGCGAGGGCTCAAAGGGGAACTTTTCGCGGAATTATAGAGAAGACCCCGGAAGAACATTCACAAATTTTTCTGTGAAGCAACTACTATATAAAAGTGACTGAAATACGCACACTGCAGTTAAGTCGCCGGTCAACGTCAGGCCAAGGAGAGCCTCGCCGCGGTGGTCCAGTGGCTAAGGTACTCGGCTCCTAACCCGCAGTACGCGAGATTGAATCCCGGATGCGGCGGCTACGATTTCGATGAAGACGAAAATTCTGTAGGCATGCGTGCTCAGACTTGGGTACACGTCAAGGAATCCCAGGTGGTCAAAATTTCTGGAGCCCTCCATTACGGCGTCTCTCACAATCATATGTTGATTTCGGGACGTTGAATCTCACATAAAAATCAATCAAATATTCAAATAGCCAGGCTATGAACACGCTAAATCGCTATGCTCAGACTCCTGCACGAGACCATAAGAGCTGTGTACACTTCTGTGCTCAGTGGAACGGAAACAATTGAAAGAAGGTACTTATGGTTTCAAAAACACAACCCAAATATGTCGACCGTCCTTCAAGCTATGGCGTGTTCTGTCGTGTTGAAGGCAGGAAGGAAGCAACAAAAGGGAGAAGGCAGGGAGGTTAACCAGAAAAACATCCTGTTAGCTACCCTACACTGGGGAATTTGGGAAGGGGACAAGAAGAAAGATGAGAAATAGAGAAGAGAGGGAAAAGAAAAAAGGGGGAGAGACTGACAGTAATTTCACTGCAGCGTGTAGAACTCCATCGCATGCCAAAGGTGTTCACACAAGCCTGTCTTTCTCAGGAAGCACAACATGGCTTTCACTGCCTTGTGGGCTGTCGAGGCATGTGGACGCTGCTGTAATAGCACCTGCACAGAAAGAGGCCGATCATCCAGTCGCCGCATTGCGTTGTCAAGTACTTGTCTGTTTGAAGCAAATTGAGGACAGTGGCACAGCAGGTGTTCGATATTTTCGTCGGTGCCGCAAACATCGCACGCCGCACTGTCAGTAATTCCAATTAACGTGGTAAAAGTCTTCGTGAAAGCAACTCCCAGCCAAAGGCGATAGAGAAGCGAAGCTTCACGTCGATGTAGGCCGGGTGAAGGGTGGGGTTGTAGTGAAGGGTCAAGCTCGTGCAGTCTTGTACATCGTATGCTTGGTGTGTTCCACTCAGTCAGTGTGAGACTGCGGGCCAGTTGACGAATCTGACTAGCCGCGCGTCGAAAGAAACACAGCGCGCTAAAAGGTGTAGTCAACTTTTTAGTACTTTTGGTTCATTTAAAATAGGGTATCACGACAGCTCGGAAAGATCCCGAGCCGATTCCAAATTTTGCAAATCTACAGTAATCCTGCATAGCGCCCCAGTACAGCAATTTATGATCCTTTACTATTAAAAGATCACCAAAATTCGGCAACTCAAGATGGTGACGTTTTATTGCGAATGCAATTATATGAACACTCTCTTCTGGATGTCGCGGCCAGCATTGGCAGGGGGATCAGCATCGATGTCACGCACCGTATATGTATACGTATAAATATACAAGAGAAAGAATTTTATATTTAAGGGCTCGGTTTTCTGTGTTTTATCACAATAATAATGAGATCTAATAGACAATAACGCCAAAGAATGTATAGGGGAAGTTATTAGACTGAATTGTATTGTAAATGTGAAGAAAGAAAAGTGGGTAAAATCATAACTTGCCGTAGGCAGGAACCGAACCTGTGACCTCAGAATAACGCGTTCGATGCTCTACCACTGAGCTACCACGGCGGCTATCCTCCGAGCTATCTTATTGGGTTTGTATGTGAATTTGAACGTGGGAGTGCCAGTCAGCACCTTCAGTAGCCATAGCGGCCAGTGTGACACACTTTTCATGAGCCCGTATGACCTCACGTAGCACAAGACCTTATTACGAGCTGCCAGCTGACCAATAACTCCTCGTATACAACCTAAGGCACCAAGTCTTCCAGTACGAGACCTTTGTTAGTGAATAATGGAAAGAAGTCTATACTGAAGGGCTCGTTTTTCCGTGTTTTGTCACAATATTAATCCCCACCGTGGTGGTCTAGTGGCTAAGGTACTCGGCTGCTGACCCGCAGGTTGCGGGATCGAATCTCGACTGCGGCGGCTGCATCTTCGATGGTAGCGGAAATGTTGTAGGCCTGCGTGCTCAGATTTGGGTGCACGTTAAAAGAACCCCAGGTGGACGAAATTTCCGGAGCCCTCCACCACGGCGTTTCTTATAATCATGTGGTGGTTTTGGGACGTTAAACCCCATATAATAATCAAATCGATCATGCCACAGTATTAATGAGATGTAACCGATAATGATTCCAAGAAACGTATAGAGGAAGTTATTAGACCGAATTGTAATGTAAATGTGAAGAAAGAAATGTGGGTGAAAAGATAACTTGCCGTGGGCAGGAACCGTTCGGTTCCTGGCTGCCATTCTGATATGCTTGCCATTCTGCAGATGACCTTCGAATTTGTTGCTATCGCGTTCATTGCTACTTTTTTAGGCAAAGCTTTGACTTTTTATGATTTACCTGCATAAGTCAGCCCTTGTGGCCGAATATTAGCGACAAGCGATCTCTTTATACAGTTTTATTTGGTAATAATAGGGGCCGCTAACGCTTCAAAACATGATTTGTGACTTCATAACTCATTGTTACGCTCGCTAGAACTACTGCGAGCAGAAACAACAATGGAAGGCGCCGACATGTGATTGAATAATTGTAACGGTGACTGTTGTACCGGCATTATATCAAAATAGAAATTATTATTGCACTTCTTTTTTATTCAGCATGATTTTTCACAAAACCTGGAGGGAAATAAAGCTCTCTCAGTTTCTCAGCTTGACAAAGTCAAAGCCGGTAAAAGGATGTGCCAATCTCCACCGTGCTAGAAAAAAAAACAAGCAAGGGACACTCCAGGCATTGTTGTTTCAAAACGATAAAAGAAATAAAGGCAGATCCCGCGTACCTTGGGTTCGACGTTATGGAGAGCATGCGGAGGGAAGGGGACCGTGTTGCAAAATTTTTTATTGAGCCGCAAGTCGTGAAATGATGCCACAGCTCGACCATCGCAGAAGACGCGTACCACAATTTGCGTTCGTAAAAGCCGTCAAGCAAGTAGCAAGAAAGCCGCGCCATGGAACGCCGTCCTGCACGCGCCACGATGCTACGCCATGGGACCGGCACGAGATTCGAGGGGCAGAGGAAGAGACCGACGAAGTTGGAGTCAGCGAGCAGACATTTTTTTGGCTGACCATTGTTAGCTTTGAGTTTACGGGCACAAGTTCGCACTAAATAAAGAGTTATATAGTACCAGGTGCTATATTTATTCGTAACAATCTGGTGGACGTGCTGGGTATGTTTCCAAGCCCACCACAGGCAAGGGAGAGAAGCCCAGATCCCAGAAGACCGGAGCCAGCAGAATTGACACCTGTGCACCAACGCACGAGTCGCCGACTACGTGGTGAGCAGCCCGAGTTTGGCCCCCTAATTGACTCATCAAGACCTGTCGAGACCTCAAGCACAAGCGTCACTGCGATGGCCACCCAGTCGATGCTATCTCCATCTCACCTCATTGTGGATTCGCCACGTACACCAGAAGTCTTCCACGGTGAGACCTTTGAAGACGCCGAGGACTGGCTGGAAGGCTTCGAGCGTGTTGCACGTTTGAATGGTTGGGACGAAGCCCGAAAAATTCGTTACGTTTACGTCGCCCTGCAAGATTCGGCACGTACGTGGTTTGAGAACCACGAAGCGTCCTTGCTGTCGTGGGACGACTTCCGACGAGAGCTAATCGCAACCTATCCGAACACGGACCGCAAAGAGAAGGCAGAAGCTGCTCTTCAGGCGAGGAACCAACGGAATAACGAGAGCGTGGCCATGTACATAGAAGACATGTCACGGCTCTTCCGCCGAGCCGACCAAAACATGGCCGAGGAGAAGAAGTTGCGGCACCTAATGCGCGGAGTAAAGGAAGAAATTTTTGCAGGCCTGGTGCGTAATCCACCGTGAACTGTGGCGGAGTTCCGGTCCGAGGCAACGACCATGGAAAGGACGGCGTTCCATGGCGCGGCTTTCTTGCTACTTGCTTGACGGCTTTTACGAACGCGAATTGTGGTACGCGTCTTCTGCGATGGTCGAGCTGTGGCAAAATGTATATTTACAAATATTGCACGAACTGACATATGCTGAAGCGTTTATATCACCAGTTGTTTAAACTTGCGCAACAATGAATACGGGAACAATCGTATTATCAAGACCAGAAGCGGATATGAAACGCTGATGCTCGTAAAGGTGCTGACCCTGGACACTGCTACATGAATCAACTTCAGGGCATGGAAACTAACTACAAAACATCAACCCGACTTGACGGCTGTGTAAAAGGTGTACATATGTAATGCTTATAAAATTGGGTAGGCAGCACTGAAACCACTCTTGACGTTTCGCGAAGATTGGAGTCTATTTGAAAAGTAGTTCCGAGACCGGGCGTAGCTGTGTGGTAGAACGCTTTAATGCCACTAGCATTCTCCGGCACGGCGCAGAAACCACGCACGAGGCAGGATAACAACAACAACGCGTTTATTAACCCAAGATGCAGCACAGTGCGACACTCACGGGCTTGCAGGCCGTATAGGGAACTCCGCCAGACCGAGCAAGTACGCTTGCCTAGGGCGCGACGACTCCCGCACAAGGGCCGAAGTCGAACGCACGAACGAGAAGCCGCCTGCTTAGCAGCGCTTCAACCCCTAGTGAAGGCCTGAGAGCATCTGCCACGACGAGCGAATCGTCGGGCGCAACACGGCTCGTAGGAGAGGAAAATGTCACGCGCGCCCAAAAGGAAATGGCGCTGCGTTGTGACGTAGGCCCGCGCAGCCCGCCAGCGTAGCGTGCCCGGACATGCCAGCGCGGGACGGAGCCGACGGTTGACTGGTCCAGCCCAAGAGGCGCCCTCACAGCCATCTTGGCGGATGCCGGTGCTTATGAGCGCCCGGGCTACGCTGTCGGCGCGCGCGCGGCAGCTGGGGAACGAGGCGCCAGGTAGGAGGGTGCTCTCGATTCCCACAGACTGCACGAGTATGCCCCTTTTGACCAATACTAAGTGGTATTCATTTTGCTTCAAGCATTGAGCCAGCTGAAGTGGTGTACGTTAGGACTTCTAACAAATTCCTGAAGGTAACTCAAGCCTTCAAGGAAGCGCCCTTCACGTTTTTCTTGATCAGCTTTGTTTCTGATCAGCTACTATCTTCTTAAAGCCATTCAGTTGATGAGCCGCGATCTTAGCTTTGCTCCTTTGTTTTATGTGTTTCGGTATGTGTGTTTTCTGTTAGCACGCTAAACCATGAATAATAACGCATATATATCATTCAATAAATGAATTTACCGGAACTTTATTGAAGTGATGGATTCCCCAACTATCTTCGGACATAGCAGATATATGCAATTACAAGGAGTAAGCGGCCATTATGTGTGCGGAAATGTATATCTTAACGGTCAACAAAGCTGCATATACTTCTATGAAGAGACGCTGCAGTCTCCTGCTGTGACCACTTACGGCAAGGCAAAGAACAGTCACCCATTGTAGAGCGTATATATTGTGCACCCGGCCTAGTGTTTTACGTCATTCTTGTGCGCAACCAGGCATAACTGCGCGACTAATCGGTACCGGAAAAGATTAAAGAAAGAGAGCGCAACAAGCAACGCGCGTGCATTCCTAGCACGCTTCAGCGTAGATGTTTCCACTGGTACACCTTCCAATAAAGTGACGTGTTTTTGAGTACTGCCCCTTCTGAAAATTCACTCTTTATAAGCTTCCATCCACCCACTTTCTAAAAAGAATAGGTGCATAGAACAGCTAGAAAATACCTAAAAGTTACAGCATATCTACGGAGTGCATGATGATAAGTGAGGTGAAGCGTCCGTCCGATCATTCGTTCTTGCTTCCGTCCGTTCGTGCGTCCACCTGTGTAACCATCCGTGCGTTCATCCGTCCATCCGTGCGTGCATTTTTTCTTGCGTCCGTCCGTCTGTGCGTCAATTTGTGCGTCCGTCTCTGTGTTAGTTTGTGCGCCCGTCTGTTCGTCCGTCCGTGCATCTGCCTATCTGTCCGTCCGCCAATCTAGTGATCACTCCAAGCACCGCCATATCGCAAGTTTTCATCATATATTCAGCATATAGAAGTACCGCCATCCTGCGGACATTCCAAGGACTAAACGAGAGGTGGCACTCGTGCAGATTCTTACGGCCTGCACTTCGTGTCAACTTCCCACCTTTCATCACCTCCCGTTCATGGTTATATACTAGTTCATTATATTTATAGCACTTCGGCCCAACCCTCGCTTAACCTTACTAAAACCAAGGAGGTTACGCCCAGCGAGTTTAACGAGGCAACCCTTTCTGGTAAGAAAGGGCACAAAATGTGTCCTCCTGATACTACTTTTTTAGTAGGCATCAAATGCAAGGCAAACTTCGTTGAAGATTAAGTCAGAAACACTCATCTCTGTAGATTATTTTTATCAGAAACAACTATACCTTTATTTATGATTATCGTGGCTTCCTGCTACTATGGCGATGACTATATACATCGCGGACGCACGAATCATGGCATAGGGAGCTTCGTTCACAAAATAATGTTTCGATTGCATTTATGTTCTGGAGCCTCAGCAGTATATTCGATCATATATAACTATAGCTGAACAAAGATATACCCTGCACTACGTGTGCAAACGAATGATACAAATCAGGGGCATCTGTACGCACGCGTCCTTTTGTGACATGTGCCAGGCTTAGAATTTTTTATAATCTCTGAGATAACTTTGACGACACAACTTGATCTTCTGCAGAAGATCCAACAAGACGTCGGTTTTATTCTTAAAAATTATTTTTGAATTCAGTAACTCTGTGCTTTGAATTGTTGGCTGATTCATCTCCGCACTGAGATATCGTAGCTACCCGAGCAGCTCCGAGTGAGCTACGCTGTCTGCCATTGGTTTCTGTCCCCTAGTATACACGTCCGGTAAACAAAAAGAGCAGAACCAGTGGCTGCAAGTCATGTGTAGGGGACGCTCTTCCAAATTACAAACCAAAATAACAATAACAAGTATGAACTGGTTGCGGCACCCTAATGATGTAGTTTCCGTTTGCTATTTCTCCAGCAGCCATGATTGCGAGGCAGGGGTGGGCTCAGCGCAACTTTCATCAAAGAACCTGTTTGAGCCTTTGGCCTCGCACTTCCCACGCCCTTATCACGTCCTCAGTGTCCCCGGAGAGACATTAACGCGCCTGTTTCCTACAAATACAGAACTCGCCAGGAACAATGCCTGCGTGTGATCACGTATTGGTGGACACGTCGGGTCTCTAAATGAGCGGAGGCAGCGTTCCCGGCTCAGATAGATAGAGTGCTCGAATGTGCCAGACTTCCAAGTACACCCGCAACATCGTTTTCTGAATAGCAATACATTACTTCCGGCCAATACCACCTGTTATCTGCGCAGACTATAGGCCTGACTATATTTACCGATGCTCTTAGGTGCCATCACCTCGAACTGCTCCCTTGGTTATAATAAAGTGCCTGTAATAGTTTAAATTAGACTCTCACCGCTGACTCCTGTTCATGACTAAGTTTTGCATGGCGCATTTGAAATTTTGCGAAATTTGTGGATGTCACCATTTAGGAAAACGAGGAGATGTTCGAAGAAAATGACAACTTGGCGGCGGCAATGAATCGAGCATAACTGTCTTCAGTTCTAAATCATGAGCTGCTATGCCAGGCAACATTTTACATCAAATGATAATTTGTCTGCCCTGGAAAAATGATTAGTTGCGAGAGTAGAGAGATGTATTGTGTATTGAACCATGTATCTCATCACAAGGCTGTGAGAGTCTTTACAGTTTTTTATAATTTTATTTGTCTTGAAGCACATTCGCATGTCTAATCTGTTTGCCATGATTGAGTCATAAAAATGCTAGCATACTAGCCAGCGACAGAAGGTAATAATAATAATATTAATAAGAATATTAATATTAATAATAATAATAATAATAATAATAATAATAATAATAATAATAATAATAATAATAATAATAATAATAATAATAATAATAATAATAATAATAATAATAATAATATAATAATATAATAACAGTATTTAAGGTAGGATAACAATACTTTAACAGTCGGCCCACATGCTGACATTGCTTCATGAATTATGCCAAAGAAACTAAGGACAGAAACACGAATGTCTAGTTTTTATGACAAGGAATCGGTCGTCGTAGTAGTAATTAAACGCGTTGAGCTGGTTTAAAGTTTGTTTTTTTTTTTTGCTTCTGATTGATCAGTAAAAATAGTAGTGATGAAGACCTAAAGCCATTGTTCTCTAGGTGGTAGGTCGAAAAGAAATGTTCTCTATGCACAAACGTAAACCTAAGATATTTATTTTTCTACCCAGGCTCGCCTCGGCTCCAGAACAAGACCACATAAACTTTTATAAAAAACCTGTCAAAATTATCCTGTTGCATAGATAGAGAGAAGCCAGAAGATCCCCGCCTCGATGGTGTCCCGGCTACCTAAAGGGTTGCCGCAGCACAGCCTCTGAACGAAGTAATGCAGCTGACTCGAAGCGCACCTCTACAACATAGCAGATGCGCTAGAACTACTCTATGGATACCAAAACTTATTATATTTCAAGAATTTTAGAGCGTTTAATAATCGCTTTACAAGTATTTTCCCCAGACCTAGCCTCTAAACTTGGCGGTCAGATTCTCTAAGTATTGAGCAAGCTGTGGGCCCCCTGCAGCTAGCTAGCTGGATAGATGGCTAAGCGCCCACAAATTTTTGCTCTCCTCACCATGTCGGTAATAACGTTTATACTGAGATTGGTAGGACATAGGATCGCTGTATGATGAATGTAAATAACTTTGCATATAATCATAAACATTATAGTTGAATTTAAATGCCATGTCCCCATGTCCGTAGTGTTCTGGGGGCTGTTTTCTTAAATTTATATTTACCAAAATTGTTATTACGAGACATATCTGTATAAATAACGTACACGTGAGGTGGTAGGATAAAAATTTATGACATGCATGTAACGTATAACCTGACCTACACGCCATTCTCAGGGCCCGTTTACGGCTGCTTCGCTGGCTTTACAAGTACCAAGTTTGGTATTGAGAACGTGACTGTCTAACGAAGATTATTGGTGGTACTATCAAAATAACAACATTTACTTCGTAAGCATAATGATTTACATACCACGCTCATGGCGCGCTGGCAGCTGGTTATGGAGTAGAATTTATATGGCAAGACATGACTGAAAAATGAACATAATTGACACAGCTGGTAAAGTGATGCTCCTGATAAAGATGCCATGTGCAACCTCCCATTTTTAACATGAATTCACGAGAAATGACCGCCCAGTCGATAGATGAAGTTTAGCGAAGCACAGTGGCGAAACGAACAAGATTACGTGCATGCACGCGGTGACTAGCGCTGTGCAGCTGTCTTCTGCTATGTTTTTTTTTTGTAATCGAGCGCCAGGGCGCCCACAACAGGCCCTCTTCGTCTCAGTCGTCGAAGCTCGCGCGTTAGGTTAAAAAAGTGGGCAGCTGTAAAAAATTCTTTGCATTCAATGGTCCTTGTGCGCTCCAATCCACTTCGGTACTTTGATATACAGCAAATTCGATATTGCATGACGTAACTGCATGAAGGACATTAGGTCCCTGGTGGTAACATAACAATTATGAAATGCGTGTCATTTAGAACATGTATGTACAGGTAATGCACGCCACAGAATGTACTTCATGCCACGTTTAAAATGTTGTAGTGGTGGTTTCGTTACCTTAACGTACATCAAAACTGCTATTGAGGGACGTTATCACATGAACAACGTGAGTCACAGGTCCTATATGTAAATATTGACAAGTACGTTATGTACAGCATAATTTGTTTTTTATTGGCTGATTCGAAATATATTAATCCCCACAATGCTTGGAATGTCAGTTGCTTTAAGTTAGCTTATTTAAACCAAAAAAAAACAGCAGCGAAGAATTCATATCATTATAATTTTACAAAACACGTTGTTGCTGATGACTTTACACCCAGATAATTAAATTGATAAGAGAATAAATGACGGTGCGCATGCTCTTTTACAATGTCCCCCCTATCTTCAAACGTTCTTGAACGCGAATTTCTGAGTTTAGGAACTGAATGACTTGAGCACTGTACCGCAGCTCCCCTAAACTGGGCATCTCAAGAACCGGTTCAGTTTATTGCAGTCACTTGTTCTACCTAGAGCAGGCACTTCTAACGACATTTTCAAAGAAAGGTGAAGCATCGAGTTAAGGGACGTTGAGTACGGTGGTTAGTGCTTTTAAAACTCAGCCACGTTTTGTGCACGCTTTCATTGTAGAAGACTTAATGAGTCCCAATCGAGCAGCCATCGACCGCTCGTCGTACGCCTTGCGCTCGTCAGTAAGTAATCGTGGTTGGCTGTACTGGGTGATAGTAAATATCATGCTGCTTTTTTTACGTGTGTTGTCGTTTTCTTAAGCTGGAGGTTCATACGCTACGTGATGGGAAATGTTGCCAACTCGAAGTGATGTCCCGAGCACCCGGATATAATTCATTCTGTGGTCCTCCAGGATAACCACAAGGAATAATTAGGCCGACTATAGAGATACGACACAAACAGCATGCCATACTTTGTGTGTAACGGCAACACATTGCATTCCTTTTTGCATGTATATTAGAACAATAAAAAGTAACGTACATATTTACTTTTTTGGTAGCGCCTGCGATATAATGCACGTGTTTTACACGAATTCATTCACGTGTTTTTACCTCGCACACAGTGGCTCCCATTTGTGCGGTGCCAGGCATTGCTGTTCTCTTGAGATTGTACATGAGCTAACTCGAACATACTAGTCCTAAGGTGTCTCTACTTCAATGCATGCTTGCTTAATCATTTCTTTTGTCACAAGCGCTAGAAAACCGCAAAGTTGCTTCATAGTTATCTAACTTTCCTTTTTCTTGGCCTGCCGAACTAAGTTTTTTCACTTCTCCATGCCAAATCAACAACATTCTTTCTACCGGCATGCTAACTGATTTTGGACATCACAGTTTCTAGCTCTTTTCACTGTCGTGTTATCTGCCTGCACCTGTATACGTTACATATAGCAGAAAAAAATCTTCAGTAGCAAAACCTACGCAAACTGGTTCATTTCATGATCAGATTTTGCACAATTGTTTCGAAAGCATTTAGCCGAATCAAGGCAGAACTCAATGAAACCGTGTTTGAGATAAGGTTCTAGTGATGATTAATATATTGCTAAGGTTTTTGGCAAGGTTCTTTTTATTCCTTCTTTGATACTGCAAACCAAGCAACTCTCATGAAATTTTATTGACTATCACCGGAAAAGGATTTTTCACTGCAGGACAAGGTTGCAAAGCAAGAATTGGCGCAGACTTGCATCTTTGATGATAACGGTAAATATTAGCACATATTATGTTCGAAATATTTATTGAAGTGAGCTGTCGGTGCGGGTGGTGAGGTGGCAAACTTCTTCCACAGTTAACATCTGATTAACTTCTGCGTCTTTAATCACACTGCCTTTACTTCATAACATTGCGTTCTTTACCTGGAGATAATGTGTGTGAACGACCCTTTTGCCAGAAAAACTAATTGATTTTCTTTTTTTAATTCCGCAAATATATACAACAGCTTTCTAGATCTACGTTAGCAAAGTGCGCTGATATTCTGGCCAGCACAAACCGATACATGAGGGCCGTAGCAGCACCATGAATCAAAGAGGCATGAGCCCTAATGAATGCTAATGATATTTGCTCAGTTACTTACATACAATCATGAAATGCAAGAAGGTGGCACCCTATAGATAACGTTTGCCTAAGGGGCTCTGGTGATTAGGAAGCATATTGAACGGACTATGCACTTCAACGTATTTTATCGGATCAGCTTGTGGGTCCTGAATACATTGTGCATATCATTGTGCAATTTAGGCGATGCTTCGAAGTCTTTTTACCATATATTAGAAGGCACTGGATTAGAAACTAGAATATAAATAAAGAGGCACAACAGAATATCTTGAAATGAAGATCCTCACTAAGCTTCGAAAAGCAGTTCTTAAGACTCTACTCATGTGCGGGACTTAAAGTGTCCACTTTATTGGTGCCTTGTTATGTTGGCGATTCCAATTCTCAGTCAGGCCACAATTGCAACTGCGAAAACGTAATAAGTGGATTTTGAGAGATTAGTTAGCCAGTAAGTTCATAATAAATTCAAATTACCCTGTTTGTGGTGTTGTAAGAATAATATTTGTGGATGACCATTAACTCTTGACCCGTAAACCATATACATATGGTAATGCAAAGGGCATTTGGAATAGTCTTTTATGATACAGCTTCAAGAATACATGTCAACATTTATTAGAAAAGTACGGTAAATTAGTGCGTGATTACAAAAGCGTGGTCAAAAGGGGTGGGGTATTCCTCTTAAGACGAAATAAATCTAAAGCGCTATGCACTTCTAACATGACTCTGTCTATTTGTTCAGATTCAAGGCAGCGAGAGAGAAAAGGGTTGAATGAAAGGGAGGGAGGTTAACCAGAAGAAAACTTTTGGTTCGCTATTCTGAACTGGGGAAAGGGGAATCGGCATGAAGTGGTAAGAAGTGAAAAAAGAGGAAAATGGATGGTTGGAGAAATTGAAATGCAAAACACGCCCACACAGGAGTTGCATAGTCGTTTTGCGAGTCAGGTTGATCACAAAAACTTCAGCGCTGTCTTGCTGAGAGGTGGACCATTTCGCCAATCCGAAATTGACTGCTTCGAAAGCGGCAGTCATCGAACCGTGCTAACGTTGTCGAAAGCTGCTATCTTTGGGAGCTGTAATGACAACAGTCGAAAAGGGCGTGGGTAATGGGTTCCTCACTGCCACACTGTTCACATGTAGCACTGTCAGTCATCCTGATCTGGTAAGCCAAACTGTTCGTGAATGACACTCCAAGCCACAAGCAGCAGAGGAGGGTTGTATCTGATCGTGGTATAGTCCGTATGGATTTTTAAAGTTGAAGCGATGGATCACAACAGAAGAAAACTGGTCGTTTTCCACTTTTAGTGTGTTATATGACGTGCAGCAAGCGAATCTTGAATGCTGCATTGGTTTTCGATTATGTTATGAACTCTTGTACGCCACTTTTATGAGCAATTCTGGCAAAATTATCGGCATGTTTGTTGCCGTCAATGCAACGTAGGCTTGGAAGCCACTGGGAAATATTTGCATGACCTTTGTCTTTTAATTGTCTATATATTTCTTTTATTCCCGATACTAGAGTTTGTCTTATGCACAACGATGCTGACAACAGACACTGCTGGGCTCACTTGGAGTCGGGGAATATGGCCCATTTTTGTGGCGACTCCAGTTAAATCCACTCAAGCGCACTGCGTAGCACCGCCAGCTCTACAGCAGCCTATGAAGTTCCATGAGACCTTCTGAAATTGAACGTTTTGCCTTTTGCTGAGAAGTTCATAGCTCTTTCGTATCCCTGAGCAGTTGTCGATCCATCCATATAGAGTTGAGTGTGGTCTGCGTATCCCTCGTTTAGCATAACCAGTGCACAGCTGCTTTCAAACAGGCGACTACAGCTCCGACGTCTTGGGAATCACTGGCACTGTTAGAAGATGTTTAGGTTCAAGGCAAACAGTTAATTTCCAATTAGGGCGAGAAATGAGCGTGAGTGCACGTCAAAGAAAGCAGTTCGAAGTCCAAGTTTTAACTCGTATCTCTTACAAGTTTGATCACACTGCCGTAAGTAATATTTGCCTTTGTGTACCCCATAAGCAGGCACACGAGCCTATCTCCTCGGACATTATGTTTCATTGCAGAAGCTGCTGCATTTGCCAGCGAGAATATTCTGATGCTCCTTAGAGCATTGGCTGACCTAACTAACGCATCCTAATCCAAAGCACAAGAACCATTTAACAACTAAAATTTTCATTAGTGTCTATGTAGTGTTTTTGTTTCTGGCGAGGGCTAGAAAAGCTAAGCGGATGCGATGATGATGCCCCAAATTTTAGGAAAATACATCCCTTGTGCACAGTGGTTTTTATTTCCAGGCTGCCAAGCATGGTTATAATGCGCTTTGTAACTTTTTTCTTGCTTGGTGTTTCTCAAAAGTCCCCACAATGTTGTTGGCAAAAGAAGCAAAGTTTTGTCATTCGCTTGGATTTTGACCCCACCAGCATCAACCAATCGGGATGGCGATTCTCAAGATGGATGAAGTGTAACAAGATTGTGTGGCACTGAAGGTAATTGAGGAGTTAAGCTGACAAAAATTTTGAACTCTTTGGAAGGTTCACAGATGCACTTCACAAATTACTTCTCTAAAGCAAAATCACACCGCTTACTTGTGCTGCTGGGGTACGTTGCTCCTTGTGTACCGCAACCGACGAAGTGCCAGTAGTTACACCTACTAGCAAGGCTTCGCGGAATTCATCTCTACGTATGTATTTGCTTCCAATACTCCAGGCGAGCTTAAATAACATGTGGGTTCGAACTAGTTAAGACTTCACGAGAACCGACTTCTGGTGCATTTTTTATATTTTTTATGTGTGGGGTTCAACGTCCCAAAACCACCATCAGATTATCAGAGACGCCGCAGTGGAGGGCTCTGGAAAATTCGACAAACGGAGGTTCTTTAACGTTCACACGAATCTCAGCACACGGGCCTACAGCACTTTCGCCTTCATAAAAAATATAGCCGCCGCAACCGGGATTCGGTCCCGCGACCTATGGGTGAGAAGCCGAATACCTTAGCAACTAGACCACCACGGCGCGGGTGGCGCATTTTTTATAAAAAAGATTGCGCCCGTACGCGTTTTGTCTATTGTGTAAAAAATGTATCCAAAAAGTAGGCTATATTGTGGGGCATCGGAAGCTTCAGTCATGACCCGATAGAAGAAGAAAGAAGGTTTTACTACATGACGTGCATTGAACTACCTATCATTTTGCTACCATCACAAGGTGGTCTAACCAAAAAGCGTAGTAAGTGTAGTAAAAATAACATGCAGTAAAAATGATCATTCACTTTGGTTCTCAGAATACTATCATTGGGAGACACAGGACAAAGCTGGTTATTGGATAGGTTTATACCCGCTGTTTTAGCCTGGTGCATTGAAATATTTGCGTCTTTAAGGTATAAAAGAAGGAAAAGAAGGAATCTTTAAGGTATGCATGAGAGAAACCATCAAGCACTGCTGGAATCCAGTGTAGTGTTACTCAATTTCTCCTGCCAACCTCGGTAAACACGAACGCCTCGCGTTACTGCTATGCTCAAAGCCTTGCAGCACCCCATAAAGCAACCGGCTGTAGCATAACTAGCCCTATATGACGCCTTGCTCTCAGTGGTCGTATAACCACACCGATAACCACGCTATGCAGAAGGCACGCATTCGAGTCCCCTTCTATATTATAAATTTATGTGTAAGCTTCAGAAGAGTGGCTTTCTGTGCGATTTGGTTGAGCGCCTTTGTGGACGTTAGCGCTAAAAAACACAGACAAATGAAGGACCACGCGAACACAGCGTGAACTTTTTACCTGAGTTTTATTGACTAACACACAGAAACTAGATTTGATTTTGTGGCTGGGGCCCAACTAATATACTTCAGTGGCATGCAACGTGACAGGAGACTGTGATACACTTGACAAGTCAGTTATTAGAAACACTTTTTCAATTTCTTGCAGACATTTCTTTTTTATTGTTGAAAGTACCCTAGCACCAGACAGCAAGGGTGCGCAGCAGCGCTCACTATATTGACTGGCTCGAACTAGGTGGTTTCTATAACTAAGCCTTCTGATCGAATATGCTCTAACAGTAAATGTTCGGTTATGTTAATCACGCGAGGCCAGAAGAAAAATTCGTATCATAGAATATATGTATCAACTTAAAACATAGAAATATGGGGTAAAAGGAAGCTGGTGCAGGTTTTTATTTATTCTTTCCCAAGGCCAAAAAATGCAATGAACGGCTTTAAATTAGTGCCAATCAAATTTTTTTCATGTCAGCAATCATGCGGACTTGTAACAATACAGCGCATGCGTGCCTGTGTATATAGTTATTGAACCAGGTGTGTTGTGACCTGTGACTGCTAGTTGCCCTTCCAAATAGTTAAGCACTTTTTCGCATGGCGTCAAAGCTCTGTGCCAAAAAAAACAAGGATCGTTTTCCACGCAATTTGCAACGACCAGAAAAATTTAGAACATCTGTCATTTGTTGTTACTTTCTTATAGCAGTGGTGTTAAATACGCCTTTCATAAGATTTGAGGCTGTATCCACACAATCTGGAACCTTTCTTGAAAGACGGTAGTATCACATGAACATTTCAGTTTTGGCAGATATGGCTCACGCATGCTTTTGTTCGGGTTCCCGTGCTCCACGTGATTGCCTTGTCCTCTGCGACAGCATTGACAAAGTTTGTTCGTACCCGCGTAGTAGATTACGGTCATATTTTATTTCAATTATTGCGCGCTAAGGACCCTAAAGCATTACATAAGGGGGAGGGGCATACATAGGTTTTTAAAGAGTATTATACAATAATTCGTAACAAATCAATTCAAACGAAACAAAGAGAATAAATAACTGTAGCATCACGTACGTGCACAGGGAAAAATTCAACATCCTTGGGTAGGCACACATTTAAAAAATTAGGAGATGCACAGCTTGCACAAAAGTGAAATAACAATAATTAGTAACAGACACAAAGAAAAAGAGAAACAAATTTAGCATTGCGCACACAAGACCATTCACCATGATATGGTAGACACCTACTGTTGGACAAAATGGCAGGTTAACTTTCCGCTAAATTTTTCTCGATCTGAAATGGAAGCAATGGCGTCAGGTAGCGTGTTCTATAGGTTCAGCAAGCTTCCGTTTGGGTATGTATGTACGGACAGAAGGGTTGGCAAATATCTGATGGAGCTGCTATCTAAAAGTAGGCCAGTCTGAAAAAACTGGCTGATGGTTGAGAAACCAAGGCTTAGCGACCCCCGCCAGATAGAACGGTATGCGGGATAGCTTCACATAATCATTCCAATATTTAGGCGCACTCACACAGTCGTACTCGTCGAAACAGTCTTAAACGTCTTCGCCACGAAGGCCGGCGAACATCGGTGGATCTTTTTGAGGGGCGCTGACAGTCCATGAAGGCATGCCCAGGGGTGTAGGTGGGGTGGATGGAGCCGTGTTGTTGTGCTCGTCTTGAGACATGACCGTGCACTGACTGCGCAGACAACGACCCGACAGGAGCTCCAGGGATATTTAGTAGTCGAAGATAACGAAAAAGCGCTGCAGGGAGAGCACCAGGGAATCGGAAAGCACTCTCCACCACTTGTAAGGCAACGTGTTGGCTGCAAGACACTTCTTTTACTTGCCGAGCTTCTGCCCCACAACACAGGTCGGACTGATGATAATGAGTATGTACATATGATAAGATGACGCACATGAATAATGGTCACAACATTATTATTATTACTAGCAATGTTTCACGCTTCATAACGACGATATTATTATGAGAGACGCCATAGTGGTGAGCTCCAGAAATTTCGATCATCGGATATCTTTTAACGTGCACTGACATCACACTGGGAACGATTCTCTGCCATTTCGATGGAGGCGAAATGGCAGAGGGTCGTTCCCAGTGTGATGTCAGCAGCGAATCACCATAGCCATTGATCCACCATGGTGGACTTTTTTCCAGTAAAACATTTTTTTGCATAAGATATTAACATCCGATGACAGCCTACGTTTTGATCATTTATGTTGTATTGGATGTCGTGCAAGCGCACTTGTAGTAGTTATCTCACAAAAGTTTACATAAGCTTGTAGAAAGGCCTCTGTTCCAGCTTTTTCCGAGCCTGTCTAGTCGAAAAACTCACAAGGTCGTGTCTGGTGTGTTTTTCCCGTTCACACCAGAGCGGAAAGTCAGGCACGGTTTCTGGCTTACACGGTTGGTCTACACGCGTTTTCTTGTGTGAGAGGGGCTGGTGTGTTTTTGTAAAAACAAGGCGGCTGTGTTTTGCATATTGGGTTCTCGTATATTTCTTCTTTTTAAGAAATTAAATGCATTGTGGATGAAAACGTGCACTTTTACTTGCCCATGGGCAAAAACAGCAGGCTTTCACAGTAGTGTAAGACTGTAAAGGACTTTTGTATTTTATTTCTCTCCTCATCTCACCTTGATCTTTAGGGGTACTTGCGTCACTTCATTTTTCAAACGGCTTCTAACGGCACTGCAGGGAATGGAAAAGACAAACGATTGATTACAACGTTTCTAATTTAATAAATGAAGTTAAATATGTTTGGTGCAGATTTCTGCTTTTTAGGAAAAAATTCAGGTTGCGCAATATTCAAACTTTCAGAAATTTTTTTGAATACCACTAGCTATTTCATTTTTTCCACTGAATCTTATACTGTTAATAACTTCCTGAAGAAAACAACCAATGCCCAATGAACTGTGACCCCTTCAAGTTTTTTAAATTGTTCTACCCCATTATGCTCTCACTTTGCATCGAAGCTGCCTCTCGGGCTTTGGTAGCAATTCCATTGACTCGATAAAATGCCGGTTTCAACATGAAGATGCACTACGTCGTTACAATTAACCCATTCATTTTTTAATATGTTTCACCGCTTCACTAGGTACGCTACGGACGTAATCTGATTAACTTCTGAAAGCGCTGGCTCAAGCCTGCATGGCAAGGGTGGAGGTTTTGTTTATTGTTTTAGACAAAAAGGTTCGAAAAAAATTCCACGAACGTTTTCACGTTCTGAAATTTCAGGTGTTTTTTACACAGACATCTGCAGACAGATAAGCTACACAAACTTCGAAAGGAGAACGTCCTTTTCCCCAAAATTAGAAAGGCATTCACAGAAGTTGATGGGGGGGGGGACCTTGGGACCTTTGACGTGTACACTGCTGTCGACACCACATTGGCTGCACCAATTTTCATAAATAAATACAATCCGGTCTGCAATGTCTCATCTTTGATAAAACAAGGGAGCACCTTCTGTCCAGATCTTCACCAGCCTATCGAAAAAAAAAAACAATGCCACATTTCTATTCCTAATAATGTACTTAGGAATCTTTTGCAACTTTTCTTCCATAACTTTACTTCGAAGTGTTAAAATATACTCAACAATTGGTCAAAAATATTTGATTCACGCGTGCAGATTGGAATTTGTTTCGCAAAGTTTTGCTATTTACAGAGCTCTAAAAAATGAATTACACAGATTTATTTTTTTCTTTAAAAGTCTATCGCTGAACTACGGCAGTTGATTAAGCTCACTAAGGAAGCACTAACAGTATATATACATTTACAAAAAAAATTATGTGCTCCTCCAACAGACTAACCAACTGAGGATCTCAATTTTAAACGTACGACTATCGTTTGAACGAACCGTGACTAAGACAAGGCTCACACATCATGAAAGGGCAACGTCTGCAACGTCAGTACAATCTTGGATCGCAGTTAAGGTTTTTTTTTTCCGCAGACAACTTCAGACAATGGAGAACAAGTAACAGCTAGATGCCACCTAAATTTGAACAATACCAAATTATTTCTGTATGCAAATAATAACAAAAGCCAAGTAGCAATGCCCTTCAGGATTTCCCCCATCAGGCATGCACAGCATCAGCTTTACTCTACCACATGGGACCTGGTTTATTTACTGCAGCAAATAATAGATGAAGTGCAGGTTGATTTCACCAGTATACTTTCAGTTCACTTGTGCCTAACTGGTGGGACAAAAGGATACATGGCAGGCTCGTAATTTCTACATTTTGCTCATGGATATTTTCATGCTATCCTATGCAGTTCCTTTCCAACGCTCATCTCAGCAAATAACTATTGTGCGCGAAAACTCACGCACCCTTCTAGTTCGAAATTACAGCTCCTGCTAAAAATAAGAATGTATTCGAAAAACTGAGAAAACGCACATTCATAGTGCTTGTAAATTTTCCACAATAAAAAAATCTGAAATGTGGTGAGCAAGCAGTTGATCTTTTATACGAATATATTACTTTGGTCATGGAGCAACTGCAATTTCGAAAACGAATGGTGTGTAAGCTGTCACACACAATGGTTCATTGCAGAGACAAGCATATGGCAACGAATTTATTTGGAGTGAGTGTAACATAGCCATGAGCAAAACATAGCAAAAATAAACTTGCCAAGTGAGTGCTGTGCGCCGACCGGTCAGGCAGACTTGAAACAAAAATTTACTATTCAAATCAACGCCCGCTAAGGTGCAGCAAACATGCAGTGCTCAACACTTGGCAGTACTGGCATCAATCAAACCAAGTCAAGGCGCTGCGTCGAAGCATTCATGTTAAGTGGGCCGATGGCTAGAAATTTTGTGGCTGGAAATATAACTTACAGATGTGCTCATAAATAAGGCACTATAGTCTCAAAACTGGAAACAGGTTATAAAACCATATGCTTGCATGACAAAACACACCACTGAAGTGAGCAAGTTTCCTGACTAGCTTCTTAATGATTCCTCTTCTTGTGGAGACAATTGCTCCTGTGCAAGCTTCTGGTCGTCTTCTGTCGCAAACCGATTCAAACAGTTTCCGTGAAGCTGCTGTGCGTGCCGTGCTGGTCTCTGTCTAACTCTTCTGGATGGTACACCACTTGACCAAATGGAAGTCTTTGTAACTCTCATCAGCCGGCTCTAGCTGGCCCTTGAGGGCATCACACATTAGCTAGGTGAACCTGCGCACACACGAACCAAAAATTATTTCATTATAAAACAGCACTGATTACTTCATCGCGATGACCGAAACGACGTGCTGAGTTTCATAAGCTCTGAATTACACTTCGAACTGAAACACATGCAGTAGAACCGTACTGATATATTCTTGAGAGACAGTAAGAAACGAAATTAAAAGGGCTGTTCAACACTATTTAGGCACGTATTTATCATTTGTGTTTTGCATGAAGCGTAGCCGGAGATAAATTTATTGTATGTCTAAGTGCTGATATCAAATTATTTATTATTTTATGCATGTAATGAAGTCGCTACGTTGCTGCCGACCACATCACCACATAGTGGTGCCCGCCAGAACTTTGCGGGTGTAAATAACGCTGGAAGGTTGCCGCCATATGATTGGATAAATGTAACGTTAGAAGTGATCATAGTGTAGGATCGAAACTGAGGTTGCTAAACAGTTTCAATTTTCTTTTCTGTGCTTTTTCATCAAACCCTCAACAGACGCGGCCACAAGAAAAAATAAGAATTCCGCGATTTCAAAGCACTGGTTGTCATTTAGTCACTAGGTGTCTGGCTTGCGCGAGTCGAATATTCATACGAAAGACCTCTTTCTCTTTCTTCACTCTTCTTCTTTTTGAGAATTTCGAAGTTGTTTTTCTTTTTTTTTTGCACGTGGAACGGGTGCATGCATGAACAAACACGTGAAGAAATGAACAAACACATGAATGAAATTGAATGGAATGAAAAAAAACTTTATTTCAGTCCTGCAGGACGCGCTTAGCGCGTAGCGGGCGTCTCCCACGTAGGGACTGACAGGGAGTACCTGGCGGCCGCTTCGTGGGCCTGCTGGACGGCCCATTGCTGGTCGGCGAGAAGTGAGCTCCTGAGGGACCTCTCCCACTTGCTTGAAGTAGAGTCGGGAGGAGTTATTCCACACTCCCAGAGCATGTGTGCGAGTGTCGCTGTGTGTCCACATGATGGGCATGTGTCGCTGGGGTATGCATCGGGATAATAAACGTGAAGCGTGGCAAGGTTTGGGTACGTGTGTGTCTGTAATAGGCGTAGGGTTAATGCCTGCGGTCGGTTAAGTTTCGGATGTGGGGGTGGAAAAATGCGGCGTTCCAAGTAAAAGTGCTTTGTGATTTCATTGTACGTCATTGGTGCATCCCGATTGGTATCTAACCCAGCAAGATGAGGTTGCCCTGTGGCAGTGCGGTCAGTAAGTGCGCGCGCTGCATCATGGGCGATCTCGTTGAGGTTGGATAGGGCACCCGGCACCTGGCCGAGATGGGCGGGGAACCAGATGACAGTGTGGTGCTTCAGGGCACTCGGGTCCGCATTGCGCAGGATACGTAACGCCTGGTCGGAGATGACTCCGCGTTCGAAGGCTTTGATGGCCGGCCTGGAGTCGCTGTAGATGAATTCCCGTTTGCTGTCGAGCATAGCTATAGCTATAGCTACTTGCTCCGCTACTTCGGGTTTTCGGGTGAGGATTGTGGCTGAGTTAAGAGTCTGCTGCGCGGATGATACCGCGATCGCGGCGAAGGCTTGGTTGTTGCGATAGGCAGCGGCGTCCACGAACGAGACGTTGTCCGCTTCTGTGTCTATGCGCTTCAGAATGGCGGTCGACCGCGCAAGGCGCCTGCCTCTATTGTATTCGGGGTGTACATTTCGTGGTATGGGAGCGATAGTGATAAGGTCGCGGATTTCACGGGGATTTAGAGTCAACTCTGGGGGGTCCCTAGCCCTCGAGGAGAAGAAGCCGAGCTCGCGCAGAATATGGTGGCCCGCCTTGGTGGTAGTGAGTCGGGTCAATTGCACACGTTCCTGAGTTTCGGCGATCTCTTCTAGCGTGTTATGTACGCCAAGCTCAAGGAGTTTGTACGTTGGAGTGGTGATAGGGAGGCCAAGGGCTCGTTTGACCACCTTGCGAATAAGCGAATAAGCGCATTGAGTTGATCGCGCTCAGCACGCAACCACTTGTGTATAGCGGCAACGTAGGTAAAATGGCACAAAACAAACACATGAAGAAATATTTATATTCACATGGAGCAAAATAATGTGTGAGTGATACTAATAGCATTTAAAAGCTGGTAAGCTTCAGGCTTCACAGGTCGCATGCTTGTTTCGAGCTTCTGCTGAAGCATAAGCACTGTGGTGCAGCGCATTGAAGAACATATGTCGGCTATCTAATGATATTTACATCGCATATGCTAATGCCCTTACAACTATATGTAGGAACTATCCTAAGGTCATTTTTGCATGTACTGTTAAGGTCAAATACAATTTTTTCTGAGCAATATTGTTTATTAGAATGACCAATTAGGTTATTTCTTTTCTCAGAGAGAGAAAAAAATGAAAGAAAGAGACTGTGAGGTTAACTTAGGAAATCTGCTTTGCTACCCTGTACAGGGATGGGGAAATTGGGCGGAAATTGGATAAGTATAGAGAGATATGAAATAGATTTTTAAGAATTCTATTGCGCACACATTCAGGGAGTTCCGATCACAGTCGTTCGGACAGGCCGGTTGAACGCAAGAAGCGCAGGAGCGCCTTCACAGCCTTATTCTGTGACATAAAGTCCCATCAGTAGCGCTGGATTCTTTCTTCCGAAAGAGTCTTGTTGTCCAGTTCATCTAATGCATTGCAGAGTGACTGTCTCTGCGAGCAGTATTGTCGGCACTCACACAGAATGTGCCAAATTGTTTGGTCACTGCTTCAATGGTCGCATGCAGCATTGTCAGCCATTCCTATGCGGAACACGCACGCATTGGTAAATGTGACGCCCAACCATAATCTTCACAACATAGTAGCGTCTCATCGGCGTACTTCCGGAAGAATTCGAAGACTGAGAGTTGCGTGTATGGTACACACCGGTGAATGGATGAAATGTGACTCATTCCATCGTGACGTGGTGCGCTTGCGAGAGAGCATGTGGAGTTTTCATGCAGCGTCAGTTCTGGAGAGCGGAATTGATATTTGATCGCTTCTAGTATAGGCAGAACGGGCAGCTTGATCGGCCCGTTCATTCCCAATTATTCCACAATGACTTGAGGGTCATAGAAAAGCTATTTCTTGTCCTTTCTCAATGAATTTGTGAGTGTTTTCTGCAATATAGAATTCCAGCTGTTCGTAAGGGCCATGGCGTAAAGGTCATAGAAGGGATTGCAGTGCCGCCTTTGAGTCACTAAATATTGTCCGTTTTTCTGGCTCGTGATCGTTGATGAATGGCAATGTGGCACGAAGAGCTGTGAGCTATGCTTCCGTTGATGTCGTAAGGTGGGAGGTCTTGAATTTTCTTGTCGTGTATTTTATTGGAATAACTAATGATGCTGTTGAACTCTTCTGTAAAACAGAGCCGTCAGTGTATACGTGTATACAGCATTGATACGTCTCGTATAACAAGAGCAGAGCAAGCTGCCTAAGAGCAGGTGACGACATATCTGTTTTTTTCTGGATGCCAGGTATTGTTAACCTGGTCTTAGCCTGAGTCATGCACCAAGGAGAAGTCGAAGGCCTGGCGGTGGGCGTGAAGCATGTTGGCAAGGAATTGCGATATGTGGCTGTCGTTTGGCAAAATGACGATCGTGGTCTGTCTGCTGGTGAATACACTAGGTGTGGCAGGGTGTCCGAGCAATATGCCTTATATGTGTCCTGAGTGCCTCAACGTCAATATGTGTCATGATGAGGTAGTCACCAGCAATTTCTATAGTAGCCATTGTCGATGCACTACGAGGCAAGCTGAGGCAAAGCTGAAGTGCCTGGGACTGAACGCTCTGTAGCGTTAGTAGGCTTGTTTTGCTTGCATTGGTCAATATCAGTAAGCTCTACCAGAGGAAATTGAGAAAAAGTACCCTGTACAGCTGTAGCATTGCATTTGTAGACATTTCCTAAGCCTTCACTCCAAATAACTTCAGTATATTACAGATGCCTATTCACCGTTTTTCAATGTACGAAACGTGGTCGACCCATGATAGATTCATGTCAATTATGACGCCCAAAAACTTGTGCGATAGAATGTATGGTACAGTTTTACCATTGACGATTATGGTGTACTCATTCATAGGCTTTCGTGTAAAAGCTACGAGGGCGCATTTCTCGGAAGAAATTTTCAAGCCTCATTATCTGAGGTAACGTAATGTTTCTGTGGCAGCTTTTCGAATTCTCCCTCGCAACTGCAGGAATGTTACAGCCGATGCCCAAACGCAGATATCATCTGCGTACATTGATAGCCTGCCTGTGCATGGCAGATGCACAGAGAGAGCAATCAGCGTACGATTGTACAGCACAGGGCTGAGTACACCACCCTGGGGGCGCTACGGTGGCTGTAATGTAGAGAGGTTTAACCGTCTTCAGTGCTCACAGAGAAGGATCGCCAAACAACTACGTATCAAACAACTACGTAATTGACAAACAACTACGTATCCAGCGATACATCTGACCACCTACTCCTACATCTTCGATGCGGTGAGAACAGCTTCATGCGTAACGTTGTCATACGCCCCTTTCACGTCTAGGAACAAAGATCCGCAGAGACGCTTACGGCCTTTCTCGTGTTGGACGTAAGTGACCAGGACGACTAAGTTGTAAATCAATGATAGACCATGCCGAAATCCTTCCATGGCATCTGGTAGATGTTGTTACACTCCAAGTACAAATCCAGTCTTTCCAAGATCATCCTCTCCATAACTTTGCCTACACAACTGGCCAATGCAATCGGGCGATAAGACGAGAGCTCCTACGGTGACTCGCCTGGCTTCAGAAGTGGAACTAGGCGACTTATCTTCCAGCTTGTCGGGAGCGTTTGATCTTGCCAGGATTTGTTGTACAACTCCAGGAGCCGGACTCTCGCGCGTTCACCCAGATGACACAGGGCCCTATAAGAAATTTTATAGGGCCCTGGTGCCGACGTACGTCCACACAAAGTTAGTGCTGCTCTGAGTTCAACGATGGAAAAGGGCATATTCACGCGAGAATACAGTGTTTGTGGACAGTTGGTTGAGAGGATAGGCTATTAGGCACTACGAGTGGCCCAGATACTCTGGCACAGAAGTCTTCTGCCACGTCAATTCTGTGTCTCTGTTCAGAAAGTGCGATAGCTCTGAATGGTGACCACTGAGTGGGTTCTGTGCGCAGACCTCGTACCATCTTCCACCATTGGGATAAAAGTGTTCGTGGGTCAAGTGACACATAATAAGCAGTCCAACGTTGTGACTCGACTTTATCTATCCGGCGCTAAATCTTCTTTGTATACGTTGAGCGATCCGTAAGTCTTCCACTGCCTCCATGCTTCGGTATCTTCATTCAGAACGCCGTCGGATTGCTCGAAGTCGTTCCCACTCGATGTCAAATTCCGTTACTTTGGGAGAGCATGCGAAGGTACACGTAGTGTCGTGTATTGTGCTTTAATTATCTACTGTAGGTCGAGGGATCTGTTTGCTTCACATTGCTCTTCCATGCGAGACTGAAATTTCAACCTGTCCAATCTCTGAACGCAACCGCGTATCTTGGCATGGGACAATTCTTCGAATTTGACGTGAGTGAGAATTTGGACACTTCCAAGCGTTTCTATGTCTGGAAACCACTCAGCATGCCTGACGAGGCCTCGTGAGACAAAGGCTAGGCCAAGGCAGCTGCTATACCTTAAACCATGCAGGAACATGGGACTACCGTCCTTTAGCGAGAAAGGTTCATTGTAGCAGGTGAAGGACACCAACTTTCTCTTTTTAACATTGGTCGTCGAACTTCCCCAGATTGTATGATGAGCGTTGAAGTCGCCGGTTATAATGCATGGGTGAGGAGTTGCTGACAGGATACCTTGTAGTCTTGTATGGTCAAAACGGCTTGACGGAGAGAGGTAGGCACTCACAACTGTGACGGTAAGCCTCTTCTTCACTGTTAGACCTATATATTGTTTGTCATCGTGGGGTGACACCAGATAATGATTGTAGGTGAGGTCACGGCGAATAGACATCAGAGCTTTGCTATTGTCCACCTTTGTAGACGAGATGAATGACTCATAACGAGAAAACCTGATTTTGTTCGGCTAATTTGGCTTGCAGACGACAATGATGGGGAACTTATTGGTGTACACGAACCGGTGGAAATCGGCGATGCGTAATCTCTGTCCCCGGGCATGCCATTGAAGATTCGCTGCCTTTCGGACCTCTTCTCTGAAAGACAGTGGCTGGTCAGCCATTATTTACTCAATCGCTGCGAGTACTGGACTCAAAGCGTCCAGTAATTGCAATGCACTTCTTGCTGACGTTGTGTGCATGTTGCTTAACCACAAGCGAATGGCGTTAAGGGTCGCAGAAGACCTATCGTTTGCTGATCTGTGTTCCGCAAGTCCTCCATTGCAGCAGCTTGCTCTAAAAAGATGGCTTCTGCTGCGGCTCTTCTGCGGATTGTGTACGCGTAAGTAATGGTGAACCCTTCTGTAGAGACTGATTTGCCCGTTTGCTCTTTTCCAACGTCTGTGTTTGCCGTGCTGAAAACTGCAGCTGGTGATCTTTCCTGATGCGTCGACTTACTGCCTGAAGTTGAAGCTGTCTGACGTGAAGACTTTGACGGCGATGTCATCTTTGCCAGATTTTCTCAGCAGCTTCTTTGTGGGATGAGCTGTCTCGTACCATTTGCTTCAAAATATAAAGTTCTTTCTTTATGTGCGGACATATTTCAAAAGAAGCCTTGTGAGCACCCTCACAGTCAGGACACTTCAGTGTGGTTGCGCTACAGTTGTCTTCCGCGTGTGGTTCGGCGCAACAGGGGCCTGCTGTGGAGCTTCTGCAAACACCCGTTACATTGCCGATCTTCTGACAGTTGAAGCATTACACGGGTTTAGGATTGAACGGTGGAAGTTGTTGACAAAAGTGGCCAACGTTCACCTATGCGGGAAGACAGTCACCTTTGAACGTTACTCTCCCACAACGTGTGTTACCAAGGCGTCCAACGTTGACAATGACGTTGTCTGGACTCGCTGGTTCTATAAGTGTTGAAAGGTCTGCGTTTCGGATTTCCGTGTTAATATCGTACTTGACTCCTGCTGTGGTCACACCATCGGCTGGTATGCTGGACCTAACTGCATTGTTTCCCAGTTGTGTTACTTGTTGCAGCGTGCTCAGTGCACTCGGGTGCAGCACATCGACAGTCAGGATGTTTCTTTTTGTATTTAACCACACGTCTTTCATCTCGTTCGGCACAGTGTTCTCAAAATAGAGCGAAAGCGCTTTCCTGTTTAGAACACGCAGACTTACAGTAGCGTTCTTTGGCACATATAGGATGGAATGGGGCCATCACTGAAACGCTGTTTTCACGGTGGCCGTACTTGACAACGACGATAGATTGACGATTCGTCACTTGGCCTTGCGGTGCAGGACGTGTTGAAAGCTGTCATCTGAGGACTCGTCAGAAGGTGCGCAGTACAGCTCAGTGTCATCGCTCTTGCTAGATATGTTTCCTTGCTTCTTCGAGGTAGTGGCCGCGACTGTACCGAAGTCGGACGTCACCTCGTGAGGTTGTGCATTCATTACCTCAATGTATGCGGCAATACACCACACAACTGCAGCGAAAAGTCAAGAAAAGCACTGAGACGAGCGAGATGTGCTCTAGAAAAAAATCACTTCGTCGTCTTCATGTACCCAGTTACGTACCAAGTTAAGCTTACGCTGTGACGATATTTGTTCTGTTGCAGAATTTGTTATGTGATCATTATTGTTTCCTATTTTATTTGTGGACCAAACTCTTTATAAGCCCTGCACTGAGCTGCAGTACGTGAAAATATTAGAAAAAATCACTCGCTCGCAGCTGTCTTGTACACTTCACTTGGGATAAAACAAGGGACCTAACTGCGCTATTCGACTAGTCACCTGAATTCAATCGTAGGTTCACTTGGATTAAAAAAATTGTGAATCATGGGCGCATGGACTTGCACACTGCGCAAAGCATAACATTCACTGACATTCGTCTCTCGCGTCGACAGCAGCTCGGCGCAAGCACATACATTTGAATATAAATTTTTAGAACAGCACACGCAAAGCTTCGCGTTTGTGATGAGCGTGTGTTCTGAGCCAACCTCTCGCGGGTTCTCTTTACGTGACGCTCGCAAAGCTACACCTGCAAGCTTGGTGTATGGTATTCTATACGCAGGTTACATATAGCTAGCGGTCAGCAAGGGTTCTCGAACATGACCTTTTTGGTTAAACACGGCGTGGTAGAGCAGGCCTCGTCATGAGGATTTTTCTTCGCCTTTCGTATGCAGAAGTACGGTGTTGTAGCGGCAGCTTTTGTCTTCTCATCAGTTCTTTCTGTAAGCACTGTTTGCGTCCCTAGGGGTGATGTCGTGAACGTCCTTGCGATTCAATCACCGCACTAAGGTGACCAGTACAACCATAAGCTCTTCGCACTTATAACCGTATTGATCTTGTCAACTTGGAATCTTATGTACAAGAACTGCGTCTCAGTGGCAGTTGACATGCGAGCAATTCTTCACCTACACATGAGTTTTCGTAAAAGCAATAAAAATACATCAGCGTTGCTAACAGTGCCGTAAAAGCGAATGTTTCGCCGTAAAAAATGTTCACTAGCATTACATTTTTCTCACTATCAACTTTGATGTTTGAATTGTAAGAACCAGAACTCTAAGGCCTAAATATAGCAGTCACAAGCAAGAAACGACTATCAATATTACGTTCTTTTGTCAATTTTATTTTGTGTAATTGATTTCAGTTTCAAACGAAACCAAACTAGTTATTTTTTCAAAAGAGATCTAAGGATTGCCACTGTTTTTTTCCTAGGCTCAGGACTATTTTTTCTTGTAATAAATTAGGCAGGCAACATCATGCTAATGCCTGATTCAAATAAGGCAACAGTAGAAAAACCAAAGATTATGTACGTGTCGGGCCACTTAGGTGCAGCTTCTGCCTAATTTTCTTCTGCAAAGAAAAACAACAAATTATTGGAAGTAGTTAGGTTAACTCTCCCACATTGTGACATCAGGAATAGAAAAAGAAACTATTATACCTAGGAGTCGTATTTGCGACACACGGAGTCATGAATTTGGCAGCAGTGCGCTAAGTGATTCAGACACCGCAGCTAGTGAAAATTTAGTGCAATAAAAGCACATATATAGGAAGAATACTCACATTTTATTGATATAGCATGGTCTGTGTGTGTGTGTGTGTGTAGAAGAGTGCGCGCGCGCGGGTGGTATTTGTTGTTGCGTCAGTACCGTGAACCTGTTGAAGGGACGGACCCGTGGAGGTGTTGGCTAGCCACTATAGTCAGCGCGTACCGACTAACCATCAAAATTCCTTCCGTGAAGCCAGAAGAAGGATGGTCAGCTACCGTAGATGCTGCTTAGTTAAATACTATTTTGAAGTAACTAATGTCACCCATGAATGTTGATTCGCCCATGGAGCCGTTACGTTCGCGCTCGTATGAGGCAACCGCTTTTTTTTTTTGACGTAAATGACAGCTTTCTTCCGCGGGGCGATGCAGTCAACTGTTTTACATCTATGCATAAGCTGGGCGCTCAGCGCTAGCAAGAGAGGGGTGAAGTAGTAGTGTAATATTAGAAAGAACCCGTAATTCTGCAGCAATATATGGAGCTTTAATGAAATTTAGTTTCATGAAATTAATGAAAAAATAGTTCTCCGTAGTGCAAGCTGATATGGGAAATTCTTTTTTGGCTGGAATGTTTCTAATTAAGCTACTGCGTATTTTTCATGCAAAAAAAAACTTTCCCATCAAGAAATCTCTTTAAGGAATAAATTATGAGCTGTGCTGTGATTTTATCTCTTTCATTCAGCGTGGCTAGTTATTCAAAATGCTTAGAACTGGTGAAAGGACGGTGATAGAGTAAATTGTGTGGATAACACTTAATAGTACTCTATTCTTGCCAGAACCATGAATGGTATGTTCTTATGGCTTGTCCGGTATTACAGCTTCTGTGATCTCTTTACGATCGCATCAATTTGCTGTCATGGTTTTCAGTTTCACATCTGCTGTCATGCTATAAGGGCAAATGAAGGCAAAATATTATGAGAGCTATTTTGAATACAAACGTTAACGAAATTGACTATTACATAAGTTGGCCCTTTGTTCCCCTTGCTAGATTGCTTACATTGAGAATTTAAGAATACATTTCTATTTGTCCGTATTGGCCAGAAGAGACCAGTCAGTAGCAAGAAATGTGAATCGTATGTACTTTATATTAGCATGCTATACACGGGAGTACCAAAAAAAATTATGGTTAATCTGTTATAGCATGTGTCATGTCAGATTTAGTGTTGCTTTGAAGGGCAGCTTTTCGAAACGCGTATCGATCCCGTACTTTCAGGGAACCAGCGAGATGTTTGCGCGGATCTTCAAAAAAGAAGGGGGTCGCATCGCGTGCGCGCCTTTATATACGCTGGGCCACCTTCTCCCCTGCCCGAATGACCGGCCAACAATAAACAGGACTCCCAATGTCGTTTCCGAAATCCCGTGCTGTGATTGCCTTTGTTCGTATATCGGCTAGACAAAAAAACCTACCAGAACGACTCAAGGAACACGCCAACGACGTGTGAAGGCTCTAGAAAGAGAGCAGCGCTGTGACTGAGCATGCTGAGACGTTGGAAAACAGAATACATTTTGAAGCAACGAACATGCTTGAAAGAGAAACGAAGTGGAGGAGAAGGTTAATACACAGCGATCAGCCCAAAACATCAACCACTCTCTTGGAGCCCTTCCCCCAGTGTATACACACGCACTGCGCTCCACGGCACAATGAGAGACAGAGGGGGGGGGTAATTATGTGCCCCGTGAGTGCTTTGAAGACGCCGCTGCTACGCAGTCCCAGGTTCTCCCGAGGAAAAAACCAAGTCGGTTTTAAACAGTTGGGCTTCTTCAAAACTTTCCGTTGGAGTTTGAATCATATCCCAGCTTCAGTGTGTACTCCTGCCTTCATACCAAGAGCATTCGACAGCTGTCGTTGTCGTGGGCATCAGCTTCTCGGTGACAGGTAACTCTGTCATGTCGTTCTCATGGCGTTTGTTGCTTTGTCTACAAATTCGCATATGGTCGTACGCTACATTATCAAACATATGAATGGATAAATCCTTATTATTGTCTTATTGTTGTTTTTTTCTATGTAGGCAACTTCAAATGAGCTAGATGATTATTGTTGGGCTCGAAGATGAACCAAGTCTACGAGATTATTTTTTCCTTTTAACAGTCAGTCAAGTTCGCGGTGATTCGAAAAATATTCAAAAAGCTAATGAAGATGCTCAAGTCATCGATGGTGATGCTGATCTTCGATTTTATAATGAGAACTTCAGCACTAATGCCTTCTGGCCTGCCTGTAAGCAGGTTGCAAGTTATGTGCTAGTTGTTGATTTTGTTTTAACAACTAGAATGCAATGAACACAGGTGGATGGCTTGTTGAAGCTGCATAATTCCATTTTTTGAAAACAATTTTTTGCATCTATTGAAAGGGGTACAGACACCAATTTTAAAGCCGATTGAACTGTGTCATTCGAATATCCTTTATATGGAGATTACTATGACCTGGTGTGAAACATGATAAAGGTCGAGAATAATAACTTAGTTTCGTGCCTCTTGTGATGTTGACCCTATAGAGTGGTTTTCGTGGCCGCGTGCACCAACGTGCGGGCAGTGTTGATGATGTCAGGGATCAAAATGAACAAAATGGGGGCTTGTACGTCACCAACACAGCCAACCGTGTTAATGTGTCAATATCCTGAGCTTGGGTGAGGATTCGAAAAAAATCTTGTACTATGTTTTGGTGTCAGGTGACAGTAGGGACTAATACAAATGTGTACTTTATTTTTCAAGGTGCACTGATACCTAATAGTGCACTATCTAGGGCCCTTAGTGGCTTGGCCTTGCATTTGATGCTAAAAAAGGAACTGGTAATTTTTGCATCGTTACTTTACTTACAAACTTAAAACTCTAAGCGATCTCATTTGGGCTACTTTTAAACTTTTGGCAAGCCTTCGAAGCCCCGGATAAGAGCATTAAAGTTCTAAAATTATCCTATTTGTAATCTGCATCACCTGTCAACCCTGTTGTCAGTAGGAGCTTGTGCTCATGGAAGTCAAATAATTACGTAGAGGAAAAAACTAAACCATTTTTACCATTATTGTAAGGCTCTTCGCATTTTAGAATGTGCTGCACTGGTTAACACCATAATTAGTGATGTCATTGGACCTAGGTTGCCATGTCAAATGATCCCTCACGCACATATATTGATTTGAGTTTTCTCTGCACCCAACATGCGCATGAGTTTAGTATTATTGGCCGCTTTAAATCCAGTTTTGTATTTGTTGGTATGTGAAGGCTACGAAACAATATAATACAATGTAGAATTTAGGTGCTCTCATATTCAAGTACCTAATTTGCACAGTGTTCTGTTAAATTTTTGAAATATCTTATTGCTATTAGTATCTGTTATAATGTGTCTTGTAGATATCAACTGTCATAGAAAAGCTTGATGTTATTCTGATTAACTGTGTATTTTGAGATAAAGTAGACACACTTCTGCATGACTTGGGTTTCTGTGCCTTCTGTCGGTCATCGGTTCCACAACGTGCATAGATTTTCTGTTCACAGTAAATTTTTGGACTGTCTTGTGTTCTTTGATGATCTGGAAATCAGCTGGCCAGACTAGCTGTGTTGTGCCACATGGAAATGTGGTTTCTGCGAAAGAATATCACATACCAGAGAGGGATATACATAGGTCAGCAAACTTACTCGTAAGTCAACTAACCAATCATCAGATCAAGCAGAAATTCTGAGTTGCAGTAAGTTTGGGTGAGTAACATTTTCGGAAGTTTTACTTTAAGACTCTAGTGCAGAAAAGTTTGGGGAATGAGTTCGAGTCAGCCATAACCACAAAATTTATTTCTTGAGTGAGCTTGCGTGAGCCCAACTTTCTGTAAACTTATGGTCTTATCTACTCAACTTCATTACTATCAGCCTTATGTCCTGTTCAACGTTGTGCCTACCCACATGCTGAGTGCATAAGAGTTTACACTGCATCTAAATGCTTGTTGATCAGAGCCTTAAATTATGGAAGTGGGTTGTTTGGCCTCAGCCTACTATCTCTTTCACAATACGTTATTGAAAAAAATAACTCGAGTGAGTTGCCTTTCAAGGAAAATCGGGTACTGTGGCGTATACCCAGGCCACAAGGGGATAGTAACAAGCACTGAGTATATTGCTGTAGGTTGTACGTGTTGCATGTAAACAGTAAAGGGTGAATGAACATGCAGGCTTTCCAAGAGCAATTTTGGTTACCCACGGATACAGAGTTTGCAAAAAAGTTATCTGTTCTGTCTCGATGTGATCAGCTCTTATACGGGGGTTGTCTTAGGGATGCGTGTATTTCAACAAAGTTTGAGAAAAAATGCAGTATAACACAATACACTAAAATAGTACTGCAAGAAGCATGACATTCTGATATTCAGATGCGGTGGTGCTTCAATGAGCTGCATGGGCCAAGATAATTTTGATATTTTTGTCAAGGGCCTAACGTACTCTCCAGGACTACAAAAACTTCAAAATGAAACCAAGTTTTGTTACACGTGTTTTCTAGTTTCAGCGTTAACTGGGAGTGTTAACACTGAATGCCGAGGAAACTAAAGAGAATTGACACCACGGTTCAAAAATCTGATTGTAAGTTAACGCACTCCTGAATCAACTCAATGAAATGATTAAGCCACGAGTCTAAGAGTGACCGGCTGAGTAGTATTTTGTGAAATTTTAGTACAAGTGAGTCTGGTTCAGCGAAAAATAACGAGTGTGTGTTTGAGTGTATTTGGGCAAGAAAATTCTTGGTGCATGCCCAAAGCACGAAATACATTTCCTAGGGCTACCAGAAGACATCCAACCAGAATACACCACATCTGTGTGGTCTTGCTACCAGAACACACCAGTCTGAGCAGCGTTACCACCAGAACACACCACAGTGGGTGAACTTTCACACCAGGACACATCCCACCAGAACACACCCTACCAGGACCCACCAGAATGGGTTGATGTTCCCACTAGAACCCAGCACACCAGGCCGCGGTATACACGATAAGCCATCAGAGACATTCTTGTGGGTTTTTCAACTCGGTGCCTTGTTTATACCGGGCAAGCTTAACGTTTTATTTATACTGAGGAAGCTTTATAAAATGCGCATATCTACGATGTTCATCTTTCCTTTTCCATTGCAGACAGCGTCAGCATCATTGCGTGCGATTTTCAAATCATTCTGCTAATGCGATGATCAAAATATTTTTCATCGCTACGTTGCAGCTCGTCGCAAAATCTCTTTGCACAAAACTTCAACGAAACCATCAAGATAAATAACAGAGAATGTCTTCATAGACATGTTTGCTGAATTCTCGATGAGCTTATGGCAGCAAGACATGAAGCGGCGTTTACACTCTTCTTGTAGTTTTATCTTTGCAGCGCCGAAAATAACGGAAAAAGAAAAGACACTGTGCTAGCACCTAATGCACTATGTCATCAGAAACGCGCTCCTATGAAGTGAGCTTCTAGGCACGCTTAATCTAGGGCTTACGTTAGAAGCATTCATTATTGCTTTGCTCATCACCATACCCTCTGAACCTTGTCTCTTCATACTTTTCCGTATGGCTGGCCAAAAACTGAAACACTAGTTTAATAGTTATGGAAAGCAGTCAATCTCAGCTCTCTATTTTGCAAACAAAATTATAACGCAATATAGCTCTTTTGCGTCATCTCCTTGTGAACATTTACGACGTGTTTGAAGCTCGTCTCATTCATTTTTTTATTTTCCGACATTGAGTATGAGGAACATTTTTATGATGCACTCAATAAGTGACTGGCTGTTTCTGTGAGAATATGTACATTTAAGGCTGAGATTTTTTTGGTGGTTAGGATTCCAAGCATTTCGATCTGCCTCAGTTGCGCAGAAAGCAACTAAAGCACTGCTACTTTACCTTAAATCAACAAACCTGAGCGACCGCCTGTAGACTGTGTGTGCTCCCCGAGTGTGCTCGTGATTGTGTGTACCTTCTCATCTTTCTGCAACCTCTTTTCTCCCCTTTATCCCTTCCCCAGTGCAGGGTAGCAAACCGGATGTACGTCTGGTTAACCTCCCTGCCTTTCCTTGCATCTTTATCTCTCTCTCTCTCTCTCTCGATAGTTCACAGGAGGAATGTCAACCCAATATTTTGCCTAGTGCTTCGCTCACTCCTCGTTCCTTTGAGGAGATGCACTAGTCTTTCTTAACGCACGTCATATTTATCAAGTTTTAACATGTCATCTACATATGCCGTCTGTTCACGTCACGTAATACTGAATTTGGTACATGTGAAGCTAGCGAAACGGCTGCGAGGGTGCCTTGAGTGTGGCGTGTAGTCATGACTCATGACTTACATGACATGCATTTCATGATTTCGACGTTAGGGTCTGTGACTTGTGTTCGCCATGCAATCTTGTCACACCATACCAGTTTTGCAACATGTCATGTGAACGAGACCGCTGCAAGAGCAGCAAGACCCTAAAAAGTGAATCATAACATTCGTGACATACATATCATGATTGTGATGTTTTGACTAATCAAATATGCTTGTCATGCTGTCATGTTATGCCATATTAAGTTTGGTATCGATACCATTATCCTAACGGTCAGGAGAGCTAAAAGTCGTAGGCGGCTACACAGATAAATAGATAAATAGATACGCTCAAAGTCGCCAAAGTTCGATAAGAAATGCTTCGCATTTAAAACGTCCACCATCGGAATGGTGGATTCCACCATCCATCATTTTGGTAAATGATGGTGCTGGAAGTGTTGGTGGCACATGGTGTATGGTGGCGTGTGGTGGAACGGATGGTGGATAGCGCGCTCCAGCCGGCAATGCTGGAGCGCGAAAAATTTGTTTAACTTTCACTTTTCGTTAAAAGTTTCACTGACATGCTTGATAAAAAGAAAGTACTTGTTTATTTAAAAATAGAAGTACGTCGCTTCCACACGCCGTGGCTCCAGCAAACAAGGCCGGGGAACAGTGGTCTGGGTGTCCCCAACTTTAATCGTCAAAAATAACGAGCGCACTGAGCGCAGGCGTTTTAAACTCGAGCTTCATAAATACACTACTGAAACAACATGGGACTGTATTTTATGAACGAGTCACCGTAATTGCTTTGCAATACCTTACCATCTCTGCTACTAAGAAACCAGTGAGCGTATGTTTTCAACTGTAGGGATCTGCGTAACTACACGGTGAGAGAAATTGAAGCAAGGTCATTTGCAATGGCTTGTATTTTTTCATTAAAACTGTAGTCATTCGAAGCTGTCACTGCCATTTGGCAATAAGCGACTTGAAACTTAGGCACAATTCACTTTTTATTCTTGCTCTTTTCAATAAAACTGTTTGTACCCCATAATCTATTTCATTTATTTGTGCTTTGGCACTATGCTGCACTATCTGATTCTAATTCAATTAGTATGAAAGTCCACTATTTGCACATGCCAACTTGGCACCCAGAAAGAATTAGGCTGGTAGCGCTTGCCTCGAGATACAGCGACTTTCCTCGGAAGAGGCCGGCAACAGTGTCTCCGCGATTTCGCTGTCAGTAGCATCACGTGCTTTACCACATGGGCCATATTGTTCTTGAGGAATAACCATAGCCACCTTACCTAAATCGCCAATTGGCGGCTTGCCTGGCACAAAAAAGAAACTTCATTTTTTTAAAAAACGCATGAGCACATGTCCAACCAAAAAATAACAAGACATGAATGCTTGCGAAAATATCGCGATGCAATCAATACATCCTAAATGTGTTTGATTACAGATATAGAAATACATTCTTGAAATGTATCTTGATGTGAAAATGGAGATACTGAAAGGAATTCCAGAAGTACTGTAACAATACAAGTGCTTTTCTTTGTATCCTGAATTCACAATTGGCATCTAATCCTATCTATGTATCTATCTATCTATCTATGTATCTATCTATCTATCTATCTATTTATCTATCTATCTATCTATCTATCTATCCGCCTACATCAGAGTGCTTTCGTGATCGCCCCCTTGACTTGAAGCAAAACAAAATTACTGTGACGGGGTAGGATGATTTGATGAATTTTATTCACTGGTCATCACACGAATATGATACAATTCAGTCGCGTACATCGTCAAACCCTTTCCGCCAGACACGTCACACATACCCGCGTGCAAGCTGGCGTAATTTAACATCTAAGCATGGGTAATACTGAAATAGGTAAGTTTACATGGGTAATTTTACCATCTGAGCATTAAAAAAAGCTGACAACTGCTGTGTTGACCCCACAGATTATAAGAAAGAATATAGGTGTCCTAGCAGAAATTGAACCCGAGAATTCTGCCAGGCAATCATATATCCTACCACAGAGCCACACTAGGTCTCGGGAATGCTTTTCAAGTAGACTATAGTGTTCCTGAAAAGTCATTTCCAGTTTCGGTACTGGCTATCAAACCATATGAAAAATTCGGCAGATCCCACGTACCTGGGAAGCGACGTTATGCGAAGCATGCGGAGGGAAAGTTACCATGCTGCAATTCTTTTATTGAGCGAAACGTCACGAGAGAGAGAGAGAGAGAGAGAGATAAAGATACAAGGAAAGGCAGGGAGGTTAACCAGACGCACATCCGGTTTGCTACCCTGCACTGGGGAAGGGATAAAGGGGAGAAAAGAGGTTGCACAAAGATGAGAAGGTACACAAAATCACGAGAACACTCGGGGAGCACACACAGTTCACAGGCGGTCGCTCAGGTTTGTTGACTTAAGGTAAAGAAGCAGTGCTTTAGTTGCTTTCTGCGCAACTGAGGCAGATGCCCAAGGTCCTAGTATCTTCTGCACACAAAATGGTCCGGGGTCAAGTCGATTCAAAACCATCCGTAGCTGGCATCGCTGTGTGTCGTAGCAAGCGCAGCTGCAGAGGACGTGTTCGATGGTTTCTTCATCTCCGCAGTAGTCGCATGTAGGAGTGTCTGCCATACCAATGCGAAAAGAGTACACCTTTGTGAATGCAACACCCAACCAAAGGCGGCATAACAGTGTCGCATCGGAGCGGGAAAGTTGTGATGGTAGCTTTAGCTTGAGCGAAGGATCCAGTTCATAAAATTGACACCTTTGGAAGCTGGTAGACGACCAGAACGTGTGTGTGAGATCTCGAGCCAGCAGGTAAAGTTGTCTTGCTGCATCATTCCTTGATAGAGGAATCGGGACTACACGGGTTTCTTCATGGGCTGAGCGGGCTGCATCATCGGCTAGTTCATTTCCGGTAATACCGATATGTCCAGGCAGCCATTGATATATAATATCATGCCCTCGTGCTAGAGCTTCATGATGGCAATGTCTTATTTCTTGTACCAGTTGGTCATGGCTACTCCTACGCATGGCAGACTGCAAGCTCTGAAGCGCTGCCTTCGAATCACAGAATATGACCCATTTTCCTGGACGTTCTTGAACGAGATATTGTAAAGCAGCCCTTATAGCAGCAAGCTCTGATGCCGTAGATGTAGTCATATGCGACAACCTAAACTTGATTGTCATTTCTGCAGCCAGAATTACAGCGGCACCTGATGAGCTGCTGGATGAGACGGACCCATCAGTGTATATCTGCGTTCGGTCTAAGTACAACTCATGTAATAATAGCAGCGTTGCTTGCTTCAATGCTACTCTGGAGTGACTGCTTTTCTTTTTGATTCCCGGAATTTCTAGACGTACTTGCGGCTGGTCGAGGCACCACAAAGGGCATGCCGTTCTCGCAGCTGGCGTATATCCTGATGGAATGCTGTTCAGGTGCCTGGCTATGACGTCTGAAAACGTAGCACGTGGTCTTCCGGAAGGTAGAAGGGCCAAGTGGTGGTCGGGGACACGGCTAGCATGTCGAATGTGCGCTCTGAGGCAATCCACAGCTATATATGTCCTGACCGGATGGTCTTTGGCAAGCATGATTGTGGCATAAGTAGAAGCGCATCGGGGCAGTCCTAGGCAGATACGCAGTGCCTGACCCTGCAAACTCTCCAATGAATGAGTATTCGATTTGCAAGTGTTAGTCAGTACCGGCAAGCTGTAGCGCAATAGACCCAGAAATAGGGCCCTGTACAGCTGTAGCATGGAGGCCACAGAAGTTCCCCATGCTTTACCGCACAAGAATTTCATGATATGCACAATAGATAGCAGTCTCTTCTTCAAGTACGCACAATGTGGCTCCACGAAAGACTTCTGTCGATTATTATGCCCAGGAAACGATGCGTCCGTGCATATTTGACACTCTGCCCATTGATGTAAACAGGGTATGGCGTCATTGGTTTGCGTGTAAACGCCATCAACGCGCACTTCACAGTTGATATATTTAGGCCTTGTTTCTGAAGGTAGGCTGTTGTGAGGGTTGCTGCCCGCTGTATTCGTGCACGCACCTGAGGGCGAGTAACTGCAGCACTCCAGAGGCAAATATCATCGGCGTATATGGATAGGCACACCGACTTTGGCAGAACCTTCACCAGACCAATGAGGGCCACATTGAACAATGTGGGGCTTAAAACACCTCCCTGAGGTACTCCGCAGTAGGTGTAATGTTGGGCAGTTGTACCCTCATATGTTTGTACAAAGAAAACTCTGCCAGTTATATAATCTTTTATCCATTGAAACATTCGTCCACCAATGCCCATTGCTGCGAGAGAAGTGAGGATGGCATCGTGAGCTACATTATCATATGCACCCTTCACGTCAAGAAAGAGTGCCACTGATATGCGCTTGCGACTTTTTTCTTGTTGAACAAATGTCGATAAATCAAGGACACAGTCAATGGAGGAGCGGCCCCGACGAAAGCCTGCCATGCAAGAAGGGTATTTGGTGTATCGTTCCAAGTACCACTCGAGACGAAATAGAACCATTCTTTCCATCACTTTTCCGAGGCAGCTTGCGAGGGCAATAGGGCGATACGCTGTCAAGTCCAATGGTGATTTTCCCGATTTCAAAAGTGGTATTAATCGACTAATTTTCCATTCTCGGGGCACACTGCCGCTGAGACAGGAGTTGTTGAAGCATGTTAAAAGTTCTTTTCTAGCTTTTTGTCCAAGGTGTCCCAACGCACTATAAGTAATACCATCAGGACCTGGCGATGACATGCGCTTAGAAGCGACTAACGCACCTTCCAGTTCTTTCATGGTGAACGGAATGTCCATTTCTGGTAATCGCGTCTCAGGAACGATCACGGCGTCGATGCTCTCGTTCACAATATTCCCGGCAACTCTCGTAATGGCGCTAAATATATGTACAAATGTTTCACGGACCGATATATGTTGAAGAGTTGCAGATATTTATAGTTGTTTGAACTTGCGCAACGATGCCAACTGGAACATGCGTATTAGCAACAAAAGAAGCTGATATGAAGCGCTGATGCTCGCGAGGATGCTGGCCCATGGCACTGCTACATAAATCAAATTCAGCACATGGCAACTAATCACAATTCATGTTAACCCGACGTTACGACTTTACAAAAGCAGTACATATGTAATGTTTCTAAAACTGGGTAGGCAGCACTGCAATTATTATGGACGTTTCACGAAGATGAGCGTCTATTTGAAAAGTAGTTCCGAGACCACGTAGCTCTGTGGTAAAATGCTTCGTTTCCACGCAAAATGTTTGGGTTCGATTTCAGCTAGGCCCCTGACATTTATTTTTTGCGTTCGTTGGGTCGACGCTACCGATGTCGAATATTTCTTAATTCTCGCGCGTTAAAATTGCCCAAGTGTGTTCTCGTCGTTCCTGGGTACATACTAAGTGTCAATCACCTGCGGCACATACCCGCATACCAGTGGCATCCGCCCCTGGGTATGTGCCACTGTCTGGAGGAAAGTGTTTGACGACGTACGCGACGGGATTGTGACATTATTCATGTCTGGAGTACAACGCATCAAATTCGTCAAACCAAATTACCTTCCCATGCTAATTTTGGTTGACACCAAGTTGAGAAGGTGACCACAAAAGCACCCAAACGTTAGAGGCTAGATAATTAGAAAGATATATAGATAGATAGATACGCTCAAAGTCGCATAAGTTCGCTAAGAAATGCTTCGCATTTAACAGTACACGCCCCTTTAGTCAAATGGCGTGCGCATTCCGGTGGGGGGAGGCAATCGGGTGGCCGGCCCTCTTAGTCAACTAAGAAAGGGGCACGTAATGAGCCCCATATATTAACACAACAAGCAGGGGGCGCTGCGACAAACCTTCGCCCCCCTCCCGAAGGGGAATCGTGCTTACGCCTTGAGTGCGAACGTAATTATATCATAAAGCCGTTACATCATGTGAGCGACGCTTGTAGTGATGTGCCATCGACATAAGCTCATTTATCTAAGAAAAGTCGAAATCGTTATCTTCGCTGGCACAAGCGCTAAATAACAGCTTACCGCTTCTGATGTTTCTAATACCCATGTTGCTGTTGTCATTCTGAAGCGAGAATAGACATGCGACTGCTTATCATATATCTGTGCGTACAACATTTGCACATATTTAGCGTCGATTCGTAACGTTTTACTCGATAAAAGAAATGTAAACAGAGACACCTTCCCACCGCATGCTTCGCACAACATATATTTCCGAGGTACGTGAGATCCGAAAAAGTTTTTGTTTCACGTCACCAGTGTCCTGCGCCTATAAATGTGAGGAGTGCAGGTGACGTCAAAAAGAGAAAGCCAGACAGGCTGCAGTTTACGAACACGAAGAATTAAACCTAACGTGTAAATCCTTGTGATGCGGAACAATTGCTAGTACTATCGACACTATCGATAATTGAATCACTATCGAACTATCGAAGGTAGGAGAAAATATTGAAAGTGCTAACGATTGCAATATTATTAGTACTGTCAATAACCTAAAACCGCGAACTTATTGCAGCATAAACTTGAAGATTCTAGAGTGTGATATTGAATGGTGGAGCACCAGAAGTACTCAGAAGTGCAAGGAAGCCTTTATGCAATTGATTGACACATGCTGAAGCTGAACTGTCCAGCTTTAGCAGAAAGGGAACTGTTACATGTGACGGAACTGCGTGGATTTAATCTTGTATTTTATTGTAAAACCAGATAGACAAGCCAACTTTTTTCTCTTAAGGTGTTACTGCCTATGTTACAAGAAGAATTCATTAGGGTTCATATTCGGGTGTTTAAATTTAGCCATTAATATTTTTTTTCGCAAGAACACTTCTCTAAAATAAATGAACAAAGCACAGGTGATAGTAGGCTATCATAAGTGATTTGTTGATACCGCCACCCTAGAAAAGCACAATTTTTCACAGCGCAATAATTATACCATCTTTAGCAATAATCCTGATGTTGCTAATTTTTGAGCTATCGATAATATCTCTTATTTATAAATAGTAGTTCTGTTGGTATTAATTTTACCATATGAATAGTTAAGAAGAAACTGACTGCGCGCTGGTCACGTTTTTGTAGACTAGCAATAAATTTGCACCAGTCATCCATGCATACTATTGATAGCTCATTTAGTGGCAGTTATATATCACTAGTAAAACCCTAATTTAACGAAATTGTGGTGTTTGTTCGAAATAAAATGGGATATGGCAGGAATAAAGAAAAACGTTTTTTTTTCTTCAACACTAGAGAACTGTAAAGTGCCTGTGTGGAATGATCTCAATCAGGTGAGATAGTTCTATTCATTTTTATATGTACTTATAAACAAATATTTGTAAAATAAAATAGGTGTGAAGGGCTATGGATTTCCTCAGTACAAGGCAATGCTTTTGAGGTTTCTAAGTCTCTCATGCCAGAAACATTGGGGGCCGTGAATCCTGAGTTGTGGACAAAGGCACTCATGTATATTAATGTAGTGATGACTTAGAAGTTCGTAATAAATGAGAATAGTTTTTTTTACATTTACTTAGCTTATATCTTGTGCGAATACTTGTGGTATACAAGGTGTTTCAAAAAATGAGTCCAATTATCTTTAAATATGAAAATGTGTTATTTGCTTTCTGTTTCCAAATAATTTTTCTGAAGCGGCAGACAAATCAAGAGGGCTCAAGATATAATCTGGAACGGTAATTAGGAAAGGTAAATTATTGAACCTTATAATTAGTTAATTAGTTAAGGTAGTCAGTAATGTCAAATGGTAGATGTGGCATTATTAATGCGAATAACTCATTTCCACTTCGATATTTTAGAAAAGAAGCAATGAATTTCTCTTAAAGGGGCCCTGCAACACTTTTCTAGCATGGTCAGAAAACGCTGCTGATCGGTGGTGTAGGCTCTCGACAACACACGATTCAAATTATCTAGCGCTGCACGCAGCCTAGAATTCACAATAAATTATCAGTCAGTTAGAAATTGCTTTCTCTTCTCTCGAGAAATCACTCAATATACCCAAAAATTACACGTCGAAATCCCATCCATCAGTGATATGCTGAGATGAACATGGCGTGCTTACTCGTTACAGAGGCTGCCGCGGGATGTCGCTATTTATACAGGCGTGCGCGCGCGATCACACTGAAAAAGCTATGCATTCGAAGAAAAGAAAAGATAAAGAGGTGCTCAAGGTTACGAGACGCAGTAGTTTCTTGAACCTGCCACCCCCCCTCCCCCACTCCCCCCGCCCTGCTTAGCTTCCAGCGCTTTCGTCGGGACGAGAGAAGAGATACTGCAATGGCAGCATGCGACAAACATTTGTACCTCCTCTCGTACTGGACGGATTCCAAAAATCTTTGCGCTGTTAAATTCGTGAGGCAATAAGCTCTTCTAGTGATTTCATTGCATGGTTACTTGAAAGAGTGTTTCAGGGCCCCTTTAGGTTACACAACGTAACAGCAACCAAAGTGACAACTATGACGTCACTGTTCGGAATAATGCTTACAGGCGTGCAGTTCTTCCCTTTTCGTAGCGTGTGTGCGTCAAGCGTGCTGTAATTGCAAGCACAATTCAAACACCCGCACAACAAAGCCGGTTGATTGTTGATATAACAGCCCTCCCTCATTTCGGACGTCTCCGACAAATATGACTGGTGTGCTCTTACCCGTTTTGGTTTGGCCGCAGGATTTAGGAGAAATTCATTTATAAGCAGTTAATCATTGAGGCCACTTTACCAAAACCTCAAAGTGGGAATGGGTTCTTCGTAAGAAGGTCTTTGATTCTTTCGTATGACTTGATTGCCTATTTGCACGAACTAAAATGTTATTACAAGATTCCTAATTGATGTCTTAAATAATGTTTGATGATTGATTGATTGATATGTGGGGCTTAACGCCCCAAACCACCATATGATTATGAGAGACGCTGTCCTAAATAATGTCTTCATGCCACTTGGGATTCCTGCAGGGAAATAAAAAACAACTACGTAGCCAGCGAACAAATAGCGCCGTTTTCTAATTCTTCAAGTTAATTAAACAAGCTTCATGGAACACCCTGTATATATACTGTTAGTTGCGTATCTTGCATAAAGAGAAGCAGTGTGTTGTGAAATCTGTTGTCATCTCTCCAGTGTTCATATTTGCTCGTGTCACTTTAGAAAAGGCGGACTTGCTGTATGTGAAAGCAAATAATAACGTACGTAACTGTGGTGCAGAGCCATGTTATGTGAGAACTCCACATATGATGCTCAGCAGGCCAGTAAAAGCATTCCAACAAATTACAGAACTGACCGGCTGATTAGAAATTTGGGTAACACTTGGTTACGATGAACTTCTCTGCACTTTGGGGACCACTTCCGACATGCAAGAGAGCACCACGTTATGCAGGAGGAGTCTGCAGCCAATGTGACGTTGCTTCAAATTGCGGCAGCGCTCACCCGGAAAAAGGCAAAGCTAGCACTGGTGTCGTCGATCTCAAGGTCTCAGTCTTCAGCGTCCTGAGCTGCTAACGAGAAGGAAAAATTGCAAAAAAGCGCTTCTACATGGTGTGGTCGTGCTAATGCCAAGCTGGAGAATGTTCGATCAAGCAGACAGCTTCGTTATTACGCTAATGATCTCCTTCGTTTAGGAATGACAAAGCCGGTGAATACTGCATCGGCTGCCAGTTTTAGTAGCTATTGTGTTCATCGGCTCCTTTTTATTCCTCCCCTATACTACGGCTAATTAGAACTGCCTCGCCTATTTTTTTATGTCTCCCCTTGCTCGTATTCCCGATCCAATAAACGTTCTTTTCCTAATCTAACCGCCAGCAATCATAAAGGGATGTGCATGACAAGAGCTGATAAACCTTGATAAGTGCTTCGTAAGTAGTTGATAAGCGTTTTGGGTTTGTTTGACTAATTTCAAGCGCCTTCTTACCAAATCTTTATTGTGTATTCAATTTGTCTTGCGTAAGTTTATGAATTGAGCGTCTTATGCTTAAGAAAAAAAAACTGTCTAACAACGCTTTTTCGTGCATAGCATCGCATTTCCAGCACAATGTGATAAGCACTAGATTCTGTAGAATTAGTATTTATATATCTTTTAGTAAGAGAACACACCACCTAATACTTACGTATTGACATTGCGCCTAAGATATGTGTAATATTTGCTTTTTGATTGATCATGTTCCCAAGTATGAATGCAGCCATTAGTTTATGATAACTAGGCGTTGAGCAAGGGCTTAAGCTTTGGATGGGTAGCCTCATGATGCAATATACATGCAGACAATGGTTCCTGCCTTCGAGTATCAAAAGAAAGACTTGCGTTTTTTTTTTTTAAATGCCGCCACGAACGGTTGTGAGTTGCTTGCCAGTGAGTGACGGGGAAGCCGACGGTGATCGGAACCCACTTTCACGGAGTTCAGACCCGCCGCTGAAGTAGGCTAGATAAAGTCCAAGCCAGCCTTTGCATGTGCACTTCAAGCGCGCAGCGTAAAATTGAGCTTCATTTCCTGCCATCCGAATGATTTTAGGACGAGTTGAAGAGCAGAGAGTTCGCTGCACAAAATCAGCCGCCCGCAGCTTGTTTCTACGATGAACCATCCATGAGCGAGGTTCCGGCCGGCTGACGGCAACGGCGGCCAATAATTTCCAGGCGGTCAGAAAGCGCAGGTGAACTCACACTCAAGATGGCGTTCGTACGCACGATTTACAGTAACACAATCGACCCAGTTGCCGACAAGGGCGATGCCCTTCATGCACATCAGAGTTCGTCATCACCATAACTCTGACTACAATGGTCGCAAGACAGGGAGAGGAATCTCCCACGTTTTTGCCAATTAACGTTGCCGTATATTTTCGGCCGCCACGTTATACCTGCAAACTTCTGAATCCCATCTTCCCACCAAATTTTTTGTCTTCTCACGCGTTTTTTTTCTGAATTCAGTCAGCTAATATAACTTACGAGAGGGTATTCTGCTTATGCACGCTACGCACCCAGCCAATACTCATTTTTACTTGACTTCAACTACGATATTCTTTTTCCTGTGTGTTGCCTGAACCACTCTGCTCTATGTCTGTCTCTTAAGGTTACAACTACCATTTTCTTTTCCACCCCTTGATTTAAAAGACTTAATCTAAGAATAACCCTCTTTATAAGCATCCAGGTTTGTAACGTAACACCCCAAAAGCACAATATGATTACGAGAGACGCTGTAGTGGAGAGCTCCAGAAATTTTGACCACCTGTAGTTTTTTAACGTGCACCCAAGTCAGCCCACGAGCCCACACTATTTTTACTTTCATCGAAAATGCAATGACAGCAGCCGGGATTCCAAACCACAATACTGGCCAGCATTCGAGTACCTTTGCTAATAGACCACCACAGTGGGACAACACTCGGCAGTGTTGAACAAACGAATGCAAAAAATAAATGTCGGCATCCCAACAAGAATTGAACCCGAGCCTTCTGCAAGGCAGACAAGTATTATACCACGAAGCCACGCCAGGTCTCAGAACTACTTTTCGAATAGACCCAAATGTTCATGAAACGTCAATTGTGGTTCTTATACTAGTTATCTGAATTTATAAACATTACATATGTATTCCTGTGATATAGCCGTCACGTCGGGTTAACGTCGACTGAAGCCAAAGGTGCCCTCCGAAGAAGTTGATTTGTGTAGCTGTGTCCAGGGCTACCATTCGACAGAGAACCAGAACTTCATATTAGGCTACCCCTTCTTGTTATGCAAATATCCGTGTTGCTGTGGGTATTGTTACGCAACTGTATTACACTAGCGATATAAAACATACGCGGCTGTCAGACGTATGTCAGTGTAGGTATTTTTACATATATTTAGCACCACATTGTAGCACTTCACCCAATAAAAAATTATAACGCAATCAATTTTCAACTATATATTTCGCATAGCAATGGTTTTCAAGGATTGTTTGATGACCATGAAAAAAGTTAATTTCTAACCTTGTGATTGCAAAACCCGGGCCTGGGGCCGCCATATGGTCGCTTGGACCTGTGTCTCCCGTGCTGCTTCCAGGGACTTTGGGCTGTCCAAAGATTGTGGGATCTACGAAATTTTGTTTATGCGTATTGACCTATCTATTTGCCCACCTACGACTGTGAGTTCTCGTGGTCACCATGACTTGGTGCAGACCGAAATAGGTACGGGAGCGAAGGGGGGCTTTTGCCATTATGGCTGCCTCATCGGTACATGAGCAACGTGAATATCCTGTCGCGAACATCCTGTAATCGTTCCCTGCCTATCCACGTGGCACATATCATTAAACAACGAGCTGTGGTACGGGGGGGGGGCACCGCAGTGTGCACTCACTTAGGAAGGTTATGGATATTGTACTTAACGAAACTTCAGGGCACCGTTCAGTGCCCTTTGTTTGAGTAATACTGACGTCTGCACTCTTAGGTGAGTGCTCACGTTGCATCAAACGTCAGTGTAGTCGACGTGCCTGGTAGGCTCACGCTCAGCTCACAAGAACTACATATACAAAAACACGTCGTTCAGCCTGCTAACACTTGACTCAGAGCCATGTTTATATCTGTTTCCTTTTTATATTTTTAGAGGCGAAGCTTCTTATAACGGCACCCGTTCGTTCTCGTAGCTGTTGTAGTAGTGTGTAACAAGTATAACATTTTGACCTCCAAGGTGGTGCCGGTGAGAGATTTCATCAGTGCGTTGTTGAACAATAAAAGATAGTGCTCAATGTACATGCCGATGCTGCTAAGGCGAAAGGAGAGACAGCAGAATTCGGCTTTAGTTAACGCGCAGGCTGCGAATTTATTATTGTTCAACAACGCACAGAAGACAAGAAAGGGTTGCTACGTTATACTCACTGGGCGTAAACTCCTAGGTTTTAGAAAGGTTTAGCGAACGTTGGGCCGCAGTGCCATGAATACAGTGAACTAATATATACCATGAACTTTAGGTGGTTAAAGGTGAGAAGTAGACACGAAGCGCAAGCCGTAAGAAAGTGTGCGCGTTCCTCCTCTCGTTCAGTCCTTGGAATGTCCGCTGGATGGCGGTGCTTCTATATGACGAATATATGATGAATAGATGCGAGATGGTGGTACTTGGAGTGTTGAATAGGTGGACGAACAGACACATAGACAGATGCATGGATGGACGCATGGATGGCTGCACGGACGGATGGCCGCATGGACGAACGCAGGAGTGGATGCATGGACGAAAACAAGGACGGATGCACAGATGAACGTGCAGACGCATGAACAGACGCACGCATGGACGGGCGCATGGACGCACGGGCGGCAACACAGACGCACGCATGGATGGACGGAAGCAAGAACGAATGGACGGTACGATGCTTCGCCCCACTATCCATAATTCACTCCGTGGATATGCTGCCATATTTTTCTGACGTGTACAGGATACATTTGAGCGTAGGATGTGTTCTTGTATATTTTTTATTTTGGTTTTGTTATTTGGTTCGATGTTCCTTCCTGAGCATACCATGCGAATTTTGCATCAACATATGTACTATGTTTGTACATAACAGCTATGTAACCCCAACTCCTGTGCTGGCTCATGTGCTTAGAGTAATTGTAGTACGCCTAAACACCTACTGGCCGGCTGATTCGCGGTAAATCTATTCTCAGAAAGGTTTGAAACGTTTTCTTTCATAATCTTTCGCTTTATCTGTTTAGTTGTTTTTTTATTCTGTTTTTATGTATGCATCTACTGTTTTCACTTTTTTGTTGCCCTTTTCCTGTCAATTTTTCTGAATTTTATTCTACATGTTTATTCTATTTCTTTCCTTCTTTCTCTGTAATTTTCTCTTTCTTTGTCTACCTTACTTTCACTCCTCTCTTTACAACCTTTTCAAGCTCATTTCCGTTTCCACCCATTTGCTATATTATTTTATACGATGTTATAGTATGCACTGCTAGCGTACATCGAAGTGGAGCCGTCACGACTCTCGCCTTGCGGTCTTTGGTAAGCTGATTTAAATGAAGTGTCGCGAAGAAACTTTTGGACGAAAATCCATCAGGTTTTCGTTCTTTGTGCAACTCTCTTTCACTCTGTCATGAAGGGTATCCTCGTCCCTAAGGGTTATTGAATCTCTCTCCGGGCATGGCAGTGCATGTGTTCTGTCTGTCGTGTGTCGTATTCTTCATCTTTGGGGACCAGAGGTGTGGTGGGGATCTGCCAAAATGTTGCCATATGCCGTTCATGACGATGATGGTTTTTAGTATTGATGCATTTTACCTTCAGCTTTGATAGCTTTACATTTAGAATGGTTGGTGCGGGTGTGTTGCAATATACTGTATGTGTTCACAAAAAGAAAACTGCATAATTTTGAGTCAAGTAGCCGAGTGAACTCGGATACAATTCAAATATTAGGAATTTTACCGTGGAGAAGAAATTCAGTCTTCACGATCCACTGAAGCAATCTGTATTATCGGCAAGGCAACAGCATCAATTGTCCGATGGCTAGTCACAGGATCCCGGGAAATAGGTAAGAAGAAAATTTCGAAATTTCTGGCAGTTTGGTCAAGTTGCGAAGAGCATGGAACAGCGAAGCACTGGCCCGCCATCCCCGTCGAGCGAAACGTCAACTTCAGGGTGTGAGGCTTACTGCGCAAGAGTCGGCCCACTTTCATAATGATCATGAGCTTTTCGACACGATCGAGCTCAGTCAGGCAGTGCACTATAGTCTAAAGGCCTGTGATTGCACTTTGACTGTTTGATTGGGCTTGGCTAACGTGGTGGGAATGAGAAGCTTGGTCGGGTGGTGTGGTGCCTGGTAGCTACACTCTTCATTTTGTTTCACATAGGTTCCTGATAAAGCAGTCGTTAATCGGAGCAGCCGGAGCTGTTATGTGGATCAGAGTGGTTTGGCGAGGGTTATCTGCAACAACAACTGTTTTTTTTTAGTTTTTGTTTATTCAAGTGGAACACGAATCATGCCATCGAGCCCAGCGATTTGTTCTAGTTACCAAGTGGCGTGCTTTTATGGTTGCTCCACTTACAGCGTCAAAGTGACGCCGTATCTGCATCGCATGTTCCAGATAGCATAAAGAACCAGTTTATACAGTTTAGGCGCATCAGGGAAGAGGTGCTTAACTTGAATCATTTCTTTGATTTCGAAACGTGCAATGGAAAAAAGCACTCTGAACGCTGAACTAGCGTTCTCGAAATAACTGCTACAGAACCTCCACGTCTCTCGGAGGTGGATATTCCTGCAGGCAGAAGTATTGACATTCGTGCACTCGCACCAACACTCTTCACTGGCGAGCGTTGCGGTTGTTGCGGAGTTGACAAGTGCTGCTTTGGCTTAAAGGCAGCGTGCGCAATTTTCTTTGCTCGGGATTGTGCGTGCTTTTCCGAAACTTTGTTCGCGTTTCTAGATGATTCTGGAGGCTCTGGGACCATCGTTAACAAGTTTGCTTTTGAAGCCAACGGACTATTGATTCTGCGGTAACTTTCCAGAGGTGAGTGACGAGAATTCATACTGCTTATGCATTAGCGGTATGATGATGGCAGTCCTTCTGCTATTTTTATCGCTTGCTTTAGTTCTGCCTTTGTTATGTAGCTCGAATGTTTATGCGACCTCAACCAAGCGAAGAGAGTTTGGAACTACATGAACTGGCAAGAAGAATACGTAAGCGTCTGTCAGTAGCAAAGTTAGTGTGCCTAGTAGATCTGTTATGTCAATTCTGCCAAGAAATCATAGACGTGATGAAATGCTCGCAACCAAAATGGCACTGTACCATATTGACGTGCTTAACTATAGACTTGGATCACTTAGGTTTGCTTTGTAAAACAATGACTTTTACGGGAATATTGATGCTCGCTTGCCCGTATGGCCCACGTGAGTTTGCTAGGACAATTCACGATGACCTTTCAAAAGTGTTGCTTGCACGACTAGCTCGCTTCGACAGCCTTTTCATTTCATGACAAACTAGTTTTCAGTTTGCACCAGGCGAAATCACCTTGTGTTTCTGTATTTTAATGTCTGTGACAACAGGCTGGTGTTCAAAGTGGTGTCACCTTACGTTTCGTTTTGAACGTCTGTGACAACAGGGTGGTGTTCGAAGTGGTGCTTGGTGCGTTGTGGGGTATCTTTGTTGTGCGCAGTGCTGTGTCGTATAATGTAAATTCTTCATAAAACATTCGCAATAATTTATCTTATAAGTCGCTTTCATATTGTACCGCTTCCGACACCATTAGATTTTATATGTTAAGTACTGAGAATTGTTAGGCGAATATGTGCTGCCTCTGAACTGTACAAGCAGTGATTAACAAGCAGCGATGGTACCGATTTGAGTTCTCAATTTTTTTTTCAAGTGAACGGCTTCAAGATTGATGACCTGCTTGTTATGTGACTCATCGATAATGGCCCGCAGGGTGATCTTACCATAGAAAAAAGGCTGTTTACTGTCCGTTTCTCCACGCACGTCAAAAAAGTTCCACATTGATTTTTTAAGCTAAGGGGAATGGCGTGGTTCCCACCAAGTTTTCTACTTCGAAAATATTGTATTCCTTTACACCAGTTTGGGTGCGTGGGTCTGCGTGTGCGTGCATGTGTGTGCGCGTGTGTGTGCACCCTCGTGTGTGGTTGGGTTGGGGTGGGGAGCATGTGGGTGGTGCGTGTGTGTGTGCGTGTTTGTAGGTGGGAGTACGGAATGTTTTATTCTGCATGTGTATTTAAACATATAAATTATGCGTTTTCTTATGTTTCAGCCAATTGGAGCTGCAAAAGCACCAAAACTGCCACAAAGGTAAGTCAAATGTTATAAACACTCCTTTACAAACTTGCAAGAGTAAGCGCATTTTAGAAGGAATTTCCTTTTCATAAATTTAAGGCCATTTTCGCTTTGCTGTCTGAACACCTAATTGTTAAAACGTTTTTTTTATTTTTTTAAGATATTGCATGTGGTCCAGAATTGCCAGATCTTGATGTCACTCATGCAAACAAGTTTTTTGGCGTCAAACGACTGTGACGAAGGCTCCTCAAACGGCAAAGTGAACCCCATAGAAACACAGTTCTCGACCTAAACTCTGGCAACAGAACCAGCTACTACTACAATGAGCTCCACGTGCCAGGTGGCTAGGTAAGCATTGACGTTTCGCGATACTAATTCCGTAGTTTTGCTAAGTATGTCAAAGCATAGCATCGAGGAGTCATCACTAACAGTACAACTATCCCATTAGTATTCTTTTGACAAACAGCTTTAGTCGAGCGACAATTTGTTTTTCTTGCACATCTATTTTTGAGTTACCAATTGAGACTTTGCACGTCGCGAGATTATTAACTGATCAAACCTAATACTTCGTATGAAGACCTGTTATACTTTTACTTAATCTAGATCTTCGGTTTATTCCTAATCTATTGATGTTGTTGGTACACGAATCTTATTCCCTATTGCTATGCACTATGACCTATTCTTTGTGTATTGTTTGAGATGGCCTTGTATTATCTACATACACTGTGCTTGTTTTCACGTAACCATGTGCGAAAAAGTGTTCTGTGAAATAAATTGTTGCAAATATTTTTCGTGTTTGTTTCACCTCCAGCCGAAATGGCAGGCGGCTTTCTGAGCATTATTATTTTTCTATGAGTAGCATTTCATTTTCAGATCATGCACAAATAAAGCAAGATGAACAGCTGTAGCAGTTGTATCTTTACACTTGCATTGTAGGGTGGAGGTTTGTATAATGTAGGATAATGTGTGTATGCATATAAGCCAAATTATAAGCACGAACAGGCAAATGCATATGCTGCAGCTTTACTACAGTTATTTTCACAATTTCGAAGGATTTTTATTGGCGCTCTTTGGTTCTTGCTGACAAAACGGCTGTTTCCAGATTCACCTAACTAATTTAAATTACCATTTAGATTTCGAGGAATATATGAATGGCTTACTTTTTGATTATCTCGAAGCATGCTTGTAGACCTCCTATGGTTACCGTAATCGATATCTGGCATTCCTAAGCCGATATGACAATTAAGTAGGACAACTCAACATTAAATTTCTTATATGCTTTGTCCTATACCTGTACTGGCAACTGAGTTGCTATTATTGATTAAAATATGGTAAAAGCATGGGCAGGCATGCTTTGATGAAGAATATATACCGGCGTGTTCCAGAATGACATACCTGCGCAGAAATTCAGGTAAACAGTTTTTTTTTCAATTTTCTTATATTATGCTGAGAAATGACCCCCAATTCGTCCGTTCAGGTATGGAGCAAATATATAAGAAAATTGAATGGTTACTTGCCGCATTCAAGTATCATACTTTTTTACATATGACAGCAATACGAGTGATGCTAATCATAAATGCCCTAGGATAAATGCCCTGGCATAAATGCCCTAGGATGCATGAATTCCCTAGGTACTGAGTAAGTGGAACCCTGAAACGTACAAAACCCATTGACCAATGAGTGGAACACTGTTCCTCATGCTCGATGTGTTATCTGGAACGCAGCTCCACTTTACTAAATGAAACGTTATTGCAAAAATGTTCCGCTTACTACCTGGAACCTATGTGTATCCATATTAGGAGTGTAGACGGTGCGATGCATACTTGCTTCCTCTTTTCTTCTGCATTTTTATTTCTCTGCTCCATTCATCAATTTCCTGGTTGATCAGCCTTTCTTTCTATCTTTGAGCATTTCTGTCTCTTTATTTCTTGCTTTCTAATCCTCTTTTCTGTCCTCTACACTTTCCTGCTCCATTCCTACATTTTACATGCTAACTTCGTTTTTCCAACACTTTACAATACAAGGCTCGGCTATGCGCTGCTAGTATGTCTAGATTACCTCTCTTTAAAACGCATGGCTTCCGATCAAGTGTACACGGGCTTGAATCCCGCCTCTTGAGTAATTGTTCTTCAGCAAGATTGTTTCTTTTCTTTGCATTTTTCCTTCCTTATCAGCTTTTTAAAGCAATCTTTCTGTGCAGGCCATGCGTAGTGGAATTTGCCGAAAGCTTGTGGCACATATCCGTTTATAATGATAAGCTCGGCACATAACGCCAAGCTAAAACTGCTGAACTGTTTATTAGACTGAAGGACTGATTACTCAAGCACCAGAAGAGTACTTATTACACGTTCCTTGATTGTAAAATAAGCTCTTCGCATGCGTACGCATGAATACGAGGTATATAGAGAACGGGGCCTATAAAAGACCCAATTCCGAAAAAAAAGCATGTCCTGCCTTCTTGATCAATTAGCGAACGCCCATCAGGTTTCCGATCAGCCGTAGCATGACCTTTGCAATGATTTCATTTATTCTGTATTCTGTTCCTGATATGTCACGCTAAACAATTCTTCGGCCGTAGTGCCCAAATACAGGCCGAGTTTACAGACACAACTCCAAGTATATATCGTCATAGTGACGGTACAAGGCCGCGTAAAACATCGCGGCATTTTGTACAAAGGACGCCAGTGGTTCCAACTCAATGGCAGCGTAATAACACCTATATCAATGAACCGCAGTTGTGTCTAGTGACATAGCGTTGAGCATCAACCTCGTCTGCGCTTCACTGTACTTCACACAACGCTTCAGTGTCTAATTTAAGATGCTCTGAAATCGTCTTAACAGTTACAACCACTTGCATTGATTTGATTGCAAAATTGATGTATAATTTGATTTCACGACACGAGTTTATATACTCAGTTAGCAAAATTTGCATTCTCAGTGACGATCGACGGGGGCCGTTACCCATCGGCAACTCTGAGTCGACGACAGCTTGTTTCGTTAACAAAACCGGTGCCAGCAATTCTAACAATCAATGAAGGCGTGTGATATTTTATTATACAATTCTTTGAAATGACAAAGGCTTGTTAGAAGTGCATTGTTTTTTGTTTCCTTGTTTTGTAATGCGCGAATTCGAAGCACTAGTGGAGACATTAGAGCTTCGTTGTAACACTGATTCCTGACCAGGTGAAGCATAAATTGCTGACCGAGTGCTCATCATGTCGATAGTAAATGAAAATTGATCAATGTAATAAAAGCCACCACATATTGCAAAAGCAAATGTGAAGCTGAAGTGCGCGATTCATAAGAATAACGTAAGGGTGTTAGTTTGTTTTACACACGTGAAGACCTTTGTTTTCTTACTTGTTGATGCAGCCATATGATTGTAGTTTTGCCGAATAATTTCTGGTGGAAGTCTTCTTCATCTGATACAAACCTCTGATTGGAAAGCACAGCTTATCTACTATTAACCTAGTTTTCTGGATTACAATGAAATTCTAAGGACTCAGTTTGAACGTGTTTATGTGAACGCGTTAAGGTGAATTTAGGTGAATTTTACATCCTGACTGTACAATCGTGTACATTTTGCTACCATTTTTGCTACCAGGAGAAACAAACTTGCCATTGCAGACATTTGGGGTGATCACAGATACTTCATAGATGCTCTCTTCTTATGTCCTTATTGACAAGGATGATTCATCACTGGCATTTCACTGCAACGGAACAAGCATAAAATATGAAAGTTTGATGCTTATTTCCGTCGACACAGTAGTCATGTCCTATTGAGGCAAATATACTAAAAAATATAAAGAAGTTATTCAGCACCGCTCATTCGAATGCAAACACAAGATTAGTATAAAATAAAAATCTCTGAGTTAATGCAAGAGATACGACAAATTATTTAAAACAGAAATTAAAAGAAGCATAACCGATATAGACCAAGAAAAGTGTGAATAGGATAATAATGCCAGCGTGCACTTTAAGTAACGACCAGGTAGAAAAAAAAATGATTGATGTATCGCTCACACACTTTCCTGAGATGTAAAAATCATGCAAAACAGTAGAACCTGAAAACAGTATATTACAAGACGCTGAAACTCTACTCCCAATTTCAGACGCGTACTCCCGCACGGACACCTATCTTCAAGCTCACGATTTACATTTCTGCAGATCATTTCTCTTTCGAATGCCCAGCAAGCGGCAATTAGGGACTGTTGAAACGATTGTGGTGGCATAATTCTGAAAATCACACAATCTCGGCCATAGTTGGCAGTCTCATTGAAGTGCCATTATTTGTAAGTAAAGAAACTTGGTGGGAATAAGAAAGGCATGGGGACGATTAAAAACCGAGGATTAGGGTAGTGAATGTTGTCAAAAAAGCGTGCCCCACGTTGAAAAAGAGACGGATGCCTATTAAGGCGTTCAGCAAGTAGAGCCCAATTACGCATGCGTAATTATTTTACTGGATGCTTTTTTACGATTGTTCATGCCTTTCTTGGAAGAGATTTACCTGTTCTGCCTTAGTAATCAAGTTCACATTCATTCATTTTCCTCAAACACGTTTTTTTCCCTTGAAGGCAATTTTGTCGTCGGCGGTTGGTACATATAGGCCACAAGAAGCGTGAAAAATTGTGAGACTCACTGTAAGAGAACAAAAAGAAAAAAAATTACAGAATTTCCACGGAGGAAATGAGGATGAGTGGTGTGAAGCGTTCATCTGTCCATCCACTCCTATCACACTAGAGCACACATTGCACGGACACTTCGCCTAACTCGTCATCATTCAGTCCGTGAATATGCTGTAAATTTTTGAATGCGAGGCGAACTTCGGTGACGTTGAGCGTATCTATCTATCTATCTATCTATCTATCTATCTATCTATCTATCTATCTATCTATCTATCTATCTATCTATCTATCTATCTATATATCCATCTATCCATCTATCTATCTATCTATCTATCTATCTATCTATCTATCTATCTATCTATCTATCTAGCTGCCTACGACTTCTTAGTCCCCTGGCCGTTTTGAAAATGGTATCTATACCAAAGTCGGCATAACGAGCATGAGTGACTAGTTATAACATAATAATCATGACATGTATGTCACGAATGTCATGATTAACATAATTTGGTCTTGCTGTTCTTGCGGCGGTTTCGTTCACATGACATGTTGCAAAAGTGGTATGGTATGACATGAGTGCATGGCGAACACAAGCGACAGATCATAACATAAAAATCATGATTTGCGTGCCATGTTAAAAATAACTACATGCCACGTTCATGATACGCTCGCGGCCATTTCGCCAGCTTCACATGTACCAAATTTGGTATTACGTGACGCGAAAAGACGACATAGGTAAATACCACGTCGAAACATCATAATCATGAGGTCCGTGTCATGTAACAACTTGACCACATGTCACACTCATGATGCGCTCGCCGCCGTTTCACTAGCTTCACATTTGCCAAGTTTGTTGTTAAGTCACGTGAATAGATGACGAAGATGTGTGACTGGTGCAAACATAATAATCATGAGATACGTGTGTAGGAACAGCATGACTGCATGCCCCACTCTCGAGGCCGTTTCGCTAGCTCCATATATACCAAATTTGGCATTGCATGACGCGAACGGACGACGAAAATAAATGACACGTTCAAACATGATAATCATGATCTGCGTGTCACGTCAAACATGACTACATGCTACGCTCGTAGTGCGCTCGCGGTCGTATCAGTTTTGGTGTTTATACTAATTTAGTGTTACCTTATATCAGTAAATGACATATGCCTTTGCCAAACATGAGAAGCAAGACACGCTTATCACACTGAAGACCATGACAACATACGACGCTCATGATGGGCTTGCGGCCGTTTCGCTAGCTCCACATATACCAAAATTGGTATTACGTAACGTGAATAGACGTCCAAAGTAAACGACACGTCCAGTCATAATAATCATAACATGGAATTCATGTGCGGCATAATTTACCTCCAGCTCGAAACATGGTCCTGATTTTAAAGTGACATATTCACCTTTGTTCATCGCGGTTCGCATATCATCGATTCCCACTGTGCGTGGGATCTGCCAATTTTATTACGACAACTCCATCGAACCTGTTTAATCGTCAAATAAACCAAAACCATTAGCGCGGTATAGTGATATTTCCGAAGACATATACACAACGCCATATATTTAGCAATTCCTCAAACCAACTACAAGTAGAAGTGGCTACTACATCCTACAATTACACAGCAGTGAATGACCCACACCCTAAAGATTTTCACCCCCCCCCAAAAATGTTGGTGTGTCTCATTACCAATTTATAAATGTCAAAAACCTCACCATAGGGGCTCTTTGGAAGTATAGTCTCATACTTCGAAATATTTTGATCTTTCAGCCACACTGCACGAAACAAAATCGACTCCCACTCTGCAGACACAATACCATGGAAGGGGCAACTCGCCATAGCTGACATTCGCATTACAACGAATTGCACCTACACCAAAAAAAGGATCGTCGTAATCAATGTTGCAAATCTGCCAGAACATAGCAATAAAAAAATAAACTATGCGGCAGCGAAGTGTCAACATATCACAATACCTCATCCACCCACCATGAAATGCACGGACCGGCCGACGAAGTACTTTAGCACAAAAGTGTTTTATGCCGTGGTCCAACACAGCTCCGTAAGTTATTTGCGTCAAGAATATGTTGTTGTAAAATATTTAGAAACAGAATGCAACGAAGAAAACGAGAAGTTAAAATACTGCAGCGCAACACCACTAAGCCACAGAGCAACCCTTATCCAACATAATGATGGCGAGCCATTTATATGCACCATGTACCGCTGGCAGCCCTCAAATCTCGGAAACTTCAACGCATTTTAGCAATCTAAAGTGAGATTGCGCGATGGGTGCACGTTGGGCGTGCGTGCTCTAAAGGTCGTCGTAGTGCGGCACCCCACGTGTCGCTATACACGCGCGCCTCCGCATGGCGTGGTCAAAGTGCGCTTAGATATTCTCTTGCGTGGTGGGTCATTCGAGCACACATTTATCTCGGAATCCGGGTGCTTCGTAGCTCTTGAGCTTCCACAGCAAGTTTGCTTTGAAGTTACAGAAGGTAAAGAGAGCATGAGCATCAATTTTCTCGCTGGCACGGCCACGCTTACTAAACCCGCGCACTCGTCGCACAAGAAGCAAAAACTTGTGGCAGGAGTTTGCCCGCACTCGTCCTGTGTTTGCTCATTACGAACGTGTTTTCTGGTTGAGATGAGCGCTGCAAATATCAAGCTGTTTGCTGTTCTTCAAGTTACATTGTAATTTGTTACTGTAGCGTTCTATCCTTCACCCTTGTGGAAAACAATGTTAAATGATTGCTAAATTACCTCTGCCAAGGCTCGTTTCACTATCGTGTTATACCAATTACGAAAAAGAGGAAACAAGCACGACATTTTTTTTATTCACCTTCTTTCATCCACGATTCTCCATATCACTTCTAATTCCCCATTCCTCTTTCCGGCGGTGATCTGTTGATCTGCCCTCGTATTTAGAAACAGTGATGAATTATAACTTTTATCTTGATTTCTTTCTTATATTTACTTACAAATAACACACCACTCCCCTTCTTCCCAGGAGAGTGGTTCTGTCGCTCCCATCACTTTTTGCGCCATTTTGGCCCATCATTTGTTTATCAGCGAATATTTTTCCTGGCCTTGTCGGCGGATTTTCCCGATCGTAGCGTATTGTTGTGGTTCGGGCGCACGCTGAAAGAGGCGGATTCATGGTGTCCTACCTTCTTTTTTTCTATTACCTTTCCCTTGCTATATCTTTTATTCTCTACACTTTATTCATGTGCCGCCCTGTTGAGGTGTCATCATAATGATAGACAGCTACGGGCGGCACTTTTCTCTCCTTTGTCTTTACATAACCACTTACAAAAATTAAGTACAGTCACTATGTGTATAGAAAAAATTCACAGCATATCCTTGGAAAGGATGATGATGAGTGGGGCGAAGCGAGCGTTCTGTCCGTCCATACGTTCGTCTGTCCATGCGTCTGTCTGTCTGTCTGTCTGTCTGTGTGCCCATATGTCCATCTTTCGGTTCGTCCTTCCATCCATCTAGCGAACATTACAAGTACCACCATCTCGCATGTTTTCATCATATATTCATCATATACAAGTACCGCCATGCTGCGCACACTTCAAGGACGAAACGAGAGATGGGTGTACCTACTACTACATACATCGAGGACGCAAGACCCACGGCCTAAGGAGATTTGGCCCGAAATGTGGGTAATAATTTGAAATGCTTATTTCTGTATGGTTTGTGCGTATAATGAAATGATTAACAATTTAGCGTACTTTGTACTCTACTAAGGGAGAGCATACAGACGTTTCCTTTACGTAATGAGACTGAAGCAGTTCTGCCTAGGATGAGTAACCCCTGTGTTCTCTCTTCAGGTACCAAACAGGATTCAACCTCACAGTAAATGAAATTTGCATCTGCTCATTTAGATCGTCTCCTTGAACATCCTTCATGCACAATCTGGTTATATCGCAGAGTACGGCTGCCTATATAACTAGCTTAACATAAAATCTGCGGCAATGACAAGTTATGCAAAGAAGAAACAAGTTTTTTCTCTCATCTTCACACTAAACAAAAGCAAGAAGTAAATATGCACGGAATGGTGTGTAGCAACGTATGCTTCAAGTTCGTCACCAATGGGCAGGTAGAATCTGAGGGTTTTAAAAAACTGGGTGTGCATGCACACCCTGTTCCCCTCCTCTCCTACATTCCATCCCGCTCTCGCAACGCCGATGCATCCAGCATCTGCTAGTCTACGCTTGCTCCCACTAATCATGCTCCCCTTTTCTCTACTCTGGGCTATAGAGTTTCCTAATATACACTAAAGATAACTCTGGCGCTAGTGCCTATGGGAGCTGCTACGCACGGTGCTTCAACGAGCATGTCAATGATGGGTAGTACACAGATTTGTCTAATCTTCGTACTCCTGGCTTGCTTCTCGTTCTGCGTTTGTGTGGCTTGAAACTGCTTTCTCATGAAACAAAAATCAGCAAATGCTGAGCGGTTGTGCTTCACCAGCTTATTTTTTAGGCTTACCTTTTCAAATCAGTACAAGAAGTTCAAAATGGTTTGTTGTTTCTTTCAAAACAAAACCAAAACACAGTAATAATCGAAGCCACAATTGCGATTCGCCGCCCGCTAGTACGAAGATTAGCAGCTCCTATGCAATCACTGTAGACCGAAACTTCACATTTTCGGCGTATCTTTTTTGAAATTTATGAGATATGAGTATTGCAGTCGTTCTTTGAAATGCATGAGTAAGATTTCTTGGTTTACACTGCGTACTTATCACCACCGGCTAAGACTTTAGTTATAATTTATATTATTCTAAAAATGTTTCGCAATTGTGCTACGAGTGTAATATAAGCGAAAGTGTATATAGAACCAGTGAAAGTCGTGACACTGAAAATGTTTTCAAAGCGCTCTATGAAATATTATGTTTCCAGCAGGTGTATTCACAGTAGCCGCATATCGGACAGTGTATTGTTTGTTACAGGCATATATGACCTAAACGGCCCACGGTTTGGCCGGGCCTACACATTTAGCGCCCGGGATGGGTATAGCCCTATTTAAAAACACCGGGCCGTCTCTAGCGGGCTTGAGCTTGGCTCGTGTAGTGCTCTATCACTTTTCTGTTACCGGAGCTTTAGGTAATAGAACAGCCAGCTTTCCGGTGCCTGTGATTTCGGTATTACCACTGCGATACCATATGTGTCTATCTGACTGCATGGCGTTTTTGATATTTCAAGAAAACCAGTCCGGCATATGTTTTTACTTAACCACCATGAAATGCAGCAATGTCGCGCTAAACTGCGCTGAAATCTTCAAAAAGCTCCTTGCGCTTTTGCACGCGAGCTTTGGGAATTCATCACTTCATTCAGTAGTACAAACACTGTCACGCGCAGCTGCTGGCCTACGTAAAGACTCAAGTAACGTGTAGTCTAAATGCGCGTCTGTGCTATTACCCGGTCAACCTAGTTACATAAATATTATCTGAAACAGTCAGGCTAGGGCACGAAATCGGACATAAATGTAATCTCGTTAAGAGTGATTAGAAGCTAGTTTCTAGATACGTTGCACTAAAATAAGGCAATTGAAAAAAATACTAAAATAAGCATTACTATTGCTTTAAAAAGCATTACTAACCCTTACGCGTTAGTAATGCTTTCTAGAAAATTTACTCTGTTGAATATTTATAGCACTGTTTTTTTAATTTGACTGAATGTGTCAGCCTGCTATAATAAGAACCGCTGCTATAATAAGAACTACTGCTATAACCACTGCTATAATAAGAACTTTCTGGGCGAGAATGTCCGTCATGGCACCCGCTAGTATACGTGAGGAAGTGCAACAACATTCAGTTTTGCAATTTTACTGAAGCCTGGACAGTTTCGAAGCATTAGTTTTGAGAGGAGCTTCGTGAAGCATTTGGTGGTTCAGGGAAGTTGGACGATACTGCAATCCGAATTCACAAGCAGCGTGTGAGCAGCAATGTTCAGTGAACCCGCCGGGAGCGTCTTTGCATCGTTTTTTTTTGCGTCCCACCTACGTACATAGGTTTCTGCCTCCCACACAAACGTCCCCATAGGTAAGTGCACTGCGTATACATATGTCCTATATCGGTGCTTTAATTACATCACAATGTTGTTTTAAAATTTTATCGCAATTTTGCGAGGAGACGGGAAGTTGATTATATGTCCATTACCAGGCTAGGCTTGCCACTATTGTTGCGCAGGTTGTTCGAACAACACAAAAGTAATAACATGTGCTATATAGTCGAACATATTGAGAAGGCAGGTTTATGTGTGTCGGAATATGGATTTAAGAAACAGGCCGCATGCTGTGCTTTCTAAATCGGTCATTCCACGCCAAACGTCCCAGTCAAATTTGTGAACATCTCAAAGTTATTAGAAAAAATTGTGCTGATTTACTCCATTAAAACTGAATTGCTAGATTATTTCAAACAGAAAAACTTTGTGGTGACGAGGCTGCTTTCTGAACTACCTGAAATGTCGTTTGAATGTTGTTTGTGGAAAAAGATACTTTAGCAGTACCACTCCTTCTTTCTATAACAAGTAAGGTGTTTCGAAATCTGTAACATTAGTGCAATTTTACTGGTACATATGGCTCCAAAAATTTAGTCAGAATGTGTTATGTTTCCATTTTTTTTCAATTTAAATACTGCCCTTTGTATGGATATCTGACTAGTAAATCCTTAGTGAAAAAATTTAAATTGAGGTAAAACGTTTTTCAAACCTCTCAAGTTAGTAAGCTTTAAGATAAAAATATAAAAAATCGCTAAATTTTCAATTTTGTTCATAGTGAGACGCAATTCGCACCATGTTGTGACCCGGTTATAAATCATCTTTATAACTAAATGAAAAGAAAATAAAGAGTTCTTCTTACGTGGCAAACTTTATCTTCACATTGTTTTCGTTTTATGGAAGAAAATACTGTTCAAACTTTTCTAATGACAGTAATGAGAATTTTATGGCGGAGCTGTCGTGTGACCAAACGGGAAGATAGGCGCCACTGGTAAATTTCAAAAAAAGATTTCTCCCTTAAAACACAAAAAAATCAAGGATGAGATTTCTCATATGAAAAGAACTTCTAATTTGATTTTGCTCTATGTAAAAAGGTAAATTTCAACTTGACCACCACAAGATGCAAAGTGTGTCTCGATATGAACAAAAATGACAATGTTGCGAAATTTGTGATTTGTTATAGTAAAGTTTAGGAGCTTCAAAGGGTATAGGGCATTTTCCCCTCCAATTATGCCTTCTGCAAAGTAAGTACTTGCTACTCAGATATTCGTAAAAAGTGTAGTATAACAATGGAAAAAATGCAAACATAACACATTTTGATTCAGTTCTTGGAGACGTGTGTGCCAGTAAAATTGCACGAATATTACTTAGCACTAAACACCGTACACAAGCATCCTAAACATAACACGTAAACCATATTTCGTACAGAAAGAAGGAGCGGTACTTTTAAAATTATTTTTCACAAGAAAACAGTCAAACGACATTGCGGGAAGTTCATAAAGCAGTCACGTGACATAAAACTTTTCTCTCTGAAGTATTCTATCAATTAGCTGTTTTCAATACAGTAAATCACCGCAATGTTTCTTTTTCGAACACATTTGAGATGGTCAGCAAAATAAAGAAAGCTGTGCGTAAAGAAAGCTGTGTATTTAACTCCATTATCGTGTGGCAAGGAGTACGTGGGACAAACGAAACGATGTGTGAATGTTCGTTTAAGGGAGCATGATTTATCTCTTCAAGGGATCGCGCGACTTCATCTACCGGACCATTGCAGGTCATGCGGTTGTCATCCCATTTTCGAGAAAACCACCATCATCTTCAAGCATCCTAACCAGCTAACTAGAGAAATCGCTGAGGCATATCATATAAAGATTAGGGGTACCAAGTGCGTTAGTGAACCATCCGTCACACTGCATGAAAAAGAATTAAGTTTTTTAGGCCAAGCTTGTTTATTGCCATGAGTGTGATAACGATACCTCGGTGCACCTCGTATTCCGCGCATGTTGTGATGTAGGCTGCCGGGACCTATATATACTTTTGACCCCGTTTTTTTTCCAATAAACAACAGTTGTGAGTCAGCGCCGTCTTTTCTTTCTGTTCTACTCCTTCCCTGTCCTGTATTTTTTTTCTCGTGTTGCGCTGTAAGAAAGTTCACGATGGATCCTAACCAACTGGCCCAACTTACCGCCTTACTCAGCAAAATGGCTGAAAGAATTGGCATGAAACTACCCTAATCTAGCAAGGCCCTGTCAGTAACAATGCATAGCTGTGTATGGTTTCTACAATACGTGCATCAAAATAGATTACCTTTGCTGCCACTGTGGACGCATGTGCTTTATATAGTAGGCCCAGAGCCATCTAACAATTGAACAAAAGCAGATAAAAGTGACAAACGCAAACAACGGGGAAATGTGCAATGTTTAAAAGTAATTTCAGGTTTAGCGTAGCAAAAACAGTGCCGGAAATGGACGCATAATTAACTATTCTTGATAATATCAACCTTCTTCGGTTGGTTCACTCCCGTTAGTCTGATGTCGCCACTCCATGCAAAAGGAGGTAAACTACTCGATTTCCCTAGTTCCAGTTTGCTACGCTTGTCTGTTCTTGTGGTACATGGTTTACCACTTGGCGCTAATTGCTGTAGAATATGCCTGATGCATGAGACTGCAATTTTTTCGTCACCACGTTCTATGTATTTTTTTACTGAGCCTTTTCTTTTAGGTGTTTTCATCTTGCATTCTTTCAGCCTGCACCTTTTGACAGAATGAATTGTAAAGCGGTTAAACTTTCATTTTATTACGTTCGTTGTGCGCAGCCCATGGCAGAACCACAACAGTTTATCACGCATCACGTATGCATCTCGGAGTTCATGGCATCTGGCGCACGTTGTTTTCGCCAGTAGGGTACGACCTGCACTTGCGCTATGCTCTTCTGCGCTACCTTCGCCTATCACTTTGAAAGCAAATAGCATTCCTGGGCGTAGTTGGGAGAGAAACAAGAGTTGCAAAAGGGGTACTTCAAGGGAGGTAATTAAAGCTGGGCTCAGCACGTTGCAATCTGCTCCTTCCTTAGGCGTGAAAGCACACTCGGTATGCACCGACGCACCTCATTACATGAACCGCCGGACGAAAACGAGCGTCGTCGCCAGCTGCGCGTCAAAAGTGCGTAGGTTACAACGACTCGGCATGATTGTCAAACACTGCCGTATGCACCAAGTAACATACAATTCCTTCTGGTACCAGGATAAACGATAATGGGATATTTATTATAGCTGTTTTTCTTTGTTATATTCAGAAATCAAGAAGATGCACTCGTCTGCTTACCGGATTAGGAAAACCGGTACACATAATATGGTCATGAACAAAGAAATCAAAATATAGCATTCGAGTTTGATTTTCACTACATGCTCCTACACTGTGCTTTATAGGCAACATAATTAAATGTCATAAGAAAGCATGGCATCTCACTTTCTATCACTTTTGCGTTCTCCGAATATCTTGTCTGTTTTTTGATGCAGAAATAAACCACGCACATCGAGGTTATTGTCAATGTAATGCTTCGTTGACGAATGAACTATACTAAATCGCTTAAAAAAACTCACGAACAAAATTATTCACTTTGTGGATCATTCTTAGGGTATTGTGTATACGAAACTAGTGTAAGGCACACATAGGGACGAAGTATACACACTAAACAAGTACTGCAGCAATGAAGGTTCTCTATTTCTCATTGTATGTTTCTCAACATTAGGCGGTTGGTTGTTGATTATGCTTACATTAAGTTGAACATTATTTATTAGGGTGGACCATATTCAATAATGAACGGAATAATCAATATATTCCATAAGAAAAGAAACATCAAGGACTTGAAAAATCGCAGGCCGATTAGGCGACAGGGCGTTCCCTACAAAATATTTACAAACATATTAGCTAATATAGTTATTGTGACAATAGAGTTCAATCAACTAGAAAACTAAACAGGATTTCGTACAGGCTAGTTCATAATAAACTACGTTCATACTTTAATTCAGGTAATAGAGAAATGCGCAGAATACAACCAGCCTTTATACATAGCTTTTATAGATTACGAGGAGGCGTTTGACTCAGTCGAGGCAGCATCAGTATCGAAGGCAGTAAGCAGTCAGGGTATTGACGAACCCTACCTAAACATACTGGAAGAAATCTACAGTGAGTCCACAGTCACCACAGTTCTCTTTAAAAAAGCAACAAAATCTCAATAAAAAAGGGCGCAAGGCATAAAGACACGATCTTTTCATTGCTATTCACCACGTGTTCAGAGAAGGTTTTCAGGGCCCTGATTGGGAATAGTTAGGGACAAGAGTTAATAGGGAGTATCTAGTAACCTTAGATTTGCTGATGACATTGCCTTGATGAGTATGCTGCTCATGATTACTGAACTGGACATGGAAAGCAGAAGAGTAGGTCTGAAAATAATACGTACAAACTCAAAGTACTGTGCAACAGTTTCGGTAGAAAACAGCCCTTTGCGATACTAGGGGAGACACTGGAAGGTGCAAGAAATTTTGTCTACTTAAGACGGCTAGTGACCACGGAGCCAAACCGTTAGAGTATGGCGACCACTGCGCACAGTCCTGCGCAGCCTCCGTCTCACCGCTCATAAGCCCGGCGTGATACGGCCACTTGCTGCATCATGCGCGTCTGATAACGAACAGCGTCACCACTCTTTCAACGGAGGCTCACGTCCCCACAGGTGGCTATATAACCCAACTTACCAAGCTTGGTTTCATGTTTGTTTCTCTAACCATTCGAAGTGCAGCATTGGCATGCTTGACCTGCTGTTGCAACTACGTTAATTAACATCGTAACGTTTTATGTTGGGATCTGTGCTTCACCGACTCTGCATCCCACATCTTGTGACCCGGACGTGATACGAACACGCAACCTTCGGATGAAATGGTTTACCCACTGATCAAGGACGAGAGTCGTACCTCTTCAGGCTTTTCCTACTGATTATCGGTTTTGAACGCTTGAGGAACACCAATTACCACTCCTGCTCCAACGAAATGATCGAGTGTTTTCACCGACGGTTCAAGACAGGTATTATGTGTCATCCATAATCAACCTGGCTCGAGGCCATCCCGGTTGTCATTCTCGGTGTTCACGCCACCTTCAAGCCGGACATCCTCGCTACGGCAGCAGAGCTTGTTTACGGAGAACCACCCCATCTCTCAGGTGAATTTCTCGCAGCTCTGCTATCCAGCTCTACGACGTCAGACCCCACTGACTTCATCGCTCGGCTCCGACGCATCAACGTCGCCTTACGGCCATCGCCTGCCACCCACAACAGCAGGCCTACACATTTCGTGTTCAAGGAGTTGGCATCATGCACGCATGCTTTGCTCCGTGAAGACACCGTCAAACGGCCCTTCCAGCCACCCTATAGTGGACCCTACCTAGTAGTACATCGCGACAAGACCTTCACTCTGCCCCTAAACGGCAATGACGTCCGCGTCTCGGTTGACCGACTCAAGCCCGTATACATCATGGCGAACAAACCGGGCAGCTCCACTCCTTCCTCAGGCATCCTTCCACAGCCATTGACATCGCAGGCCGCTCCTTTCATGACACGATCAGGACGTCTGGTATGCCTCCCAAATTTTACAGACCCTGAGGGCTCTGTACTTCGCGGGGGGGGGGGATGGGGAGAGATATGGCGGCCACTGCGCACAGTCCTGTGCAACCTCCGTCTTACCACTGCATTCTAGCGTATAAAACGCTCATTTGTCCATTGTTAAAGAATGTTGGTATAAGATGAGATATTCATTCACAATCTTAATCATAATCAAGTGAAAGGAACCCGAAGAGCGGCGTATATTTCATTTATGACTCCCACGGCAGAACAACAAGATTTGAGCTATTGATAAAAAGTGGCATGCACCTCCCTGGGAAGGGAGACCACGTTCCCACCCTCAAGTTTGTTTTTCCATTAGCAAATGACCGTTTGAATGTTAACACAATAGACATCCTTCACCACTCTTACGGGTATACGTCCCTCTCAAGCTACCCAGTAAAATGACAACTGCTCTAATTTTATGTATTAAGTGCTAAAGATATTCATTCTTTCCTAGAACTGTTAATGACTGAGATATTCTTGAAAACGATGAATTAGGTAACATACTTTTATTGGAAAACAACAGCGCTGGAACGATAAGTTGTTGTTATAATGAATGAATGAGTTAATTTTTTATTGTGCTTGCCTGTGTCACAAAACAAGCGCTCAAAAAAAGGGCGCGCCGCCAAATTCTCGCGACGAAGCGCCGAGAGGTCAAGGATAAAAAAAACAAGCATCCAAAGACTCCCCGGGCGCGCGTCCCTCTCCCCTAGGAAGGGTAGGTTCGCCAACGAACCTCCTCGCGTCGGCGGCCGAGCAAGCCCTGAAAGTTTCTCGATGGAAAGAGCGTGGTGATGCCGGGTTGAGTCATCCGTCACGGACGGCCCCCGTATCGTCCTGCCCATTCCCCCAGCCTTCGCTGCGTATCGCGCCGACGAAATGATGAGAACTTTCTGGAATCTCGCGCGGAAGGTATTTAATCGAGCAGCTGAGATGAGAGATCAGGAGAAGAAGAAAATTAAAGCCAGTGTGCGTAGGGTATTCCGCCGTAACTGTCGGTGAAGGTTTTGTCCTTAGTGGCAAAGCAGGAGAAGAAGAAAGTATGCGCCAGAGTGCATAGGGTGTTCCGCCTTGTGGGCGAAGGCTTTTGTCTTCCGTGACAAAGGAGGAGAAGAAGAGGAATTCCACCTGAGGGGTGAAGACTCGAGCTACAGTCAAGACTGTGTGTCTACCGCTATCGAGCGAAGACGCGTGGCAAGAGCTGCGTGTGGGAAGCTGACGTGTTTCCGGCGAAGAAGGTTGAAGCATGGAGAGTGGCCAATTGAAGACGCGAGGTTTTCTGGAAGAGAAACTTCGGGGACAGCGGAACGACAACAACGCTGGACTTTGAGTGAGCGATTCTCGGAAGAGTATCATTCAGTCTTTGGTGTCCAAGAACTTTGGACTGAATAAGTTTTCTAACTCTTTAGTCTTTAAGTGTCTTGGTTGTTCGATGCATGCGACTGCATTGTAGCGCGTATTGTTGTCTGTGTCCGTTGTTTCGAGTGCGGCTGATTGCACTGTGTAGTACATTGTTTGGTGACACATTGTATTCAACTATTGTCGAGTGTGCATACGTGTGTATCGTTTTGATCTGCCATGATTGAGAATATAATTTTGTTTTGTTTATCAGTAACTCTCGGCTCTGACTTGTTCTTTGGGCCACAGCCGGCGTCTGCTAGCACGCCAAATAGGACCACTTCTAAATTGTCCACGTTTTCGTGGTGCGGTTCGGGGGGCCCATACTTCGGCCTTAGGAATTTGCCCGGTGATCACCTCCCTAATTAACGGGACCTGTGACAATTAATCTGGCGTCCGCGACAAGGATTTTTTGGTGCACAGTGTGTCCAAAGTAGTGAGAAAGAGCCTCGAGTTGTTGACACTGCTATCGGAACGATTTTGTGTGTTGCTCAGTGTTCTCGTTAATGAGTGTAGGGGAGTGTTGCGATAGACTGATTTAGGCAGATACTTTTTGCATGCGGCAAGACTTCATTTGCGAGACACAATGGATCTCGAAAAGTTAGTAGCTCTTAGTGAGAAAATGGGTCTTTCTGGCGCCAAACTACGGAAGTGGGTAAGCCAGAATGAGAAAGAGGCGGTAGAGAGAGAGAGGTTGGCAGCTGAGAGGGCCAAGGAAGAAAAATCAGCTGAGTTGAAGAGAGAAAGGCTGGCCGCTGAGATGGCGAAAGAAGAAAGATAGGCAAAGGAGTGAAAGCTGAAAGAAGAAAGAGAGCAGTAATTGAAGTTGGAGCTGGAGAGAGAAAAGTTGGCAGCCGAAAGGGCGAGAGAAGAAAGAGAAGCGGAGATGGCTGAAAGGGAACGGCAGCAGCAGCACGAGATGGAACTAGAGCGGCTCCGTTTGCAACAGCGAAGTGAAACTCCCGTCCAAGCTAGAGTTGAAACCAGCGAACGGGAAGATCATGGCTTCCGCTTGAACCCAAGCAAGCTGCTCGTAGCGTTTGTTGAAAGGAATGACGACCTTGACGCGTACCTTCATAGAATTGAGACAACTTCAAGGAGCCAGAATTGGCCGGAACAACAATGGGCAACTGCTTTGAGTACTTGCTTGAGTGGTGAAGCGCTCAGTGTGTACGGTAGGCTGACGCCGACCGATGCAGCCAACTATGCAAACGTGAAAGCGGCTTTGCTGAAGCGATTTAGATTTACTGTGGAAGGTTTCCGGGACAGATTTCGGACAGGAAAGCCAGCTGATGGTGAGACGGCTATGCAGTATGCCGCCCGACTTAGCCATTATTTCGACAGATGGATTGAACTTTCAGAGACAGCGCAGGAGTACGATGAGCTTAGAGAGCTCCTTATTGGAGAACGATTTCTTACTAGTTGCCACCCAAGCCTGTCGCTGTACTTGAAAGAGAGGAAGGCTGAATCACTTGAAGGAATGCTTGAATTGGCTGATCAATTCTTGGAAGCGCAAGGTTGAACTAATCTGGCCAAGGTCATGAAGGAGTGTCCCGAAAATTCGAAAAATTCGGCACCCGAACAAAAGAAGCGTGCACCGGAGAGTGTTCCGCGATGTTTTCTGTGTAACCGAGTGGATCATCGCTCGAACAACTGTCGAACGATCTTTACGAGCCCTACGGTTGGAAAATGTTTCGAGTGTGGCCAGACTGGGCACAAAGCAGACACATGTCGTAAGGGAGCGAGCGAAACTCACCAGGTATCGTGTGTGCTAGCAGCACCGAAATCCGATGATAATGCCGTCACCGACGGATTTCTAGAGTTGAGAAATGGGGAGAAACTTCCTATTGTGGGTGCTGTAATGACAAAACAGCCAACCGGTGTTACGATGAGAATGCCAACGCAGCCTGGAAAAGTTGCGGGCAAGAAGGTTACGGTGTTAAGAGATACCGGTAGCTCCACTGTTATCGTGCGGCGAAATTTTGTACGGGAAAGTTAGTTGACAGGCAAAACAAAACCGGTTTGCCTAATTGAAAGTACGGTTCAGATGCTAAGCAGAAATTGAGGTTGAAACCCCTTACTTCAGCGAGAAGGTTACTGCTCTATGCATGACGACCCCCCTGTACGACTTCGTCATCGGAAACATCGACGGGGTGCGAGCGCTGAATGATCCAGATTGTTTGGGGGAAGACCCAAAGATCGAGCCGCTGCTGACACGGGGACCGCGAGATTCAGAGGAGAACAATCCTGTGAAGGATTTCACTCGAGCCCAAGGTGAAGCCTGGGCTCAAGAGTCAGCGAATGAGAACATGATCGTATTAAATGAGTTCACGTGCTAGGCAGCTGGACTTACGTCGGCACGACCCAAACCGATCGACAGTGTAAAGGTGACGGAGTCGGCCAGCCAGGCCCAATGTCGTGACATGAACAAGCGGGTGACAGGATCGGTTGAGCGTTATGACCCGTTAACAATGTCGGCGGTGACCAGGATAATTGAGACGCCTGCCTCAGATACCGCCGTTGGAAAGGGCTCCTCGGAACAGAAACGAGAACAATAAGAAGAGATCGAGCGAGCACCACAAGAAAGGGCACAAGCGCAGCTCGAAGTACTGAGGATAGGTGCTGAGGTCGAATCGGCATGTGTTTGGCAGTACTGAGTGCAATATGTTGTGTTAATGTGGATGTTATCCTGTGTAACAACTGTATGTCGAGCGAGTCAAAGTGTTTGTTATGGTGATGTGATGTATAGTATTGTACAATTGTTGTAATGAGAGAGCTTTGTACATTTGTATTGTTTGGAATATGTGATGGAGTGTTGTACTCATGTACCTGTGGTTATATTTCATGTGTTGTGAGATTGAATTACAATGTACAATTGTATTGAGTGATCTATTGTCAATGTGACGTCTCATGAGTGACGGACTATGTTACAGTCTTTGAGAGTGTGGGGACTGTTCGCGCTCGTTTGTGTGGTTTTGAATATTATGAGATAATAATCCTAAAGTGGGGGGCACTGTCACAAAACGAGGGCTCAAAAAAAGGCACACCGCCAAATTCTCGCGACGAAGCGCCGAGAGGTCAACGATAAAAAAAAGAAAACAAGCATTCAAAGACTCCCCGGGTGCGCGTCCCTCTCCCCTCGGAAGTGTAGGTTCGCCAACGAACCTCCTCGCGTCGGCGGCCGAGCAAGCCCTGGAAATTTCTCGATGGAAAGGGGCGTGGTGATGCCGGGTTGAGTCATCCATCGCGGACAGCCCCCGTATCGTCTCGCCCTTTCCCCCAGCCTTCGCTGCATATCGGGCCGACAAAATGTTGAGAACTTTCTGGAATCTCGCGCGAAAGGTATTTAATCGAGCAGCCGAGATGAGAGATCAGGAGAAGAAGGAAATTAACGCCAGTGTGCGTAGGGTATTCCCCCGCGACTGTCGGTGAAGGTTTTGTCCTTAGTGACAAAGCAATAGAAGAAGAAAGTATGCGCCAAAGTGCGTAGGGTGTTCCGCCTTGTAGGCGAAGCCTATGTCATCCGTGACAAAGGAGAAGAAGAAGAGGAATTCCGCCTGAGAGGTGAAGACTCGAGCTACAGGCAAGAGTGCGTGTCTACGGCTAGCGAGCGAAGACGTGTGGCAACAGCTGCGTGTGGGAAGCTGACGTGTTTCCGGCGAAAAATGTTGAATCTTGGAGAGTTGCCAATTGAGGACGCGAGGTTTTCTGGAAGAGAAACTTCGGGGGCAGCGGAACGACAACAGCACTGGACTTAGAGTGAGTGATTCTCGAAAGAGTATCATTCAGTCTTTTGTGTCCAAGAACTTTAGACTGAATAAGTTTTCTAACACTTTAGTCTTTAAGTGTCTTGGTTGTTTGATGCATACGACTGCATTGTAGCGCGTATTGTTGTCTGTGTCCATTGTTTCGAGTGTGGGTGATTGTACTGTGTAGTACATTGTTTGGTTGGTGACATATTGTATTCAACTATTGTCGAGTGTGCATAGTTGTGTATCGTTTTCATCTGCCATATTTGAGAATATAATTTTGTTTTGTTTATCAACTCTCGGCTATGACTTGTTCTTTGGGCCACAGCCGGTGTCCGCTGGCGCGCCAAATAGGACCACTTCTAAATTGTCCACGCTTTCGTGGTGCGGTTCGGGGGGCCGATACTTCGGCCTTTGGAATTAGCCCGGCGATCGCCTCCCTAATTGACGGGACCTGTGACAGCCTGTAATGTATGTTGTGTGGTATGTTATTGCGGTATATGTGACGCCAAAAGTTTGTTGAAATACACGCGTTCAACTCTCAGTCCTCTGTGTAACACTTTACGGACATATTCATTGCCCCTTCACTGTTTTTATTGCATGTACCTAGTATTGTAGAACACACTTCTCACCCTACCGAGATCTTTCCAAGGAAAGGCTGCAGTACTTATAAATCAATAAATAAATCCACAATAGATATACAACTAACCAACAGAGGTGCTCACGGGCTCCGAGTAGCCCGAAAGCACGAACCCGAGTCCGGTCCTTCTGCCGTCTTCACCATTCGGGCTCGTGCCGGGATCGGGCAACTTAGTTTTTTTATTGGGTGGTGCTAAAGACCGATGAAAAGTCCGAATTCATTCAAAAATGTACTTGTTTTGCAGGAATTATTAACAGGTTGTAGCGATGAGCACACAAGGTGAGCGTTGTGATTTTTTTATTATGAAGTTCCAACTTGCCATTTTTGCTATGTTTGCGAGAAAGATCTCGACGATTCCAGCTACGAATCAGAGCAGTGAAGGAAATTTCAATTTGGTGGGATATGCCATGAACCTCACTGCAACGAAAATCATTGCGCCGCACTTCCTCGAAGTCGTAAATATTGAACGGCCTATACTTCAACGACCATTGTGGTCATCGTGTATAGCACACGCTTTGCGTTGTTTACATACGTTTCAGTTTGGTTTGTTTTCTCACATGCTATATTATCGGAAAACAATATCGTGTGTCTGCTACAAACATTCATAATGTCGAGGCAGATGGCGCAGGGCTTGGACATTTATTTGGTACGCTGAATTGGGCGGGGTGAGCCTTCAACGCAGTCAGCCAGCCAGGCAGGGCTTGACTCGGGCTTAGCGTAGCATTCCGTGGACAGCTCTACAACCAGATAAAAAAACCAAGTAAAGTACACGGGATTTTGTTTGCAACATTGAACTTTTAAATATGCAGAAAGCGAACCAGCGGTTCCTGCCATTCAACGTATGTCCTGATTATTTTTTTGAGATGCAAGGCTAGCAACACAACATAACCATCTGCCGGAAAATAACGACGAAAATAGTAATGAGTTGACTGCTCAAACTTCACTCATTTCTGTAAGATGTCGCTTGCGTAGATGAGAAAGCGTTCATACCCTTTTGTTAAACTGCGTTTTGTCAAGTGAAAGTTTACAGTTTTTTTGGTCGGTTGTGATTTTTCTATTTGTCTACAAGAGCTAAAAGTGTGGTTTTAATAATAGAATCACCGTGGGATTAGCAACTAATAAATAGTCATCTTTAATATTTGCATCTGCTGTTTCTCACTATATGCGGTTTGAGAAATTTTTCATTTTAAATAAATGCTTCCAGCAAAAACATATGTGCGCCCTTTCTTCACTTGTCATGCAGACTCTTAGCACTGCCACGTTGGTCTTGTGGTCATGGTGCTCGTGTGTTAACCAGAAGGTTATGGAATTGAGTTCCGGTCATGGAAGCTGCATTTTTCATGGAGCTAGAATTACTTGAGGCCTGTATGCGAAGATTTTTGGGACGCCTTAAAGAAACCCAAGTATTCTAAATATCTGGTGCCCTTCAATACGGCGTGCCTCAATATTATATCGTGGCTTTGGGAAGTCTAACCCCAAGTATTTTAATTTATAGTGGTCCTATTGTTTTGCATTTTTAGAAATGAATTAGTTGCAAATTTAAAGTGGTAATAAATAGGAGATTACACTAACCAAATGTGCGAGGATGTTCAAAGGCCATACACGAACTCCAGCCCAGGCTGTGTCATTGTGTTTTTTTACAACATTTTATTTTGTCAGTACGGCGAATTCATGCTCAAGCCAAGCCAAACAATAACTAAATAAGCAATGAGAGACAGTTTATAAGGCTAAATGGCTTTCGGGACTGATTCCTGTGAACATGTGCGTGTTACCTGCAAACTCTCAATAGCGAGTGTGACTACGAAAGTAATTTATGAGAATCATGAAGTTTTTTCGTGAGTAAACGAGCCTTATACGTAGCACCTTATGACAATGGCACCCCCAAAAGTGACTCGACTGAAAGCTTTCTACTTCTCTCACGTTATAACACTGCAGCCGATACAAGTTATAGTGACATCGTCATCACCATTACTCTTTCGCCATGTTTTCACCAAAAGATTACATCTCGGCATCTGCTCGCGAGTATACGTGGCCGTGGAATACGTGTTGGGAGTTTTGTGTTTAGTGACACTACTTCCCCGTTTCCTGTCCGAAAGGAATCTTTGACTCGGACCGAGTGAAAGTGCGTTACAATTGTGTGGGCTAGCGTGGTGCAGCGTGGTCACACACTAGATGGTCACAGTTGCAGCTGGCGGTTGGTTGTCTATGAACCTCTCTCAAACCGAAACCTAAAGTGGTTCAGAATGAGAATTTTAGGATCGCTCTCTTGCGGAGCCCTGGTGTGCCAATAGCAAACGATGTCTCAGGCTATGGTTAACAGGCGGCTGGTAACACTTTGTAGAAATAAAATTAAAAATTTTACGCAGAATTTTTGTTGTCAGTACTCCTTTAGGCATGTGAGCGCTCACAGCAGCACAGTTTCTTTGGCAATTTCACTGCGTAGATATACCTCTGTACTCAAGCGAGACATGCGGCGCGGGCTTTAGAGATAGTGAGTTCAGCTCGACTGTCAGCACAATCGCTACTGCAGTTAAAAGTTGAAATGCACAAAGTAAAACAATCGAAATATATTACTACGCAACTCATTCGCCATACGTAAGCCTAAACTAAAATTCCTTTTATGGCGAAAGTTATTATGAGATCCAAACTCGGGTCACGCGCTGCCATAATTGTCTGCCGCCGCCAGCGTCCGTAACCCCAACCAAATAAATCGGAAAAAGAACTTACCACCGATAACACAGTGGGGCTCGAACCAGAGCCCACTGGGTGCTAGCCAAGTATTCCACCACTTAACCACGCTTGTGCTTGGGGCTTAAAGGCAAACTTGCCTTAGGCAGGCTTGATGTCGCGAAAGAAAGTGCGTTAACACCACTTATAAAGCTTTTAAAACAGCTAGAGAACCATCAGTCCTTGCACAAGGCCAATATCGTCATAAGTGGCTTGTCCAAAATTTCAGTGCTTGTTTGTTTGTAGCCTAGAATCCATGACTCATACCCACTCTGGGGGATTGGCCAAGTGAACCTATAGTCTCATATGGACAATAACTGCACTATTGCTTGCAACAAAAAAAGGGAAAAAGTTGTAAAACGAAGAGAGTATATTAAAAAGAAAACAAAGATTCAGAGAGCGAGAAAAAAAATTAAGAAGAAAATACACACTAATAACTATACCTTGATTTTGGCAGCTGACCAGACAGCTGGTTTTGCCAAACCCGATTAATTGGGTATGCCACACATTTATCCAGATTCAAAAATTACTTCTCGACCCGCTATTCTTTTTGCAGTGTCTGCAAACGTGGGTTTTATGTTGAAAAACGTTTAGTCTTGAATAAAATTACATACTGCATCAAATGCATCCCTGTGGCAATATACCAAAACAGAGGCACCGAAATTTAGAACATTTCCTGTGGTTAAATTTAAACCTAGCTTAACAAATGAAATAGCTAGAAGACTTTTTCCTAATTTCTGTATAGTTCCGACAAGGGCCAATATAATGTTCGATAGTTTCTGATTCTTCGCAGAGCGGACAAAGGGGGGAAAGTATCAGACCAGCTCTGTGTGAATAAAAATTTAATGAGGGTACACGACACCGGAATCTGGAGATGATAATTTCAAGTTTTTTTGACGGACTCCACTGTGCTTTCCGTGGAAATTTGAGGCGCTGATAATCTGTCCTTTTTGTGATATTTTCTAACTATCTGTAAAACAGTTATTTTTTTATATCTAACCCCTGATAAGTTTTCTAACCCTGGAAGTACCGAACTCACTGGTCCATCAAGTGATGCGCGCGCCAAGGCATCTGCCAATTCATTTAATTGTAATCTGCATAGACCTGGGACCCACACTGGCTTTAGTAGATTTAAATGAGGTGGTGTTAATGTGCGGAACGCGGCTAGGGCACGAGATTGTTCTGAAGTTGTCAGAGCTGCACACAATGAAAGTGAGTCTGTTATGATAATTGTACTGGTGCCAGTCGTAGGAATTTTTCGAAGAGCTAAAATAATACCTACTAACTCGGCTTCAAATATAAGAGTGAAATCTGGAATCTTCGCTAAAGAATACCAGCTGAGGAATTCAGACGAAATTCCTACGCCTGCCTTTTCATTGTTGACAGAAGCATCTGTAGCTGTTACATTCTTTGTTTCTGCACGTACAAAGTAATCATTTCTTGTAGTGGTCAAAAATCTTAGAGATTGCAACTTGGCTTGTGGGCGGAAGATTGCATCGTACTCTATCCTAATGTTGAGGGTTGATGAATTAGTTTCAATTGCCGTGCTAATGTCTACAACTATGCAATCCCGTTTCTTTTTAACAAAAATTATCTGAGGGGTATGAAATCGAGGCTAAGTTGCAAGGAAGAAACAGTCAAGGTCGCTGATGAATGCGTACTCTGATCTTCGCACCGATAAACTGTAGAACTTTCAGAAGGTTTGGACTGTTAGGATTCGTAATCGACAGAGGAGTGTTGGAAATCACGCTACTTGATACAATACATTATTCGCCACGAACTTGGGAGGTCCCAGGCATGTTCGCAGGGCTTCTCGCTCTAACATTACTAGCGGTTTAATTTTATAACCAGCTGCCCCCGAGAATAATACACCACCCAAATGCATTACGAAAGCTTTTGTGGCACATAAATAACTGTGGCACATACACACTTCAGGCACAATTCCTCATCGCCAACAGCCACTGCATGAACAATTGGCATAAAATTCCTTGCAAGTGTGTAGGGGATACCAGGCTTCTCAGTAGAATGTCGAACGACAGCATAGCGAATGCCAGCCTACTACACAAAATTTTGTATTATATAAATGCGAAGCAATATTAGTGAACTTTGGCGACTTTGAGCGTATCTATCTATCTATCTATCTATCTATCTATCTATCTATCTATCTATCTATCTATCTATCTATCTATCTATCTATCTATCTATCTATCTATCTATCTATCCATCTATCTATCTATCTATCCATCTATCTATCTATCTATCTATCTATCTATCTGTCTATCTATCTAGCCGCTTACGTTTGAATTATCTCGTGTTCACACCCTTAACGTGGCGAGAACCAAAATTAGCATGGGAAGGTAAGCTGATTTGACGAATATGACGCGCTGCTAAAGACATGAAGAATGTCACGATTCCGTCAGGTACGTCGTGAACACTGCCCTCCAGACAGTGCCACATACTCGAGGGCAGGTATGTGCCACTGGTATGCGGGTATGTGCCACAGGTGATTGACACTTGGTACCTACCCAGGAACGTCGAGAACATACCTGGGCTATTTTAACGTATGAGTGTTAAGAAATACTCGACATCGGTAGCGTCGACCCGATTATTGCAACGAATAATTGTCACGGTTGAATTGAACAGGAATTTAACCCAAGAATTGTGCGTGGAAATGAAGCATTTTACCACAGAGCTACGCCACGTCTTGGAACTACTTTTCAATATGCCGAAACTCTTCGTGAAACGTCAATAGTGGTTGCAGTGCTGCCTAACCAATTTTATAAACATTCTATATTTACTCCTCTGATACAGCCGTCACGTCGGGTTTACGTCAATCGGGTTTATGTTTACGTCAAGCACATGCTTGATGCATGTACTTGTTACAGCTAGTTTACAGCCCTTACCTTATTTATTGTGACATCTACCGCGTTTCGAAGGCAGAACCATCGTTCTTGTAATTCTGAAGCATCGCTATTCATCCCAGTAGCGGATAAGAATTACCGCAGGGCGAGGATAATTCAGTGTACCACTAGTGTCAGCAATCGCAATCATAGAACGAGAACACATGACACAATATATTGCGAAACTGTCTAGTGCAAGCTTGCCCCGTGTACAAAGAAACCATCACGCCACAGATTAATACACGATGGATGCGATCACTTTTTTCCAAACTGGGTGTAGAGAAAAGTTTTTAGTTTGCCTTTATATTGCAATCAAAACAGTATTCTTTTACTACTGCTTCCTCGTCTGCCTTTCCTTCTCACACGGTCTCATCATCTTCTAGTTAATCCGTCCGTGGTCAAAATGTTTCATATTCCGCTCATTGGTGGCTCTTATAGTGTAGCATAAAGAAGGACGGCATTTTTGTAGCCTATCAAACAATATTTTTTGTTTTCTTTTGTGTACTTAACATAGTCAGTGGCTGAGATTTTGTGGCTGGTGGCGTGTGCTTTTGAACTTCTTCAATATACGACCATATAGACATGTCATATTGAGCTAGAAGTCACCTTTGTATCCATACAAACGATGTATGCCGCTTGCTTGATATGGCAACTGGAGTCGGGCAGTATGTATACGTAATGAAAATGTGCTTGGAAGCTGCCAACCCATTCTTAAGGGAGCATTCTTGATCACCCCCGTCGTCAGTCACTACACCAAAAATGTGTGCGGCTTATATAGCTTTACAACGCAACCCAGCACACATGTGTATCACATATATACAGCCCAACGTCTTGCCACGAGGGCTCATTCGCACCTGTCACAGAACGAGCGCTAAAAATGGGCGCGCCGCCAAATTCTTGCGGTAACGCGCGGAAGGGACGCCGGGAGGTCAAAAGAAAAAAAAGAGAAAACAAACATCCAAGGCTCCCCGGGCGCGCGCTCTCCCCTTGGAAGCGTGGCTTCGCCGACGAACCTCCTCACCCCACATCGGCGGCCGAGATAGTACTAGAACGAAAGCGGCGTGGTCATACCGAGTTGAGTCATCGGCCGCGGAGGGCATTCCAACCGTCTCGCCCGCTTCCCAGCCTTCGCTGCGTATCGCGCCGACGAAATGACGAGAACCTTCTCGAATGTCGCGCGCAAGGTATTTAACCGAGCAGCCGAGATGAGAGATCAGGAGAAGACGGATGTAGCGCAAGAGCGCGTAGGGTATACTGCCGTGTAGTCGGCGAAGGTTTTGTCTGTAGAGACAAAGCAGGAGAAGAAGACGATTTCCACCTGAGGGGTGACGACTCGAGCTACCGGCAAGAGTGTGTGTTTACCGCTATTGAGCGAAGACGCGTGGCAACAGCTGCGGGTGTGAAGCCGACGTGTTTCCGGCAAAGAAGTTTGAAGCTTGGAAAGTGGCCATTTGAGGACGCGAGGTTTCCTGGAAGAGAAACTTCGGCGAGGTTTCCTGGAAGAGAAACTTCAGGGGGCAGCAGAACGACAACAACGCTGGACTTTGAGTGAGTGATTCTCGGAAGAGTATCATTCAGACTTTTGTTCCAAGGACTTTGGAGTGAATAGGTTTTCCATCTCTTTAGTCTTTAAGTGTCTTGGTTGTTCAATGCATGCGACTGCATTGTAGTGTGTATTGTTGTCTGTGTCCGTTGTTTTGAGTGTGGCTGATTGTACTGTGTAGTACGTTGTTTGATTGGTGACATATTGTCCTCATCTATTGTGGAGTGAGCATATTTGTGTATTGTTTTTCAATCTGCCATTTTTGAGAATATAATTGTGTTTTGTTTTTCAACTCTCGGCTCTGACTTGTTCTTTGTGCCACAGCCGGCGTCCGCTGGCGCGCCAAAAAGTACCACTTATAAATTGTCCAAGCTTTCGTGGTGCGGTTCGGGGGGCCGATATTTTGGCCCTTGGAATTAGCCCGGCGATCGCCTTCCTAATAAACGGGACATGTGTGACAGCACCTAATTAGCAAAACACTCTTGTGAAACACGTAACGTCTCCCGCCATGTCACTTGTGGAAAGTCTGGGAGCCTCGGTGCAGCCGTTTAACAAGAGTGAGTCCACATGCCTTGTTACTAGTAGCACAAACCGTGGTCTTCTATGCTGCAAGTAGCCACCAGCATAGCCAAGTAGTTCAGTACGAAGAGAATGACCTACTGAGGCAGGTAGAGTTTACAATCACCCGTATAAACCGCGCTTAGAGCCTGGTTCGATCGCAGGAGAAAATTATTAAGCAAGCAGCGATCGATGCGGGCGTAACTAGAACTATGAACTGACATGTCGGTGCTATTGAATAGAGGCATAATCTTGTCGTCGTATTTGTTGAATTTAAAACGGAAAGAAAAAATATTACCCAGATGATTGCCCACAGAATCAAATTAGCCAATGACCTTCTTTCTTACAATGGTCTAGGTGGTGTACAGCGTAGAGCGCGAGCCTGATGTCGCTATCGTCCACTGAAAACGGTCATTTTTAGTCCGTGCTGCTGTGCTATGTTTGGCTTACATGCTCACAATAGTCTTTACTAAATATCGGCAGTGTATAGCGCCTGGCAGCTGAAGCTTTTAAAGAGGCTCCAAAGAATCTCTCAAAATAAGCTTGGCCTTTGTGCCATCTATTGCCCTCCTCCAAATACCAGCTCTTTATCTAAAGAAGCTACACAAGAATATGGACTGGCCTACCATTTTAGGTGCATAGCAAACATTACAAGAATATTTATATTCTGCACTAAAGAAAGAATGGCTCTCAGTAAAAAAATCTCATAGTAATGTTTACTTTTCGAGCAACACCTGATTCTCGACTTCTTCAACACCGATCCTACCGTAACGACTAAAAACTTACTGTGCTCGTGGTGCAGCAAAACTGCGTTGCGGTAGGTGTTAAAGGAACTCTACTTATACTTAAACCGACATTATAACCAGAGATAACAAATAGCACGGTACATGCTTGGTTCAGCACCTGTTATAAAAACTGAATAATCAGCAACCTACTCGCTTCATAATTAAAATGTCGTAGTTAGAGTGATTTTGATCTCTCAGCATTTCTTGTACTTTCACCTGCCTTGTTAACAATCTAAAGCTTTCTTGCCTGAGTAGCATGTGCTGATCTAGGAAGACCACTAATACGAAAATGAGAAACAACTTTCTTGGCTCCTCCATTGAGCGTTTTGTAAGGAAATAGGCTTTAGTTGTCCGCCTTCTCTATCCAGGGATGTCACGCTAGAATGACATGTGATGAAAATAAGTAAATCTATATTTGCTTATATATTTTCGCTTCAAGTTTTCTGTGCGTCAAGTTTCACGTCAAGTAGTGTATGCGTGCAAATTAGTAATATTTTAGTTGTTGAGGTTTAACAGCCCAAAATCAAAATATGCCTATGAGAGACGTCGTACTGAAGGAACTCAGAAATTTCGATCACTCGGCGTTTTTTAACAAGTACCTAAATCTAGGCATACGGATTTAAAGAATTTTTTGCCTCTATCGAAAATGCCGCCGTCGAGGCCACGCTTCGATACCACGACATTCTCGTCACAAGTCGAGCGCCATAGAGAGAGAGATAAAGATGCAAGGAAAGGCAGGAAGGCTAAACAGACGCACATCCGGTTTGCTACCCTGCACTGGGGAATAGATAAAGGGGAGAAAAGAGGTTGCAGAGAGATGAGAAGGTACACACGATCACGAGCACACTCAGGGAGCACACACAGTCTACAGGCGGTCGCTCAGGTTTGTTGACTTTAGGTAAAGTAGCAGTGCTTTAGTTGCTTTCTGCGCAACTGAGGCAGATGCCCAAGGCCCTAGTATCTTCTGCACACAAAACGGTCCGGGGTCAAGTTGATTCAAAACTATCCGGAGCTGGCATCGCTGTTGGTCGTAGCAAGCGCAGCTGCACAGGACGTGTTCGATGGTCTCTTAGCTCCGCAGTAGTCGCATGTAGGAGTGTCTGCCATACCAATGCGAAAGGAGTACACCTTTGTAAATGCAACACACAACCAAAGGCGGCATAACAGTGTCGCATCGGAGCGGGATAGTTGTGATGGTAGCTTTAGCTTGAGCGAAGGATCCAGTTTATAAAATTAACACCTTTGGAAGCTGGTAGACGCCCAGAAGGTGCGTGTGATATCTCGAGCCAGCAGGTAAAGTTGTCTTGCTACATCATTCCTTGATAGAAGAATCGGGACTACACGGGTTCCTTCATGGGCTGAACGGGCTGCATCATCGGCTAATTGGTTTCTGGTAATACCGATATGTCCAGGCAGCCATTGATATTTAATATCATGCCCTCGTGCTAGAGCTTCATGAGGACAGTGTCTCATTTCTTGTACCAATTGGTCATGACTTCTTCTACGCATGGCAGACTGCAAGCTCTGAAGCACTTCCTTCAAATCACAGAATATGACCCATTTTCGTGGACGTTCTTGAACGAGATATTGTAAAGCAGCCCTTATAGCAGCAAGTTCTGATGCCGTAGATGTAGTCATATGCGACAACTTAAACTTGATTGTCATTGCTGCAGCCGGAATTACAGTGGCACCTGATGAGCTGCTGGACGAGACGGACCCATCAGTGTATATCTGCGTTCGGTCTAAGTACAACTCATGTAATAATAGCAGTGTTGCTTGCTTCATTGCTACTCTAGAGTGATTGTTTTTCTTTTTGATTCCCGGAATTTCTAGACGTACTTGCGGCTGGTCGAGGCACCACAAAGAACATGCCATTCTCGCAGCTGGCGTATATCCTGATGGAATGCTGTTTAGGTGCTTGGCTATGACGTCTGAAAACGTAGCACGTGGTCTTCTGGAGGGTAGAAGGGCCAAGTGGTGGTCGGCGACACGGCTAGCATGTCGAATGTGCGCTCTGAGGCAATCCACAACTCTATATGTCCTGACCGGATGTCTTTTTCAAGCATGATTGTGGCATAAGTAGAAGCGCATCGGGGCAGTCCTAGGAAGATACGCAGTGCCTGACCCTGCAAACTCTCCAATGATTGAGTATTGGGTTTGCAAGTGTTAGACTGTACCGGCAAGCTGTAGCGCAATAGACCCAGAAATAGGGCCCTGTGCAGCTGTAGCATGGAGGCCGCAGAAGTTTCCCATGCTTTCCCGCACATGAATTTCATTATATGCACAATAGATTGCAGTCTCTTCTTCAAGTACGCACAATGTGGGCTCCGCGAAAGACTTCTGTCGATTATTATGCCCAGGAAACGATGCGTCCGTGCATATTTGACACTATGCCCATTTATGTAAACAGGGTATGGCATAATTGGTTTGCGTGTAAACGCCATCAACGCGCACTTCACAGTTGATATAGTTAGGCCTTGTTTCTGAAGAAAGGCTGTTGTGAGGGTTGCTGCCCGCTGTATTCGTGCACGCACCTGTGGGCGAGTAACTGCAGCACTCCAGAGGCAAAATCATCGGCGTATATGGATAGGCAAACCGACTTTGGCAGAACCTTCACCACACCAATGAGGGCAACAATGAACAATGTGGGGCTTAAAACACCTCCCTGAGGTACTCCGCAGTAAGTGTAATGTTCAGCAGTTGTACCCCCATATGTTTGCACAAAGAAACCCCTGCCAGATATATAATCTTTTATCCATTGAAACATTCGTCCACCAATGCCCATTGCTGCGAGAGAAGTGAGGATGGCATCGTGAGCTACGTTATCATATGCACCCTTCACGTCAAGAAAGAGTGCCACTGATATGCGCTTGCGACTTTTTTCTTGTTGAACAAATGTCGATAAGTCAAGGACACAGTCGATGGAGGAGCGGCCCCGACGAAAGCCTGCTGTGCAAGAAGGGTATTTGGTGTATCGTTCCAAGTACCAATCGAGATGAAATAGAACCATTCTTTCCATCACTTTTCCGAGGCAGCTCGCGAGGACAATAGGGCGATACGCTGTCAAGTCCATTGGCGATTTTTCCGATTTCAAAAGTGGTATTAATCGACTTATTTTCCATTCTCGGGGAACACTGCCGCTGAGCCAGGAGTTGTTGAAGCATGTTAAAAGTTCTTTTCTGGCTTTTTGTCCAAGGTGTCCAAACGCACTATAAGTAATGCCATCAAGACCTGGCGATGACATGCGCTTAGAAGCGACTAACGCACCTTCCAGTTCTTCCATGGTGAATGGAATGTCCATTTCTGGTAATCGTGTCTCAGGAACGATCACAGCGTCGGTGCTCTCGTTTATAATATTCCCGGCAACTCTCGTGCAAAAAGCTTCAGCCACCTTGAGTTCTGTTTTTCCATGATGTAGTGCCAAAGCTTTAAAAGGGTGCCGTTGTCGCGGAGAGGAGCGAAGACCATGAACTGTTCTCCAGATATATGACAGCGGTTTATGAGGGTCTAGAGATTCGCAGAATGCTTTCCAGCGTTCGATCTCCAGCTTGTAAATGCGTCGTTGAATCTTTTTCTGGAGCCGCCTTGCTTCCCTCCGATCGTAAATTGGTTTTGTGCGTCTGTATCGTCGTTCAGCACGCCTTTGTATAGCTTGTAATCTTTCCAGTTCGATGTCAAATTATGTTATTTTAGACGAAAATGGTAATTTACATTCGGACGCTTGCATAGCTTCCGCTATGGTATTTTCCAGGCTGCAGGCGAGGCCTTCTTGCCAAGCGTCCTCAACACGCGACGTAAACATCGACCAGTCAGTGCCAATTACAACACCGGAAGAGAAATTATTTATGATACCATCGATCGTCACGTAGGTGTGTATGTGATCACTCCCATGAGTCTCAATATCGCAAAACCAGTTAACTTTGTGAGAGAAGCACCGTGACACCAATGTCAGGTCAAGGCAACTGCCATACGTGATGCCCCGCAGATATGTGGGGGTACCATCGTTCATGATAGAAAGGTCGTAATCGGAAGCGAATGTAACAATGTTCCAACCCCTGGCATTCATCCTAGTGCTCCTCCAAAGCATGTGATGGGCGTTGAAGTCACCGTTGATGATCGAAGGCCCATCGGTCCTCATTAGGATGTCTTTTATTCTGTCGCAGTCAATTCGCGATGACATAGATATATATCCACCGATAAGCGTGAACGAAACTGCATTGTTCTTTACACAAAGACAGACATACTGATTGTCGTTATTTGAACTTATTGGGTGCGAAAGATAAGTCAAGTCTGTGCGAATGTAAACAATTACATTGATTCGTTCCCGAAGCTTCATAACTTCATAACCGGACAATCTATAAGGCGTTGATACGTTTGGTTCACATATGACAAGTATAGAGGTTGATTGGCCCGAACAAATTGGCGAAATTCCGAGATACGGCACTTCATGCCTCTGGCATTCCACTGAAAAATCAACGCACTTTAAATTTCAGTGCGGAAGATGAGATTTTGTTAAGCCATTGTGCTTATACGACGTTAGCAAGAACTGGATTCAGTGCATCCAGTATTTGCAGTGCACTCTTAGCAGACGGAGATTGTATGCTGCTCAGTAGCGTGCGAATCGTGGCAATTAATGATTGCACGATTGCAGTCACTTGCCTGTCTTGGTTGGAAAGTTCTCGAACCGGGATCGCGGACTGGCCGTCATGAAACTCCTTCGGTTCGCTTGATGCTACTTCCCTTTGAAGTGCAGGCCACTCTGTCGCAAGTAGGGTATGCTCACTGGCTTTGTCCTTTACAGCCTTTCCCACGGCATGTGGTCTGGGAGGCAAAGGCGGTGGTACTCATGAGGGATCTGGCAAACGTGTCGAGCAGGTATCGGGCGTCCTTGAACACCGACGTAGGCGTGAACGACGCCTTCTGACTTTAGCTGCGGCTTCTCGATGAGATGAGTGATCGCGCACCATCTCCTTCAAGATGACAATTTCCTTCTGAATCCGCGGGCAGTCCTTCGATGTGGCTTCGTGGGATCCATTGCAATTAGAGCCTTTCTTGACAGTTGCGACGCACTTATCCGCTTCATGGGGCTTGGCGAAGCGGTGGCACACCACCGAATTCTCGCAGATGCTGCTCACATGTCCACGTTTTATGCAATTACGGCACTGGAGAAGCTTTGGAATGAAAGGCCGCACAGCATGTCTTAAGTACCCCACCTTCACATGAGAAGGGAGTGATGTGCTCTTAACCGCAAACTTCACACAGCGAGACTTGCCTAGCCGGGTGACATGAACAATTGGAATATCAGTTGTTGAATTGGCAAGAAACTGTAAGTCATTATTGGAAATAGCCAAATCTATGGCGTAGATCACGCCGGTTACTACATCACATCCCAAGGAAACTTGAGAGCGCACCTGGTTGCCGTCCAAGTCAGTTACACTGCGCAGAACGCCCAACGCACGTGCGTGCAAAACGTCCACAGCCAGTATATTCTTTCTGGCGTTCACTCTTATGTCCGTGATCTCATTTTGTAAGAGCGTTTCCAGAGACCTCGACAGAGACTGTCTGTTAAGGCGTTTCATGCTGACGGTAGGAAGTGCAGGCAGAAACAGGATGGTATAAGTGTTCGATTTTGGCGCTTCACTTACAGTTTGAATAGTTGAGGATGAGGATGTCCTCTTGTTTCTCCTCTTCGCTTTGCGGCTCAGCACATGTTGGAAACCGTCATCTGAAAAGTCCTCACTGCTGAGATAGTAAGCACGAGTATCTTCACTGTCGCTGTCACTTGCTTGCCCCATCCGCTTCCTGGAGGCGGCCGCCGCTGACGCCGCTGGTGCCGGCAGGCGCCTGGGGTGGTCGACATCCATCCCCTCCAAAGAGCAGCGAAAACTAATGAACAGTCCTAAATTACAACTGAAATACGCCGGAGTTAGAAGAAGTAGCTCCTATTCAAAACACACTTCGTCTTCTCGAGCGCCATAACTACCAGACCACCTTAGCGGGTTTGTGCTTTGTGACTCAATGACTCAAGACATGCATGTGGTGCAAAATATGGCCGGAAAAAAGAATAACTGTAAGGTTAACGGCTTGTATGCCTCATCGGACGCGAGAAGTGACCACCACACATTGTTAGCGGCGTCAAAATGAGTTCTGAGTGACCGTCATCGTGTGATGGAGTCACCATGACGTCACGTATCGCCATCACAAATGACGTCACAGATGGGGGCGTCATTGTGCTATGGTGACGTCAGGCGATGTGATGTTACACGATGGTGTCGGCGTATGACATTGTATTTTCGTCAATGGTGGGTTGTTATTGGAGGCAGTGCAAAACTATGTTTATTCCAGAGCCAATAAAGTGGCACACTAGCGGCAGAAATATTTCTAAGGGTGGTGGTACAGAAGCAGCGCCTCTTCTGAAAAAAATGAGGAGAGGTCCCTCGGGAGCTCACTTTTTGCCAACCCGCAATGGCCCGTCCTGCAGGCTCACGAAGTGGCCACCAGGTACTTCCTGTCGGTCTCTACGTGGAAGAAGCCCGCTGCCGGACGCGGTAAACGCGGCCGGCAGGACTGAAATGAAGTTTTTTTCATTCCAATCTACTACATTCGCCTCCCACTAGCCTTATGTGAGTCCATAAAATAGTTTAAAATAAAATTATATTGCTACGCTGATGTATCAATGACCAGAAGACGATAACGAAGAAGTGGACTGGCTTCCCCGCCGTGCGTGCTGTGCTCCGTTTTGATGACTGTCAATACGCTAACCAATACTCAAGTCTCGTTTAATCTTACGTGGCACATTTGTGGTGGAAGTGTTGCTTCTTCCTTGTACGTATCACGAATCTCAGCACCATACGCATCATCACGAGTCCAACCTTGTCATAGTTTCAAGGAACATTGTCATCACCACCCACCTCTTCTGTGACTCATACCTACGTCGTCATACATCCTGCTCGAGATCCTGCCGTACTTTCTAGATAAAATGGCTTTGACGTTGACAAGTCGCTTAACATGAATGAACAGATCAGCGCCGGCTCTAGGTGGAACACGAGACTCATTCTCGCCAACGTGCTTTTTTTAATGACCCACCACGTGTGTGGCTCGAGACGCATGATGCTGATGTTACCAGCTGGGAAACATTCAAGGACAAGATCTGTGACCTTTTTGGCAGCCCCAAACCACTACAGACGACTGCGCGAAATTAGTTGGCTACTCGGGCACAGACGTCTATTGAATCGTACGTCGGGTATATTCACGACGTCATCGCCCTTTGCCACAAGGTTGACGAACTCATGCCTGAGAATGAGAATGTATCTAATGTGTTCAAAAGGATGGCCGACGGTGCCTTCAAACGACTTGTCTACACAAATGTCACCACCATAGATGAAATCATCAAAAAGTGCCAGCGGTTTGAACATGGCAAGAGCCACCGTATCGCGCAAAAATTCACGCAACAGCCGAACAGGACCGCAAGTTCGTCCTTTGAAGCCGCTTGCTAGTCACGGATATAAGACCACGTCACCCGTATTGTTGGTCGGGAGCTTGAAGCTGCCTGTACAGCTCCCATTCAACAACCTGTTTTCGTAATTCATGCCACCGACCCATCACCGCCATTGGTACCTTTATTTCAAGCTGTGGTCAGGCAGCAATTTGCTGATCTCGGTCTACCATCAGCACCCCCCCTCCCTCACCCTGAAGTACGCCCTTGCTCCTTAAGTAACGCTCGCCGATCTCCTTCAACATTGCCCTTCCGGAATTCTACGGATTATTGCGAACCTCTGACAGCCAGCCTATCTGCTTTTCCTCTCATCAACCTGACCATGTTTCTTTTTCCAACCCACCACGCCAGAGCAAGCCTACTTTTACGCGCCCCACCACTTTTAGACGTCCAGCTGCTGCATCGTCTAACTTCTACTCGGCGCCTTCTAACGACCCTCTCTCCACTCACGCCTCTTCGTCCAGTCGCCACTACTCCCGTTCCTCGTCGCCGCTACGCCGCCAATCCCGCTCTCCGCCGCCTTGACACTTTTCCTTGCCGAGCTTCTAAGGACAATCACATAAAGAAAACTAGGTATTACCGCTTATGGAGGTGCATCTTCAATATCAACGACGCCCGGAAATCCTCTTCTGATTCTGCCCACACACCACATTCTCATTGAAGTAAAAGACAACAATATTCCCGTGACTGCCCTTGTTGATACAGGCGCCCACCTATCTATTATGAACGTTCATATACGCCACCGTAAGCAGAAAATACGACGCCCTCTACAACTCTAGCCATACGTGTTGCTGATGGCAGCGCCGTAAAGTCGGTGGAATGTGTACTGCTCGTCTCAGCATTGCTGGTCGTTACACCATAGTCATTTTTGACTTGCTAGCTCGTTGCCCCCATGACCTCTTACTTGGCCTCGATTTCCTCTCGGCACAATCGGGCTTAAATGACTCTTCTTTTGGCAACCTCAGCCTCGACCTTCCACTTCTCTCTGATGCCTCTGAAAAGCCCGTCAGCCGCTTGAGTCCAATCTCTTTTGTTCGCTGGCCTCCTCAAGCAGTGAGATACGTTTGTCATCGACTGCTCCAGTTTCAGACAGAGACTATATCGTTTCACCGATAACAAACGCGCGACTGATCTGCAGTGTTACAGTGCCACATACCATCGCCAACATAGTAGATAACTGTCTGTTTCTTCCACTCCTCTATTGCGGCCTCATTCTCCAGGTGTGGCCCTGCCAGATGTCGCATGCTCAATTTACTGCCATAAGATGATGACATCAAGGTTGTCGCTGTAATTGTTCCGGATCAAGGTGAAGTCTCACGGTTACGCAGTTCTGACGAAGCCATCTTTTGAAGTATGATTGAATCAGACCTTTTGCCTGATCAAGCCGATGCTCTCTGCCAGGTTTGGCCTCCTACGGTGATATTTTTTTTATATCCGTGATCGTCCCTTGGGCCATACTAATTCTGTCGAGCACGAAATAAACACTGGTGACTCTGCGCCCATCCACCGTCGGTCTCAACCCGTGTACGCATCAAAACTAGCAGTAATTCCTGGCGACTCCTGGCATTTCTGCGTTGATTATCGGTACCTCAACAAAATTATCAAAATAATGTGTATCCTCTTCCCGGTATTGACTACACGCTTGAGTGTCTTCATGGCACCACCTTCTTTTCATCTCTCAACCTCCAATCTGGCTACTGGCGAATTCCTGTCGACGAAATTGATCGTGAAAAAATCGTCTTCGTTAACCCGACAGCCTTTACCAAGGTCATGCCGTTTGGTCTCTTCAATGCCCAAGTAACCTGTTTCAGAATGATAAATGCTCTACTTCAAGGATTTATATGGACGACGTGCTTGTGCTACTTGTATGACGTCATAATCTTTTCATCCACCTTCGTCACACCCCTTGAACGCTTTTCTACCATTCTATATATACTTCGACAAGTCGGCCTCCAACTAAATTCCGCGAAGTTCCACTTCAGTCTTTGTAAAATTACTGTGTTTGGTCATCGTGATGACGCTACTGGCGTACGACCAGACCCAGAGAATGTACGCGCTGTAACAAACTTCCCAGTTCCACGCTCTGTACAAGGTGTTCACTGTTATGTGGGCTTCTGCTCCTACTTTCAGCGGTTCATAAAAAACTTTGTCGCACTCGAACGGCCACTCACCGACATTTTCACACAAGGTGTCACATTTTATTGGGGCCCTCTTCAAGCTGACTTCTTCTCCTAGCTAATCACCGCGCTCACGACAACCCCACTCTTGCACATTTCGACCACGATGCTCCTACTGAAGTGTGCAAAGACGCGCGTAGTCACGGCATTGGTGAAGTTTTGGCGTAAGCTCAGTGAGGTAACGACCGTGCAAATGCGTATGCAAGTCGTCTCCTTTCGAAATCTGAACGCAATTACTCTGTGACCAAACGGGAATGTCTCGCTCTTTACTGGGCACATTTGAAATGCCGTCCTTACTTGTGTGGCCATCCTTTCCGCGTCGTCAAAGACCATCACGCGCTATGTTGGGTTTCTTCAGAGAAGGACCATACTGGATGACTTGGTTGTTGATCGTCGCATAATCAGGAGTACTCCTACCCAGTTGCCTACAAGTCTGGACGCCTCAGTCTGGACGCTGATCGCCCGTCCCGCTATACCTTCTTGAGCAACCAGACGGATCGGTCACTGAGTCTAGCCCAAGCGTCACGTCGATGCCAAGGTTTTTTCAAATTGGTGACGAATAGCGTCGCGTTTCTTTCCTGTGGTCACTCATCGACCGTCTCAACTCTTCTCTGAACGACGCGTCTCTTCACATGTACATCCTCTTGAAAGCAGGTTTTACCTTCGTAGCTTCCAGCCAGATGGCCCTGAGCTCCTTCTAGTTGTGCCAAATCATCTGCGAACAACTGTGCTGCATGAGCTCTACGACGAACCAACTGTAGGCCATCTGGATGTATCTCGCACGTAAGACCATGTTCGTCGCCCCTTCTTTTAGCGCGGTTTCACCAGGTCCGATCGCCGTTACGTGTCCTACTGCGATAAATGCCAACGTAGGAAGTGACCTACTGCTTCCCCGGCTTAACAATTTCGGCCTCTCTCCATCCCCACCATACCTTTCTACCTTGTTGGTATAGATCTTCTCGGTCCTTTTGCTGAGTGAAGCTCGCGCAGCAAGTGGGTCGCTGTTGCTATAGACTACGCGTCTAGGTATGCCATTACTTGAGCGCCACCAACTAGCACTGCTACTGACGTGGTGGAATTTTCTCTCCACGATGTCATCATACACCATGGCGCTACTCGCAGATTGCTTACAGATCGCGGCCGCGCTCTTCCTCAACGCAGCAAAAGTTGACCACTTCCGACCATTTACAAACAAACGGCCTTACCGAGTGCCTAAACTGCACCCTCACGGACGTGCTCGCGATGTATGTGTCCTCCGACCACAATGACTAGGACCTGGCGCTAGCGCACGTGACCTTCGCACACAATTCTTCGCGCCATGACACCACTGGTTATTCACCCCTTTATTTGCTATACGACCGTCATCGGACGTTATCATTGTACATTTCACTTTCGACCGCTACAACCCCATCAACCGAATATGCACGCGACACTATTTCTCTTGCTGACCACGCACATCAGATCACCCACTTTTGGCTTCACAAGCCACCCAGAAAGCCATCTACGACAGCCGGCATGTTGACGTTCGCATCTCACCTAGTTATTTCGTTCTCCCGTGGTGCCAAGTTCGTCCAGTTGGATTATCAGAGAAATTATTATCTAGCGTACACGGGTTCTTACCATATTGTCCGCCAGGTAACCGATGTCAACTATGAGATCACTCCTGCAACTGAAACCCCCCCCCCAGCTCGCAACCACGCCCAGTGACGTACTGCACGTCAGCAGGCCAAAACCCTACCACCTGTCTTCTGAAGACCGTACTTTATGTGCACCGAAACGACGCTTTTACCACCGGGGCGAGGGGGGGTAATGCTGATTAGCTGACATATCAGCAATTAGAAGACGACAACAACGAGTGGACTGGGATGCCCGCTGTGCGTGCTGTGCTCGGTCTTGATCGGTGTTGAGGCACTCGCCAATAGTCACATCTCGTCTCATTTTACGTGATAATACTGTCTAACTGACATATAGTAATTTTTTGATTGTTTTGTTTCATTGTTGCTTTGTTATTGTATTAGTTGAGATGATATGCTGTCCAAGTGTTCGTTTTTTTATGGATAGAGGGGCTAATTGAGGCAATTTGTCATCAGACCATCGATAGGACAGAGGTTCGTTTTTTTGTCATTATGAACACGAACCCAACGCTCATAGCGAACATTCACACTGACTTTCGCAACCAATTTTGGATAACATTTTGAGCACTCTAGATGAGCACTGGAAATATTTCGGGCAAATTGTTCTTTTTACCATTCATACTAAAATGCCATACTAGAATTCCAATAGCCGGTTATCGATGGAACTTCCGAATGCTAATAAGACACCTTCACCTTGAATATACCGAAAAAGTGTTCTATACTGGTCTGTGGTGTCCAAATAAGGTCCGCCGCTATGAAGATTTCTTGGATTCAAAAGCCTACCTTTAGGCCTGGTACTATTTATTTCAAAACACACATGCAGGTTTGCTTTGTGTATAAAGTTCAGTAGAGAACTGTGGTGAGGTCCACGAATCCAGCAGTCAAAGTAGGGTGGTCGGCTAGGCCTGAGACCTGTAGCACAAAGGTGAGGTGGCTTGATTGTAGACCAATGCATACCCACAGTAAGTGTGATGCAGTTACTTCCTAGATTGGGCGTCAGAAAACGGTCATGATTTGCCAAACAGGCCTTGGTGCTTTTGCGTCCAATGAGTGGTGATGAATAGGATAAGCGCAACCGCAACAAGAAGCCTATGCAACATAGCGAACTCTCGGCGGGTTATACTATAAGAAAGGTTTGATTACCAGGGAAGGATGAGAGCTCGTATGGCACGTCGAAGGCTTCCTTTTTCCCAGAGAATCTGTCCCTGAACGTCCTCCAGCAAATGCGGTAGCGGGTGGGATGTAACTTAAAGATGGGTGACGAAATCAGCTTTACAAGTTCCGCAAAGCACCTGTGGAACCCACTGAACGCGAATCGGCACAGATGCGGAGGCAGCAAGATCGTTTATATTATCAGAGAGTGAAGTAAATTGATACACTCCTTGTATATTGTGGATAGCTTGCGTCGAGGTCGTATAATGTCGAGCTAAGAGCATTTGCTAGGCTGTAGAAGAGTTAGCAGCGCTGCCTGTTCATCACCATTGAAGGCCAGCTCTGCTAGGTCAGCCGGTGGTGCAGAATATGCATAAAATGAGCATATGTGACCAGTCCCTGGTGTAAATGAAAATGCCAGGGCGGTATGAATGGTGTTGCTGCTGCTCACAGTGGAATAAGTATAATCGACGACAGTACGCGCTCGGTACGAAGCAGGCGGGAAACTTTGGTGTTCACCTGGCGCGGAACCAGGCTGTAAAGACGACCAAGGGGTTTGTTTTCAGTGAGCTGCATTTCGTTCCCCGGGGCAGTAGTGGTAGTTTTTGAAGGGGCGTGGCAAGCTTTTTTGCCCATGTAGCGCGCCAATGCAGCAGCTGAACAGAACGTTGATGGCTTGAGGTTGCACGCACAGTGACGGCAGTGTACTAATTCATCAATAGTGTTTAGTGGGGACTCCTGTTGCAATACTGTCAGAGGAGTGATGCGTGGCAGTCCAGTTATGGCACGCGAAGATTCGTGGTTGATTGCCTTTATATTTGCTCAAGCTTACAGCGTGAGTTGACGAAACTGAGTGCAGTAAACGAGCCTTCGCTGCAATATCTAACGGAACAGGAGGCGAGCCATGTTGGAGTTAGCAGCACCAGAATTTTTCACAATGTTTTGTACAATATGCAGTGTTTCTTATGCTTGCTGTTGGGCACTCTTGACTCAAGACTTGACATTATCGCAGAGCGTCAAATACACATATTTATTGACCAATGCAACGCCATGCTGCAAAGATGAAACACCTTTCTTGAGAGTATATGTCATATATTGAATGCACAAAAAATTAAAAAGCGCAGCATATCCACAGAGTGCATGACGTTGAGTGAGGCGAAACATCCATCAGTCCATCCGTGCGTCCGTTTGTGCAACCGTTCCTGCCTCCTTTCATTTGTTCGTGCGTCCATTAATCTGTCTGCGCATTCATCAGTCAATGCGCCGGCCGTGTGTTCTTCCGTGTGTCCATTCGTGCGTGCATCTGTGCAGCCGTCCATGCGTCCATTCATGTGGCCTTCCATGCGGCCGTCCACGCGTCGGTCTTTGCGTTCGTCCGTGCTTCCATCTGTCCATGCGTGCGTCCGTGTATCCGTGCATTCATAAGTGCAACTGTCCGTCCATCCGTGCATCTGTTTCTCGTCCGTTCATGCATCTGTCCATCCGTTCGCCTATCTTGTGAACACTGTTATTACCGTCATCTCGCATCTTTTCATCGTACATTCATCTAACAGAAGTACCGCCATCCAGCGTATATTCCAAGGACGAAGCGAAAGGTGGTGCAGCCGGGCTAGAGGAGAGGCATGCGCGCACTTTCTTACTGCTTGCACTTCGTGTCTAGTTCCGACCTTTCACTGACGCTAGTTCATGGCGCTGAGGCCCAGCCCTTGCTTAGTTTTGCTAAAACCAAGGAGGTTACGCCCAGCGACTTTAACGTGGCAACCTTTCCTGCTCAGATTGTGCCCAAATGGCGTCCTTTTGTTACTAGTTCTTTTCATTAGGCATCATATTCAAAGCAAATTTATTGTAAATAATTTTACCGCCACTCTTCTCTTTATGTTGTTTCATCAGAAACGACTACTTTGTATTTATGATTAACGTGTGCGGGTTCATTTTTTAATTCAAAAGTGTACGTGCGTGCCGCTCCTCTAGTCCGGCTATGGAGGTGACTACCTACTACTACTACTACATGCATCGCGGATGCACGACTCACGGCTTCTGTAAACAAAATTCTCTAAATTGCGAAGTGATATTGAGGTCAGCTAAGAAAAACCTGCATTTGCTAGCGTATGTTGTCTTTGCGCTGTGTTAAAGTTGGCAACGTTTAGCAAGAATGCGTACAATACTTTATGAAAATGTTAGTGAAAGGTTCACCACCATTTGATGACACCAGCTAGCGCTACTTAAGAGTTAACCAACCTCAACATTTCGAAAACCTACCCAATGGTAGCATGTGCAAGCCAACACTGACCAGGCCTAGTCAACTCGCACTGACAAAAAATGTTAACCTGTCCAACACGACACTAGTTCCCTTACCCGACCATAGTAACCAAACGTTGGTCGTTGCCGTTTCATTGTTTACAAACACAGGCTCTTTCTGACATCCAGTTTCGTCCAGCGACGTGCCCTAATAGCATCGGTGGTCAAGAAGAGCTTTAGAAAATAGCCTCCTGGCTTTCCACTCTTTACTTCCCTTATTTGACAAAATATATTGAAATAAATGTTCTTTTGAGCTACATAAAAATAAAAGATTCCCTTGAACTTCATGCAGATTATTTTTATTTAAAAAAACAAAAGAGAAACTTTTCTAGCCCTTGAAAGAGTCTTGAAAACGTGCTAATATTTCGACGTAAGGAGCTGGTAAATGAAATGACCGGAAATGTTTTGGGGTAAAACGCATGCAGTCTTGGAATCAGTTTTAGGGTACTAGTAGGCGCTAGCCACACTTATCTAGTTTAGGTAACCAATTGGGCCGAATTCGCGAGCCGTATTTAGCACTACGTTATATTAGCAATATATATCAATCACTAGTGCGGCAGCAAGCATAATGAGGTGTTTGTCAGCAATGAGTGATTCGTCATCACTCCGCAATAATATATTGTCCTAATGAAACGTTCATAAACGCTACATTCTACTACGAAAACACTGACATCAAATTCGACAACAAGCATTGCTATTATATGAGGAAAAGCGGTACACATTGACCGGACACGTGCTGCCTCGTTGTCCGTGGTAGATCGCTTATAATGAAATATACGGTACTTTTTGAAAAGGCTCTAATGGCACCTTGCCGTTTATCATTGTTGATACAGGCGCCGTGCGCTTTTTAAGATATCATAATATTATGGTGTCAATTAATACTCTAATATATGCTGATATATGACATATAAAAAGCATACCATATATACCATCATCACGAAACCACCACGACTGCTTCAAGACGTGCACATCAAGCCGACCGCGTCAGTGATATCACAATATATGCATCTCTGGAATGCTCAAGTATGCGACGTGTCGTTAACGTTTTTTTGCTAGCAGGGCATACAATGTACTTGAATATGCTAGTCGCTATCTCATACGCATCACAAAGTGTGCAAAATACCTTAGTTCTGGTAGCCTGACACTAGAAAGCTCTTCAAGCTCTTGCGTCATCCTTTCTTTCTCAGCTTTTAAAGACGATAGTCGTTCTTGAGGACTTTCGACACAAATATATTAGTCTGTCTGTCTGTCTGTCTGTCTGTCTGTATGTGCATTTGTCTGCTTGTTCACCCTTAACGGTATACTAAACGACATCAAAGTGGCCAAACGATACTCCAAATGGCCGACCTCATCCGCAGCGCCCATCAATGTTGCTCAAGATTCAGCGTTCATTCTTTTGCGATTGTCAATCGAAAAGCAATAATTGCGCATTTCTGAGGCTCCGTACAAAACGTCGATATTCTGTGTGTCTTTTACTAGAAAAGGCTTACATAAGTAATTATAAGTACCATAGCGTTTATCACGTTGCGCTGACCAGGCAACGCTTGCACGAAAAGGCAAGTGTTCAAAACGCTTTGCTAAGACGACACGATGGTGGCACCTACCCGTCGCCTTGCGTTCTACACCTTATCACGTCCGAGGCGGGCGCGAAGGATGGGCGCGTTTCATTTTCCAAGATTGCTGCCAGATAGCGCTCATGTCTCACGTGTGACGTGACTTGATGCGCTCGTTAGCCTCCATTGCACGCTCAGTGCCTCCAGAATACCATTCACCACTTTTCTTGCACAAAACATCAAAAAAACCTTCTGTTAACTCTCTCCTGACGCAAGACTATCGTCTTTCGGCGACATTTGCAGTGTAACTTGTAAATGGGCGACCAATTTTTTTCTCTGTGTTTTTCAATGTATATGACTTTAACTGCCAAGCTGCTGACGTTGTGACCAATCACTAATATTCACAATGCATTCTCGTTTATCATGCAAAGTTAGCATGATATACCATTTAACAAAAAAAACAGGCAGAGTAAAAAATCAGAAACTAGATAGATAGATAGATAGATAGATAGATAGATAGATAGATAGATAGATAGATAGATGGAGAGATAGATAGATAGATAGGTAAATCGATAGATAGATAGATAGATAGATAGATAGATAGATAGATAGATAGATAGATAGATAGACAGTCAGACAATTGTACTGATTATTCGCTTAGATCAACGTTTCCTGGCGTTAAATGACGTTCAGTACAATAGAGTTGGCAGCCAGATTGACTTTGAATAATATTACTAGATTTTGCTATCGCGATCATTGCCTCACTCTTTCGGTGAAACTGTTACTTTTATTTTTGCATCAAAGGGCATCGCTCTTAATACAGAAGTTCTAATGAAACCTACACTTGTCATTACTCGCAACGAGGCTCAATAAGTTGTGTAAAGCGCCGTCCCACCCACCATACAGCGTATGCTTCAGGTTGGAGCGATGCAAGGAAAGTTTTCATGTTTTCTGGCGGAGGGAGGGCACCTTCATTCGCTGAAGTGGAGCCAAGGGGGCAGAAGATGTGTGGAGTCAGTTGTAGCTGCTTATGCTATATATATATATATATATATATATATATATATATATATATATATATATATATATATATGTGTGTGTGTGTGTGACGTAGAAAGGCAGTGGCTTGTAGTAGAGGCAGAGGAGGAAGAAGTGACAGTAAAATAAACATGGCGTATGAGCCAGGCCACGTCGCCCATTCATCGTAGCATCACACGAGTCGACAGGATGAAGACCTGGCCACCACTTATCAACCTCACATCATCCACAAAGCCACCCGCAGTACGCCTCAACTGAATATCGACTCCAGAAGAAGTGATCTCAGGCGCATTCAGTTACCGGCACCATGACAGAACCATCGACTGACCTCGACATTCCCAAGTACACCGGATCAGCGGACGACGAGCCCGTACAGGACTGGTTCAACCTATTCGAGCTCCACGCCGCCGCTGCATCCTTGTCGGAACGGGAGATCATAAACTTCACTGACTATATCTCAGGTGAGGCATTCAAGTTTTACCTCGCCCACATCTTCGAGAACGATGAGTCTTGAAAAAAGATCAAAGAAGAAATGATCAGCCGTTTCAAGAAACACGATGAAGACCTGTCCATACTTTATCAGCGGAAAGCTTTTCAACTCGCCCATCATAGTTACGCGAAGTCTTGCCGCAGTAAGCCTATTTCCCAAACGAGACCTCAGAGAAAATGTACCACCATTATACCATCATATGCCTCTTCCGAAAAAACGTCATGCATTCGAACACCGACTGGTAACTTGCACGTCGCAACAGACAAGGTAAAGCGTCCATATACCGAAAGGAATCTAGACCATTTCGGCAAAAGACTAAACCTAAAGCCGGCTTTCCCAAGAACAATGAAATCGGCATTTTCAACGTGTTCACTGCACCACAACACTTCACATTTTACCAAACCACCAGAATCCCTTGGTGCTTTGTGTCACACACAAGGCCCACATGGTTTCGAGCATGCGACGGAATTTACACGTGACGAGCTGGTGAATCCTCACAATACCAGCCTTTACCCTGACGTTCCGGACCAGGGTCGTTCGACAGACATTGTCAGCCTAACTACGCTGCAAAAAGAAAAACATACGCCATCGGAACCACCTGAAGCCATGTCTGTTGTGCTCTCACATGTGAGTCAAAGCACTGCAGGAATTTCGATTGCATCTACGCCGGCGCATTGTCAACTGACAGAAGCAATTACAATCAATGATGGATCACAACCATCTTGAGAGCTTTATCATCAGTCTGTCACGATGCTTTCATCGCAAGACAAGCCCAGCAGTACAGTATCGACTACCGGCTATCTACTGATCGCATCACTATACAAAGAAAAGCAGACTCATGTACCTGAAAGATGCCCATCTGACGAACTTTCGATACAAAACGAGCAATTTCAACAAAGGCAACTCCACGAACACCAGGAACTACAACGGCTACTCGAACAAGAGCAACGATCAAGTGAATCCTCTTCGCGAGTACAATTGTGGCTTCAAGGTAATGAGAGACAACAGCAATTAAAGGAGCGAAGACAAAGTCAATGCCTAAGCCATCTTCGCAGAAAGCAACGTCGTCAAAATTTTCTGCACGAGTTCTCAAGGCCGTGTCTCCGATCCAACAAACTGAGAGAACTCCACAGAAAGTTACGAAAGAGACATGAAGCTACCACGTATACAACGGAGAAAAAAAGACATCGTCCCATCAGCCTTGGTTCTCACGCACGCCGACTAGAAGCAAAGCGTCTGTTGCCACGACGGCCCTGGATCCGATGCCAAAGACATTCGAAAATCCTATGCTACACAGATTTCAAGCCTTCTTCGTTCTTCACAAGACCTCCAGTCGTGTCATCATCAGTGCAGATGTGCAGGGTGGCGTTATGCTATCCCGGGCGCAACAGCCAGCCTCGTCCACCAGAGCTACCCTAAATTTGACCAGACTGCTGCCCTCTGCTGTGAAGTTTTTGTGTAAGTCAAGAAACTCCCTCATGAAATCGAACTACTGTGCATTTTGACATTCTTCACTTTATGCTTTTTGTTTTTTTATTGTAACGCGCTAATTCTTTTGAAGGGAGGGGGAATCCTGTGACATGGAAAGGCAGTGGTTTGTAGTAGAGGCAGAGGAGGAAGAAGTGACAGTAAAATAAACATGGCGTATGAGCCAGGCCACGTCGCCGCCCATTCATCGTAGCATCACACACACACACACACACACATATATATATATATATATATATATATATATATATATATATATATATATATATACCAAAAACAAAAGTGATGCTGGGTCCGGGAAAGATTATTCGTATAGGAGAGAAGACGCACGTACGAAGTTACTTTATTGACGTTTCGGCCGTGGGTCCGGCCTTCATCAGAATCATCATTCGTTTCGGCCGTGGGTCCTGCCTTCATCATTCTGATGAAGGCCGGACCCACGGCCGAAACGTCAATAAAGTAACTTCGTACGTGCGTCTTCTCTCCTATATATATATATATATATATATGTGTGTGTGTGTGTGTATGTGTATATGTGTGTGTGTATGTATGTATGTGTGTATATGTGTGTATGCATGTGTGCGTGTATGTGTGTATGTGTGTGTGTGTGTGTGTGTATGCGTGTGTGTGTGTGTGTGTGTGTGTGTGAAGTTGCACAATGAAGCAGCTGTTGACCAATCCCCCAGCAGTAAAAGTAAGCCTAACTGTTCGAATAGCCCGCAGTCGGCATGAAGCGACGTATTTGAGGCGTATCAAACAACTCACTGCAGGTTTTCATTGCGAAACTGTGACAGAGCTGTGACGAATAGTCACGTGTGACAACTGTGGCACTTCATCGCTGGCGTGTCATGAGCCAACATCAATGCGCCGAGGTACACGTTACTAGCGCCTATACTGTTCTCAACGCTCAAAAGTAATAATTATGAGTGTTCCGCACGTTCTGTCACCAAAGGTCCGCAACTTGTCCAAGCTTCTTGGTGCCGACTATTGGTGTGCCTTCTTTAGTGTTGCTACTAAGTGATTTTCTCGCAACTTTCCTAAAACCGATGTTCACTCTCGAAGTTCACCGATGTTCACTGATGTTCACCGACGTTTATTGGTCAAAATAAACTAAGTAGTTGCAAGCGGTGTTGACAAGAAAACCGGTCACACCTCTTGTATTGTCTCGCGGAAACCTAAAATATCCTTTACGGAACCCCTGGGTCTCACGGAACCTATTTGGTCAGCCCATGCTCTATTATAACGAAAAAACAGACCTTTTTCCTTAGTTACCTAGTATATGCCTTCGCTAGACAAATATATTCACATGGCGAAATGGCGACCTTAGTTTTTCGTTCAGCCGATGTCTTTTCGAGCTCATGAAGGAATAACATTGCCGGTAAAAGATACATAGCTCCACTGTAAAAAACCTCATTAACTTAGCACTCCCAACCAATGCTAATCCAGCGAAAGATGAAACATGCGGCCTCTGTGCTTAGCACTGGTTCAACTCGACACTGCACAGAAGCCTTTCATAATTATCGGTTAGAAGATCGTCCTTCCTAGTGAGAATCCACAAGTCCGTTGCACTATGCAATGTAACAGTATTCCTTCGTTCCAACAATCAAGTAAACAGAAGTAATACAAGAGGTCCACGGTGCTAATCACCAATAGCTAAATGCTTGCCGAGCCTGAAGGAAAAACGCCTGTTGTGAAAACGAACTGCCATGCGCGTTTGTTATTTTGATGCCAGGGCTTACACCAAGATATCAGAAGCACGCATGACACCCTTATTTTAGAGCAATAACGGAACTTAGGGGGGTTGTGCCATTAGAGCGACTTAGAAATATTCAGTATGGGCACACGTACCTACGGGGCAAGAAGTGGACGGATGTCAACGTTAGCTCGACGAACGACACGCTCTCATTTTGTTCTTCGGTTTTCCTTAGGAAACGAGAGCACTGGCCACATCGGTCCCTTTGCCGGGACGATTTGCCACAAAGCATCGCCCAACTGTTCGCATTTGCAGCCGTATGGATTGCGAATACCCAGTGCACAAAGCCAATCACATGTCCACGCTGCAGTTCACGGACACAGAAAAACATGGTCTTCTTGAGTCGCCAACAAGCACACCAGCACGTCACTGAAACGTTCATCACGCTTGGCCATTCATCGCTGTCGAGTGACGAGAGCAAGCGTAAAGGCTCGTCTGTGCGTGGAAACACACTGGTCTAAACGGAGTGGCGTCAGAGCCCGCTGCAGAAGCAATGAGCAGACCTGAAATTACCTAGGTGGCATTGGCTCGGCGCCATGGCTGCGACAAATCGGAGAACGTCACTCACAAGGTGGATAATTTCGCGCGTGTTAATGTACGACGCTTTAATTGACGTAATTGTTGGGACAGCGAATGAAGATTTTCTAGCGATACGTTTCCCCTAGCAATCTACAGCTTTTGCTGTAGAGTGCAGCTTTGCCTAAGGAACTTTACATAATGGACGTAATTAAACGAATAACCTATGGAACTTGCTAAGGCTACCTCGAAGAATAACGCAGAGGCGATGGTGTACATCAACAACTTCGATAGAGAATTGTTGACTCGGACGTGGAGATATACGGGCGCCATAGGTGTTTGGTGTACAATTGATGAAGTTCTAATACACTGATAGTCTCCATCTGAAGTGTAACGAACGAACCAAAAGAACAAATCGTTACATGCCCGTTACTACTGATAGTACAACCCCTAAAAAAGACAAATATCAATCGCTTCAGTACGGCACAGGGTGTGCGTACGCTTGGTTTTATTACTTAATGGAGCAAATTCACGACCCACAAGTGAGGCGACTTCTATATAGGCGAGCGCCTGTATAAAACTGAGTGTCGTGTTCGTCAAATACCACTCAGCGGTGCCGAACTTCCCATTAGCAACGAATACATTCTCTCGTTCGTCTCCGGGCCTAACGCCTCAGCGGAAGCAGGAGCCTGAAAGGTTCCGCCGGTGACTACCTTTCCCCGTGTAGTCGTGTCATATAACAAAGCGTGACTGTGCAGCAGATACCGCTTTCCGACCTTCGCTCAGTTAATACGCTATATGAACTTGTGCCTATGAGCTTTCCGCTCTATCCCACATTGTATGTGCCACTGTATTCATTTGGGAGGGCTTGTCCCATCCACAAGCTCCCTTTTCATGCAATGTGAGAAGAATACGTTTTGCCATATTGCAATCATTCATCGATGTGCCTAAAGAACCAAGCGCGGCATCTAGCAATATTGCCTGCCGCGAGAATTCTTTTTAGCCGGGCTATCTTAGAGCGCCGCGTTGCGCTTCAAGTTTGCGTCTTCTTTTGAGGCGCACATTCCTAAGATCTCTTGTTCATGCGTTTCTTTTTTGTAATATTGTTGATAAAGCAGCAGAGAGATCTATATACCTTCGTGTGAGTTTTCGAGCGTCTCAGTTTCGAAGCAAGCTGTATAAAATGTATTAGTCGAGAATAACAACCCCTGAATATCAACTTGAAAGAAAGAAGATGAAATAATTTTAAGTTTTTCTTTTTAAACATTATTGTTTACGAAAACTGGCACATTTACGGGGTTGAAGACTTTTCAAGTAGTATTGATTTGATTGATATGTGGGGTTTAACGTCCCAAAACCACTCTATGATTATGAGAGACGCCGTAGTGGAGGGCTCCGGAAATTTAGACCACCTGGGGTTCTTTAACGTGCACCCAAATCTGAGCACACGGGCCTACAACATTTCCGCCTCCATCGGAAATGCAGCCGCCGCAGCCGGGATTCGAACCCGCGCCCTGCGGGTCTGCAGCCGAGTGCACTTTTCAAGTAGTAAGCCAGTGAATTTGGAAGATTAACTGTACGTCATAAAATTCGACAGATCCAACGTACTTGGGAACCGACGTTATGCCAAGCATGCGGAGGGAAGGTGACCGTGTTGCAAATTTTCATCGAGCATCACGTTATGAAATGGCTCTAAATATATGTACAAATTTTTCATGCACAGACATATGCTCAAGAGTCACATATGTTTATATAACCAGTTCTTTGCACGTGTGTAACGATGCCAACTGGAACATCTGTATTATCAACACCATAAACTGATATGATGCGTTGATGCTTGCGCGGATGCTGGCCCTGGGCACTGCTGCACAAGTCAACTTCTGTGCATAGCAACTGACCACAATGGACGTTAATCCGACGGGGCGACTGGATCATAGGAGTGCGTATGTAATGTTTATAAAATTGGATAGGCAGCACTGCAACCCCTATTTACGTTTCATAAAAATTACCGTCTATTTGAAAAGTAGTTCCGATACCTGGCGTAGCTCTGTGGTAAATTGATTCATTGCCACGCATAGTGCTTGGGTTTCATTCCAGCTAGAGCACTGACAACATTTTTTTAAACTCGCCTGATCAATGCTGGCGGTGTCGGCTGTTTGTTAATTCTCGCACATTAAAATTTCTGATGCCTGTTCTCGTCGTTCCTAGGCAGATACTAAGTGTCAATCGCCTGTGGCACATACCCGCATACCAGCGGCACATACCCGCCCATGGATAAGTGCCTGTGCCTGGTGGGAAGTGTTTCACGACGTTTTTGAAAGGAATGTGACATCTTGACAAGCATGTCATATTCATCAAACCATCTTACCCTCCCATGATAATTTTGATTGGTGCCTACTTCAGGGGGGACCACGAGAGTACGCGAAAGTAAGTGGCGAGATAGATAGATAGATAGATAGATAGATAGATAGATAGATAGATAGATAGATAGATAGATAGATACGCTCAAAGTCACCGAAGTTTGCTAAGAAATGCTTCGCATATAAAAAAAATGTCCCGAGTATGATGTCTGTTTCTGAAGGCTTAACGGACGTTTTGTCGATTCGGGCACTGGGACAACTTTAGTCTCTTCCAAAGTAGAGTACATCGTACTCTAAGTCGTCCAACATTTTTCCTATTTAACGCAATAATATTATTCCGCGTTGTGCATAAAACATTTACGTTTATTACATCTGAATACTAATGAACGTCTCATCATTGATATGTAAGCCCCTGTACACACAATTTAACTTCACGAGCTACTTAAGGTCAATACATGCTTTTTAATCGATGGAGGCGTTTGGCATAGCAATCACAGCATATCCACGGAGTGAATGCTGGTCAGTATTGTGAAACGTTCGTCCTTCCATTCATTCGTCCGTTCGTCTGTCTGTCTGTCCATCCGACCGTCCATCCGTCCGTGCGTCTGTCCGTACATCCGTCAATCTGTCTGTCTGTCAGTCAACTAAGCGAAATCGTTAACTATATAAAAACCACTTACACCATCTAGTGACAATATTTCCTAGACATACACAACGCCATCAAGTGAGCAATTTTTAAAACTAACCAGACGTGGCTACTAAAAGAGCCTACTACTAGAAGTGATACACCCACACCCGAAGAAGCTTCGCCCCCGAAATTCTTACTTTTGGCGGCAGTTATGCTTGGTTACAGCCTAACCGCGAATAAAAAAAATCCACCTCGAAGCCACCCGCGTAGAGTTTGCCTAAATGCGCGTTTAGAGAAAAGTTGTTAGGGAGGTAAGTACGAGGTTTTCTATTGTGGGAGAGCATAAAGCAGTCCAGTGGGCCTCACACTTGAGCCCGTGGCGGGAAAAATTATACCCTGAACAAGCTTTCGGCAATGAAGACTCATTTACATCACGTCAGACTGTTTTTACAGACTTTTACATATTACTTGGTCGTAGCAGCTGGTGTTCACTTCGATAGTTTTCAATAAAAATTTACATCTTCCCAAGCTGCGCTAGATGTTACAACTTCGCTACTTTGCGAAACCTAGCATTTTAACAAAAACGACGACCCTAATTTAGGATATGGGTAATGCTTCCTTTACCAGTCAGAATGTGTTTAGGGTTAGAAGGAAAATTCCGAATCATTGCTTGTTTCTCAGATGAATGACAGGCGTGCTGTCATACGGGGGGCCGAGCGCTAACTCATTCTTTTGTTTTTACCAGCTATACCTTGCACATCAGGTACAGTACAGTTATTTAAATTAATCTTCCCCTACATCCGCAGTTTCACAAAGGCTGAAAAAAAGTGTTGTCCTATATGGTACTTGATGTTGCAATTGGAACAGGCACAAAGACGCACGAAAGTAGTTTGCCTGTTCACTTATCGACACTGTTCACATTTAACATGAAAACAACAAAAGAATACATGGGGCGATTTTCAATAATGAGCATATTAAACGTTCTTATTGGACAAGCTAGCCATATATACAAGAAAAAGGACAAATTCTGTGCAGTAGAAAACCTTCATAAACGTCCGTTGGCACATAGACAGCCATTATTTAACGGAAAACGAAGACTTTTTTGACTACTACTTTATGTTACGGGATTGAATGCCGTAACTTACGGGATTCAATGCAGATTTAGTATGTTTTTGTGTCTATTTGTGTTAGGGTAATGAGTGAGTGAATCAGTAGGTGAGGGGGGGGGGGTGTCTAAGTGTTCTGCCTTTTGGCGCTGGTGAGTGTGTCTTAATAATATAATCGTGTGCAGCGAACTCGAATTCTCGCCAGACTGAGATGTCGTTAATTAGTGCCTCTGTCAACCTAAAAGCTTTTTTTATAAAGCCGCTCTCTAAATAATGTAACTTGGGCCCTGAATCAATACCATCCTGGGAACTGTGATCTGTTAAATGCTATTATAGAATTAACACATTCGTTAAGCTTATCCTTGTTGTCATTGTCAGTAGTGACTCGACATCTCTCTTATTCATGAATGTGCCTGCAAGTTAAATTAAAATTGAGTTTATTCCCTAAACATATATAATTTGAGATGAAAGCAAATACGTAAAGTGTTTTTCTGTATACGAAGAAGTTGTATAACAAAAAGCCAGGTTTCATTTGCAATTCTAAAAAAAAGAAAGTTGGGTATTGACCCCTGTGACGGAGTTGCCTACTGAGCTTTGATTGATAGATTTGTTTATTGTTTATTGATCTCTATACTGTCGCAGGAATATACATTTAGGCCACATTTTGTGGTGTAACTGACTTATGTGCCATGCATATTCTATCTCAAATTGAAGGCATTCATCACTTGGCCACAATAAAGCTATAGTCAGCTGCGAAAGATTACGGACGATGCGATCGCTGAAAGAAAAGCATGTCCGCACTACTAATATCTGTAGCACACCACCATCAAACGATGTGCTGAGACACGAAGGGACCTCTAGGTAACCACCGTAATCTCAACTTTTCTTGCCACGCAGCACGTCATTCGGTATTTTTTCGCAAAGTTTTATTGGCAATAAATCCTTCAGACTTCCACTGGAACAACCTCATCTCAAAAATTACGGCACGCCGCAAGCAGGGTGTCATTGCATTATGAGTTTGTGTGGAGGGTTGTGACTGATAAATTATAATAATTTGCCACACGTTTCATGAAACCAAAACGCCAGCACGTAGAAATGTACGCTAAAGATTCATTCATTCATTATTAAAAGAGGTTTGGCTACTGATACGACTTTTTTGGATGAAGTAGCATTGATGAACTCATTCATTACGCTTGTATTATTTAGCTCAATGAAGTGTCTTTTATTTTCCGGCATTTCAAAAGAGCCGATTGAAGCAGTGACAGTTCTTAGAGTTCAAGCTTAATATGAAGAGTGTCTTGTTACACCTGTTTTACTATCATTAGTACAATATTTGATTACGTAGCCTGTGAAGACAATCAATACAAATATAAGACAGAGAGTCAATTGTAAAACTATGATCATATTTATTATAGACGCCCTATCCATTCATCTTTAAAGTGACTGCAGAAAGCACCGCACATTGTCCAATAATTAGAGTGTCACCATGAATTCGCTCCTTACTGTTTAATCTTTATGCGGCGTTAGAACGTGCGGTGGCCACCGACACTATTTGCGACTTAGGCCTACTACCAATGTTCCCGAAAGGAAAAAAAAATAGTGAGGGTGACAAAAGCAGCGGTGTTTCATAGCACACGTTCAACATTCTGTGGCACGCCCAGCCGCTGTGACCACTATCGACCGGCGCTCAATTACACCTGATGGTCGGACACAAAAAGATCTCTGTCGTGAGTGGGCACTGCTCTTTCAGAAGTAGAAGGATCTGTTTTATTCTGTGTAGGGACCGAATTCATGATCTTATTGTTGATGCGTTTGTTGTACTGTTTCTTTTCTTTTATTTTCTATTTTAACTGACTCTGCTATAAGTAAAGTCCAATTTCTACCTCAATAGATGGTCCCAGCCTGTCGTGACATCTGACTCTTCCTGCCATTAGTAATGTAGTGTCCACCTTAAGTCGGGGCGATTGCAGGGCGCTATCATGCCTTACGACACATGAATATTATTGTCGTGCGTTGTGGTGTATGGGAACATAAATAGAGTCTTCGTCTTCTTTCTACTCTAACAAAATAACTTTGAATGTGGTTAATGGAGCATAGTAACAACAAAAATATACGTCGAAACAAACCACGGTAGCAATATTGCCTTGTAGGTAAGGGGCATGATATTCCGCTACGCGACAAGGTAAGAAAAATCGGAAATAGTCTGGGAACCTCATCGTTTGTGGGTGCTTGAAAAAGGGCCTTTTCTCTGCAGGCTATACGCTCCCTCTTCTGGTTGTTTTGAGAAGGAACAAGAAACGATGCTAAAGCGAGAGATATAAACTTAGGTATGGAAGCAAGCCTTTTTTCAATGGAGTATCGCTTACTACATTCACATATTCTAGAAATTCATCGCACTTGAAGATGGGATAATGAAAATGGCTTGTGGCTAAATATATATTATTTATTTAAAATTGACATCCCCAATTTAAATACTTGAATTAGGATGCTGTTTCTTTCAATGGCGTTGTCAATCACACCAAATGCATCTTATTAACTCTTTCACACCGACTGTGTCGCCCACTTTTTGCCATGACTGCTGGCTAGAAGTTGACATATAACAGCCTAATCGTTATTGGTCCCAGAAAGACAACATTTCAAAAGAGATAGCTGTGAGTATGCTCACAACTAATCGCGGCTTAATAATTTGAGTGCAATGGTATCTATACACTATGAGGACACACGCAAACGGGGCCTTAAAGATGCTTGTTCACAGGCAATAAGTGCAATAATCCACACATCTGCATGAAGTGAACCGTGACGAGGGGGCAAAGGTCGGGGTACTGCATCGGCGAGTGACCGTACGTCACTTGAGTGTTGCCCCGTATAGTGGAAATTGAGTGTCATAAAGTGTATACCGAGATGTAAACTCATTTTGCGTTTTATCATCTTAGGTCATTCGAAGAGATTTTATAAAATTGCTGGATTGGAAGGTATGCCTCAAAAGTGAATACAAGATCGCGCCATCTTGTCGGGGGCAGGATACTACTTTAACGTGGGTAATTTGTTGTAGACATTTAGTGCGCACTGTGTGGCTTGAGATGCAGGTTTGCTTGAGAAGCCTCAGCGTCTAGGCAAATTGAATTAGAACTCAACTCATCAGTACTTTTTCCTATGGGTAGTTTTCGCAAGAACAGTGACCACCTATTTTATAATGAGCCTGCAGTGTGACTGACTCGAAAGCCCTTGTGAAGTATTTCTTTCTATCCCATATATATTTCGACCACAGCAACAGTTCTATACCGTGAGCACAAATGAAGCCAAGCGTACGTCGCAAGAATCTTCGCGCCCCCTCCCCCCCCCAAAAAAAATGAAAGAGAAAGACAGCATGTGTAGTTTTAGTGTAATTACTCTGACGTAACGGCACCGAAAATTTAAAATGACAGCAATACAAGCATAATATTCTTGTTTTAGTATTTTGTGTTTTTATCTCAGCGCGTGCACAGTAGGGTATCGTGCAACTGGTCAAATGTGAAGTTTATTGCACGCGTATTAACTCTAAATATCAGACAGCTAAAGGAATGTTATGATTTGGCCATTATGTGCGATTTCTGTGTAGAACGAAAAAAGATATAAGTCGAGTTAGTGTAACGAAATTCTGCTACAACGGCGCAAGCTTAAAGACTTTCTTTCTCTAAACTGAGAAACACATGCATGTTAAATTTTCTCTAGAACTCTGTATTTTCCTGTACCCTGAATAAAAGGCACATATATTGGTACAAATCCTCACCACACCCTACGCTAACGCCTAAACTGTCAATTCAGTTAGCGGGAGATGCATCAAACCCAATAAAACTGACATGAAACGTTTCACATTTGAATTCAGCCATCCATATCTGCCTGTACGTGCCATTGCAATACGTTGAAAGCATGTATTTGTATGCTTCTATAAGGTTTCCTGAGGTGCATTCGCATGGAGTCTAGCATGCAACATGTGGTAATACTGACGTATTTATTTGAATAATGTCAAAAATATATAAGTCCATCAGGGCTTGTTTTTAATTTACTGACAATAACACAAAACTCTTCAATCATTTTGGGGCCCTATGCATCTCAAAAAAGTTGAGCGTGGCGTGTCGAAGTTTATCTGTTTTGAGACGTGTTTCGTTTCATTGTAGTTTTGTAACATAATTTACAGATATATATTGCTCTTCCAATTTATAACATTTTCTTCAAACAAATATCCCGGTAAGGAACATTTTTCCAATTCAATTTTTAACCTGTCTTCCAGAGCGAACCCTTCTTCAATGTCGCAGTAAGAAGAAAGGAGTTTTTAGAGAATGTAGTTTTTTTTACCCATTTTCTTGGCCTTACCTGCATGCTTTGCCTTACCCTAGCACCAGCATCAGCGAAGTGCGACGCTTCAGTATAGAACATGGACATCATCTCAGAGAACTGCAGAACAGCAAGCTGGTGCACAAGGCATTCCAACTTGTAGAGCACCCTTATCTACCGCACATGCTCTGAGACAGCTAGCGTTCAGTGTAGCCGCTGCCTTTATTATAAAGATAGCTACTACACTGATTAACCTACTGAATAAACAATGATATCTGCTACACTGATTATGACTACACAAATTTATAACTTCGCACTCATCGTACGTAGCCTGGAAAAGCTTGCATACCTCTTGGAGAAAAAGCGCAGCTTGGCAGACTTGGTTTTATTTCTTGTCAGTTTCTTCTATATTATGTTTATTTGTACTTATTTCTCTTCAATATATCTTCCTGTCATTGTGTTTTGTTTGCAAGATATTTATAGTGCGGTCTGGGGATTCATTTTTCCTACCTCACAATGAAGAATCTAATTGTATTTCTGTTTCTTTCTCGCTTCATCTTTACATTTTCATACGTAGGTTTTCTGGCGTTACGTGAGGCAACAGTGCAGTGGCCGTTCCTAAGGTGCTTGGCACCTAATTTCACCTTCACGCAGCTTGAAGAATGAACGAAACGGGAAAAGAGCGTTGTGTTATTCGCAACTACTTTTTAGATATGCTACAGAAAGCTAAAGGTGTTACGCCAAACTACACATGACACGAAAACAGCGTACAGAGAGGAACGCCAAGAGGCCCCGCACTAAAAAAAAGTGGCATAATGGGCGATGACTACTACAAACAAAACTCTTATTGAAGGTTAACAACGTGTAGCGCTATACTACAGAATCCACACTGAGTTTCGCTGCCTTCAGGTGACGCCCTAAGCTTCTGTATATACAGTGCAAGTACACAAGTGCACTTTATTTTGAGTTAACTTGTCGTCTTACGGCTATAAACGTTTGAAGGAAAGTAATGCAAGTTTAATCAGATTTATTTTTGTAACTGTTCAGTTGCGTTTTACAGCTCTATTGAATGACTGTAATACTCTACCAATCAAGATAAATAATTTTCGCCGTACGACGTTTTTATATCACCTATAGAACGCTGATTGCATCGTATAATACAGTGTGTGTACCTCTGTATTATCCACACGTTGACACACACTAACTTCACTAATTATCAAGGCAACAGCATTCATAAAAAACTGAATATTGATGTCGACAACAGCAATGTCTGCGACACACCAGTTGTAATACGTTTACTCTTTCTGACTATTCGCTTCCAAAAAATTTATGACAGTCCATAACACGCGTTTCCTAGAATCTTTTATGGGCTTTTCGGGTACTTCGTGAAAAGGGTGCCGCGAAATCTAGGAAAGAATATGTAGCAATGCCGAAAACACCTTTCATGTTTATTTTACATGTGGGCTGTTGTGATTATACGGTGGTGCTATTGAACGAACTTCTATAATCTGACTCATCATAAGAATAGCATTATTTATCAGTAAAATTGTACAGAGTGTAAGGATGCGCACGTTCAAGGTAAGTTAAAGTGAAGTTTTTATAGAAAGAGCATGATCGAACAAAGGCAAACAAAAAATGATGACAACGCGCAGAAAAGCTCGGCCGACGGCGAAACGGCACGTATTCACCTTCCCCATATAAACTCTGAAACTATAGTATTCAGATAAAGGCAGGTCAAGTGTGGTGAAGGAGAGAGGGGGAGACGGCAAAATTAAGCTGCTCCTTTGCCGAGCTGCATCGCACGTCCGGCAGTTTTGGCACTCTTCGCAACAGCCTGTCACGCCAGCTCTGTGCAGCTGTAAATTAACGTGTGCTCCGGCTCACAACTGCGAAGTGGTTGCAACGAGAAGACGTGACCCCGACTCGAAAGACCTATAATATGGCTTGCAGTGAATTGTTCACGTACTGGAGCGAAATGAAGGGAGGCACACACGTATCCAACGTTGTTGTTTTTATTTTTATTTGGCAAAGTTTCAGTGAAAAAATAACAACCTAACTACGGTCATTATTTCAAATGCGTACGCCAGAACCCCACCAGGTGTCGGCAGTAGTTCTGAAAATAACCGCAATGTTCCTGAACAATCAATCACAGTTGCAGATCTGGCTATGTAATTTTATAAACAATACAAATGTACCCCTACAATAGAGCCGTCACATCCTGTTACTGTCAATTGTTGTGAGGTGTCATGCGCTGAAGATTAATCATGTAGCAGTGTTACCATCCTCGCCAGCACTAGCACTTCATATCAGCTAATCACTTCTGGTGTTGGTAATATTCATAGTCCTGTTTGTATTGTTGGGCAAGTGCAAAGAGCTAGTTATATAAACATCTGCAACTCTTCAACATATGTCTGCGAATGCAACATTTATACATACATTTGGTGTCATTTCATGACGCGTCGCGCAGTAAAAAAGTTACAACACGTTCACATTCACTCCGCAAGCTTCGCATAATATTCCTTCTCAAGGTACGTGGAAACTGTCGAACTATTTCTTTTTTCTAAATACAGTACGGGTTAGTCGAATATTGCCATGTGCGTAAAAGATCCTTTTTGCTTAAATTGTTATGTGCTGGACATATTGAAAGCGAAAGGGTGTAGGGAGGCGTGTAGATAGCAAGTTGAAGAATTCGGAAAAAGTTTTTTTCATCCCATTTGTGTTTAATTTCTGGTTAGAAATTATCGGTAGCAATGACATATATCTGTCATCTGTATGACTTCTATATGACATAAAATAAGCAAGACTGGTTGTGCCGGAAGACTTGCGCTGGCTTTAGCGATTTTCGATAATAAGACCACCAGTTCCGACTCTTTTGCATGAATGCCTCGAGAAACTCGGGTTGCTGGTAGAAAGCGCTCATACAACTACTTTTTGCGCGTGAGCAGCATTGTATCAGCGGGCAGAAGAGAATACGCGTTAGCGTCACCAATTCGCTTGCTGATAGCTCTCCAATCTTCATCTTGCGATACAAGGACTCTCTCGCCATGTGGCATGCCCACAACAAACACTGCCTGAAATATCACTTGACTAAAGGAAGCGCTGCTACCGCCACGAACACTACCTTGCGCAGAAGTGCGCAAACACCTGATGATGATGATGATGATACACCGCACTATGGCGAAACCGAAACTGAATTTCGGCCAAAAATTCTTGGAACCCGCATATAGTATGGGGCCCACATTTCGTGCCCTAAAATCTAGAAGGAAAAAAAAACCCGACCTGTATGGGGGCTTTTACTCTAATTTCGTTGGTGCGAGAATGCAGCATAAAAGAAGGGGGATGGACTAAAACACACTTCATTTTCAAAAGTCAACAAGGTTACTTTGTCGAGCCTTTTCCGGCAGCAATGTACCACAATTGCTCTTGACTTGTATTGTAAAAAGGGGTCCATTGCGCGTCGCCATCGTGCTCGTTGAAAAGCGAGCCAATTGCGTCCAGGGCATTCACACATCCTGCAGGGTCACTCTTTAGAATGTACGATCACTACACACCCACAAAGCAGACACAGCGACCGCTCTACTCACGCGATCACATGCGCAAAGCCAGCAGAACCAACAACCCAAACTCTGTGGATTTGGCTACATTGTCCGCGATTACGTGTCAGCATAACAAGCGGGTGTTTCCGTGCTGGGGTGCGGGTGTTTCCGTGCTGGTGTTTCCATTAAAATATCAGCCCAGGTCCACCGCGATGAGATTTCTGTGGTTTGTTTTTAAACATGTGCTTAATACTGGTACCTAAAAGGCCTCCAACACTATTCAACCCTCCATTTTTCACTTGTGGGTTGTGTATACTGGCGTACAGAAAGACTAATGCAGCAAAAACGGCAGTCACATTGGAACGCAGTCCTAAGTTATTCATTCTATTAAATTCAAAATAAAAGAAAGAAAATGCCTACCTTCAACTTGATTTTTGCAACGTCACCTGACCACATTTCACTTGCCCTGATTGGCCCAGTGATGTTGGATGGCTCCCCCAATGGAATGAGCTGGAAGCACAGACACAGGTTGTGATGATGATGATGATTTGACGCCTCGCCCTTTGAGGCGGGCGATCAATAAGCGTCAAGTGCGGACCGCTTATAACCTAATTGCTTTTAGTGCAGGACTGGTTATTACGTGGGTTTTTCTGATCACCGATATGTCGCCCATAAAACTCAGTGAATAGGCGGACTGTTCATAGCGTAGACGCACGGAGGAGAATACCGGTTATAACGCAAAGTTTTTAGGCGCATGATCATAAAATCAACGAACAGAGTGAGAATTTGAGCGAGTAATCACTTCACTGCTTCAGCTTCCTTGAGGACGAAAATGTGCGAAGCACTGTTCTCAAGCATCGCCAGAAAGAAATAACTGCGTTCTTTCATTAATGTCGGACTTGGGAACTTGCTGCCGTGTTGTGGCTGTGTTGAATGTGTCCGCTAGTGAGTATAATAAATTGCTTTTGAAAGGTGGGTTGTCTTTTTGACATCCGCAAAAGCCGAAAAAACATGTTTTTGGTTAAAACCCAGTACTACCTATAAGGAATTTTAACAACTCATGTGACTTACGCTATTAGCGGTCTACACTGTATATAGCCCTGATCAGACCTTTAGAAACTTAACCCTTTACCGCTTAATGTCATGTATTTGGGACATACCGAAAAACTTCGTGCAAGCAAGTCACGGAAAGCAGGCCGCCTTTTAATGCCGGTCGTCAAGTACTCACAGGGAATTTAACTTTCAGCATGAAAAATCTACGGCTATCTAGTGTAGTGTATATCATGCTAGAACCAATTGTCTTGTAGCTGAAGGCGGAGAGCGCGAAGCACGTGCATGAGCGCTCACTTCTTAGTTCTTTCTTGCCTGGCTGACACAAGTTATATCTTCAATAATTGTGCTTACAGTCGAATCTCGATGGCTCAAACTCGAAGAGACCCAAAAATTTGTTCAAATTGAAATAAGTCCGAATAAATGAATGCTAAGTATAGGAGGCACCGCAGGGGCGCCTGCGCAAGTGGGCGTTTGGTGTGTAGCGACACCACGAACCCGAGCTAACGGGGGAGTTTCGACTCCCTTCCACGCCTAGCCGTGCGTGGCTTTGCCGTGTCCGAGGAAAAGGGGATCCTGCGGGTTGAGCCGACGCTGGGTGATTGGACCGTTAAGGCCCCCCGGCAGAGGCAACACACCCCTTTGGCCCCGGCTTCACGTAGACGGCACCCCTGAGCTGACCCACCCAGGGGAATCGGCAGTCGCCTTTTTCTATCTCTCTCTCCCTACATCTTCGTCTTTATCTCTTACTATTTATCTGTCCTGTCTTCTACTCTCTTCCGTTTACTTCCAAACTTCCTGGCGGCTAGGGTTAACCCTGTGCAAATAGCCTACCTTGGTCTAGGCGCATTGGGTTATAGTGGCGTTGTACGGCTGGCGTCTGCAGGTTTCAGCATTTGTAACCTTGTAGCGTCCCCTCGTTGGGCTCCGTGGTGGGTGGCCGCCAATGATGCTGAACAACAATAAGGAAGACATGCATGGAGCATTCCCACTACTGTCTGATCGTACCGGCTTAAAGCCGGTACGCACCGATGATCTCACCAGAGAAGGATTGGCCACCCTGGTGCAGTATTTGGCCATCCCCTCCCGTAGGCATTCGTCAATTAACTCACGGCCCTCAGTCCCCACCAGCTGCGGAGCAACTGACCACGGCGGCGGTCAGATCTGCAAAGCAGCAGAGGGTGCTAGGAATCTTTGGATACGGACAGGCCACCATTGGAACTTGAACTTAGCAACGTTTAACGTTAGAACGTTATCTAGTGAGGGAAGTCTAGCTGTATTATTCGAGGAGCTAGAAGGCATTAAATGGGATATAATAGGGCTGAGTGAATTTAGGAGGACAGATGAGGCCTATACTGTGCTACAGAATGGGCACGTCATTTGCTATCGGGGCTTGGCAGACAGAAGAGAACTGGGAGTAGGGTTCCTAATTCACAGAAACATAGCTGGCAACATAGAGGATTACTATAGCATTAATGAAAGGGTGGTAGGCATTGTAATTAAACTGAATAAAAGATACAAAATGAAGGTAGTACAGGCTTACGCGCCTACATCCAGCCATGATGACGCTTCAGTTGAAAGCTTCTATGAAGACGTGGAATCGGCAATGAGTAAGGTGAAAACACAGTATACTATAGTAATGGGCGACATTAATGCAAAGGTAGGGAAGAAGCAGGCTGGAGACCAGGCAGTAGGAGATTATGGCATCGGCACTAGAAACGCCAGAGGAGAGCTACTAGTAGAATTCGCAGAACGCAATAATCTGCGTATTTTGAATACCTTCTACCGAAAACGAGAAAACCGCAAGTGGACATGGAGGAGCCCTAATGGCGTAAATAAGAACGAAATAGACTTTATAATGACTGCACACCCAGGAGTCGTGCAGGATGTGGAAGTGGTTGGCAAGGTAAGATGCAGTGACCATAGAATGGTACGGGCTCGAATCCGCTTAGACTTGAAGAAGGAACGACATAAAATGATACGCAAGAAGCCAATCAATGAGCTAGCACTGAGAGGGAAAGTACAGGAATTCAGAGTGTCACTGCAGAACAGGTACTCTGCTCTTAGCGAGGAAACCAACCTTAGCGTAGATACAATGAATGATAATCTGACGAGTATCATCACGGAGTGTGCAGTGGAAGTTGGAGGCAGGGTAGCTAGACAGGACACCGGCAAGCTTTCCCAGGAAACGAAGAACCTAATTAAGAAGCGTCAAATCATGAAAGTGTCAAGTACAACAGACAAAATAGAACTGGCAGAGCTTTCGAAGCTGATTAATAGACGTAAAGTATGCGATGTAAGAAGGTATAACATGGAGAGAATTGAGCACGCTCTAAAAAACGGAGGAAGCGTCAAAGCAGTGAAGAGGAAACTTGGGATAGGCAAAAGGCGGATGTATGCCTTAAGGGACAAAGAAGGCAATATAACTACCAATATGGATAGGATAGTTAAAATAGCGGAGGAGTTTTACAGAGATCTGTACAGTAGCCGAGACAACCACGACCTTAATACTATAAGAACTAGCAGTAACCCAGACGACACCCCACCGGTAATGATAGAAGTCAGAAAAGCTTTGGAGAGCATGCACAGAGGCAAAGCTGCTGGTGAGGATCAAGTAACATCAGATCTGCTGAAAGATGGAGGACAGATTGTGTTAGAAAAACTAGCCACTCTATTTACGAGGTGTCTCCTGACGGGAAAAGTACCAGAGTCTTGGAAGAACGCTAACATCATCTTAATATATAAGAAAGGAGATGACAAGGACTTGAAGAATTACAGGCCGATCAGCTTGCTCTCTGTAGTATACAAGCTATTTAGCTCAAATGCTCAGAGTATAACCAACCACTATACATAGCCTTCATAGATTACGAGAAGGCGTTTGATTCAGTAGAAATATCAGCCGTCATGCAGACACTGCGGAATCAGGGCGTAGATGAAGTATATATAAACATTCTGGAAGAAATCTACAGGAGATCAAGTGCTACCATAGTGCTTCATGAAGAAAGTAACAGAATACCAATCAAGAAGGGTGTAAGGCAGGGGGACACAATCTCCCCAATGCTATTTACTGCGTGCTTACAGGAGGTTTTCAGAAGCCTAGAATGGGAACAGTTAGGGATAAGAGTTAATGGAGAATACCTTAGTAACCTGCGCTTCGCCGATGACATTGCATTGCTGAGTAACTCAGGGGACGAATTGCAACTCATGATTACGGAGTTAGACAAGGAGAGCAGAAAGGTGGGTCTTAAAATTAATCTGCAGAAAACGAAAGTAATGTACAACAATCTCGGAAAGGAGCAGCGCTTTGCGATAGGTAATAGTGCACTTGAAGTTGTAAAAGACTATGTCTACTTAGGGCAGGTAATAACCGCAGAGCCTAACCACGAGATTGAAGCAACCAGAAGAATAAGAATGGGGTGGAGCACATTCGGCAGGCACTCTCAAATTATGACAAGTAGATTGCCACTGTCCCTCAAGAGGAAAGTATATAACAGCTGTATCTTGCCGGTACTTAGCTACGGAGCAGAAACCTGGAGACTCACAAAGAGGGTTCAACTTAAATTGAGGACGACGCAGCGAGCAATGGAAAGAAAAATGGTAGGTGTAACCTTAAGAGACAAGAAGAGAGCAGAGTGGATTAGGGGACAAACGGGAGTTAAGGATATCATAGCTGCAATAAAGAAGAGGAAATGGACATGGGCCGGGCATGTAGCACGTAGACAGGATAACCGCTGGTCATTAAGGGTCACCAACTGGATTCCCAGAGAAGGGAAGCGGGGTAGGGGGAGACAGAAGGTTAGGTGGGCAGATGAGATTAAGAAGTTCGCGGGTATAAATTGGCACCAGCAAGCACAGGACCGGGTTAACTGGCGGAACATGGGAGAGGCCTTTGTCCTGCAGTAGACGTAGACAGGCTGATGATGATGATGATGAAAGGAAGCGCTACTGGTAGCCGTGCCAGCAGCGTGTTTTAAAAAGAGGCGCTCAGAACAAAGCTACGTGAGAAGCTGGCTCTCCCTCGCCTTGAGACTAGATGGCATAAAGAGAACCTCACGGCGCCTAGGCGCTCCCTGCAATGTTCTCTAGATGCTGTCACCACCTTCTTCAATGTTATCGGGTTTGTCGTGCCGCCCCCGAAGCCACAGCTGCTGCGCGGTGGTTCATCGGCAGGTTCGTGATGGGAGACTGGCCAATATCGTGGAGCAAATATTCGACCTATCTGGCCGTCCTGTTCCTCACTGCCTTACATGAATATCCGCCGCCAAACTCGCCACCGACAAGCCAACCACAGTTCAGGTTGCTGTGAGCACGCTACTAAGCATAGACGAAGGGTTCATCCCACCGATGTATTATATGAAAATAAAAATTGTACTGGCTCACTCATCAAACTCTACATTACGACTCTGGGCTACCTATAGAAAATTATCTGAAACGTTGCCCACATAACTGCTACAAAGAGCCTTCAGTAACAATCATGTCGGATTCCCCCTATTGTTATCAAAAAGACGTCAGTCTTTATGTTAGTAAGGTGCTAATATATAAAATATATGCGTCTTGCTTTTGCCATGTTGCCAGCTTGTGGACGCCTTTGCACGCACGCTATTTGTATCTCCAAAGAAAGGAGCTATTCATGAAGACATTTGAAAAATATTATATAGTTACTGTTACTTGCTATAGATGCCAACAGTAATAGCAAAGTTCGGCCAGCAAAGGAACCCCCGAGCAGGCTTTGTTTTCTTGACTTCAAATCCTTCAGTATGCGAGACCGCAGCTTAATCTGATATGCTACACAGCCAACACCTAACGAGTAAATCTTTGCAATAGCCCCAACACAGACTTTGTGTGTTGTGGTGGGGCCTATTATATTTTTCAATAGCCACTAGAATGTGCATATTTTATAATTTTTGGTACTACCTGAAACTCACTACCCTACGTGTACCTTGAGGTCTCTTTAGATCGCACTCTATTATTGCCCGCCACTATAATTTGTTTTTACCGTGTGAGAGGTGAGTCTTAAACCAGGTATGTAGGTTGCCTGACTGTAGTTTCACCGTATAAACCTACGTGTTCTGTTGCGACTTCTTCTTAAGGAATAGGACTGACTTTATAATAAGGCGAAATTGTCCACCTGACTTTGTAGAATATTTTTTTCCCTGAATGGTCGTGATCACATGGTAAACACAGTGGTAAGACAGGCTGGCATCAGTCCTTGTGGAATATGTGGCTTCAACACTAGACAGGAATAAATCAAAGCATAAAACTATACATTTAAAAAGCTATATTGTCGCTCTTTCTATATGTTCAGACGTTTAGAAAAGCGTCAGCCTGTAAAGAACAACCTAGCAGGTCTTGTTCGATAATGTCTCGCCTAATGTGAAGAGGTACTTCTTCTACAAAAGCACAGGTGAGTATAGCTGGCAAGATTCAGAAAAAATCCACGCGTCTCCAAGAAGTGAATAACGACAATTGGGTGAAGCTCTGTGTGCCGCTTTGGTGGGTAACTGTACGTTATCCCAGCGTCAGCCCTTATAACGTAGTTACCTAAAGTTTCTATAGAAATGTAAGTTTATTCACCTTCCAGACCAGTTGCTGAAGTGTAAAATGTTTGGAAAGTTTGGTTAACAATTCAGAGCATTCGCGAGAGTACTCTCATCCAAGGAGAGCAATAGACCATCTCACAATGAGCATTAAATAGCTGCAAAAATATGCCTAGAAAGTGAATTCCAAGAGAAAGAGTTCAGCTAGATGGGTTGAATCTATAATAGAACAGGGCAGATACGAATCACCAAGGAAAAGAAAACGTTTCGAGCGCTGTTTTTTCTGTTTCTTTGCCAACGAAAAGAATATACATATGCATCATCATTGAGTCTTCTCCAACTACGTCAACTCGCAATCAGGTAATGCGATTGATGGTACGCTAACAAACACGTCGCCATTTTTGCAGCAGCAAAGACTTCAGTTATCTCTTTTATGTTAGATTCAGTGTGTCTTTAAACAATGGCCTTGCGGCGAAATTCTGGGATGCAGCCACCAGTGACACAGTGGGCAGAAAAATGGGAGCATGGCGCAACCTTTAAAATAGCTGTGGTGCTCACGCAGGGGTACGTTGAGGTAGCGCCCCGTACTCCTTCCACAAACGACAGTTGAATTGAATAGACGACAGTTTTAAAGGCAAAACGACGTGCGGTGCTTGATTGTGCACGTTCTGCTGGGAGACAAATTTACTGTCAAGGATAACATTTAAATTCTGACACACAGGGTGTTGAGCCTACTTCTAGTGGAAAAGTGACCATCAATGTACGTAGCACTTTTCGGCAATTTTTTATACGGTGATAAATACCATGAATATATGGAATCACCTCTAGCACCTTACCATTTTCTGATTCGACATTACGTGGTTCTGCTTCAAAGTTTTTGACTTTGTTCAAAACTTTTTTGTTGTAAAAAATGACATTTCAGGGGAAGGCTGCATATTTAAGACGCTTAACATAAGGCAAAATGCTTGAGGACATTTTGTGGACAGCAATGATAATTCGTTCCGAAACAATAAAAGTTTTGTAGTTTGAACAAAGTTGAAAATGTTCAAACTGAACGACGTATTGTCAAATCAGCAAAGGGTAAGAGGCCATAGCGGTGATTTATATAATCCTGGTATTTCTCCTCACAGAAAAAAAAAAATTGCTGACAACTTCGCGTTGATCGTCACTTTTCTGCCAAAAATAGGCTCAACACCTTGCGCGCAAAGTTTTCTAAACTATCCTCGAGTGTAATAATGTCTTCTAGCAGATTGTGCACAGTTCAGCACCGTAAGCCGTTTGTTCCTTGAAAAAAAAATTGTCTTCTTTTTAATTCCGCTGCCATGTCGTAAAGTTTATGAGAAGAAAACAGAGAGCTGCCTCAACAAACGCCTGCGTGAGCGTGATAGCTCTTTAAAACATGCGTGTTCACCCATTTGTGTGCCCACTGTGCCACCTGTGATTGCATGCCGTAATTTTGCTGCAAGACCACCATTTACAGATATAATATATGTTACACAAAAGTTGAAGTTTTCGCCATCTACAAAATTGGTGTCACGTTTGTTAGCGCACCGTCGATCGCAATACTTGATTGCGAGCAGACGTATTTCAAGAATACTTAATGATGTTACAGGTGTAATCTTTTTTCAGGTGAAAAAAAGCAAAGAAAATCAGCGCTGACACTTTGTAGTCTTCCTTCGTGATTTGTTTCTGTCCTGTTTTCACATGAACACAAAAAACCATCAATTTACAGGCGAAAATAAGTTTGTTTGGACATATAGTGCTTGAGGTATGCCTTCGTGTGACTTGTTTTCTTGAGAAGCATCGACACGTAACGCATTATAGTAAATACCAACTCCTTAGTACTCTTCTCATTAGATTATTTTGCAGATAACTGCTATTTCTATCTGTCAGTTAGCCTTTGTCTACGTGAAAGTCTAGTGTACAGACGCTTTTAGGGGCCCTATTGCGTCTTTTCAAGTCGGCGAGCTTTTTGTGGTGCCGTTTTATGCACATTGACGTCAAACGAACAGACAAGCCTCACGCCTAAGGTGCTTCGTCCCGCTCAAAATCGCCGTGCATCGGTAGCAGCGTAAAGTCGACAGAGATAACGGAGCAATATCAACACTCGATCGCATCAGGGGAATTTATCTAATGAAACCGACGCCAAGATCAAGGCACCTTGGCGTGCCTGCTGATGATACGGAAGATCAGTAGAAGCAAATGAAGCGCGCAACCGCACCAATCACCCTGCAAGGCCTAATTCTCTTGAATTACTTTGCCCTTTTTCCATGGCTTTATTTTTACTTCGAGTGGCTCTCAGACTAAGGTTGCAACCTCAGCAATCTGTTCGCCATCATGCAGAAAACGTCTACAGCACAAAAGCGGTGACCTCAATCAGCCCGAGCAACTGAATTGCTGGCCTACCCGCATGGGATCTTATTTACCGATTGCCATTACTGGCTGGTCGCACTGTGATCGCAGTGCTTTTCTGCTTTTCACTCTTTTCTCTGCCGCGCAATTTACCAAGGCTGTCGTTCGACCTTTAGCAGATCCAGATTGGAGTCTACGTCTTTCGACCAATGGTCATGTGAGATAAAAGGATCAGTTCTGGCAACTGCCGGCGTACATTTTACTTGCTTTTGCACTTGTATAAACTTGACTAAATTCACTGAATGAGAAAAAAAACCTATGGCACTCTAGTTTTTTTCATCATTTACTCAGGCAGCCTTACACAAACGCAGGCTTTTTTATTGGTAGTCTAGGAAAGTATGATATATACCTCTTCTCAGAGAGTCACACGTTGCGTCAATTATGTTAAATAATTATCTAGAACATTTCTAGGCAAAATAAAACAAAAATACACCTGTAATATCCGTGCGATATTACCGCATGCAAATATAGTCCGTGTAGTGAAAATCAGGTAGAATGTAGGGGAAGAATCCCGTTCTTTCAAGTCATGGCACAAACGCTACACGCGTGCGTCAGCGTAATGACAGTGATATGTACAAATACTAAAGAGCCTTGGCGCAAGGTGAGTTTGAGGAACTTGCGACTCCAAAATTGTGATAGTTTCAGAACATAGTGTAGGTCATTGAAATCTTGAGCAGTTTTTTTTTTAAGTGAGCTATAACTTAAAATCCACGCTGTATCGGCTTTTTCCTAACATACAAGAATAGCATCACAAGGCACATTGTAATATACGCCCCTGATCAAATACTATCTTTTTGAACCCCCGTCAGTGTTTACATCTGTGCCATGGTAGCCGAAAACTGACACAGCGTCACTCCAATATCGCAAATTCGGCCTCTTAAGCTTGACATACTTATTGATTGCGCATAGCTGAAGATGTTGATGATTTTAAAATAACAAATGGTGCGCTTGAATACGTGAACTTGTTCAGTTCAGAGTTCATTAACGAGAAGACAACGGTTACACGCCGTGAGGCATTAGCATCAAGAGTGCTGTGTTGCTACGCTCGAAGACGCAAGTTTGACTGCAAGATGCGGTGGCCGCTTTTACATGCGTTTGAAATGTAAAAAAAGAACACCCGTGTGCTTAGATTGAGATTCCCGATGAAGAGCCTCAGGTGGTCGTCATTCAATCCGGAGTTATCCGCTACAACGTGTTTATTAATGCAAGGGAGGTTTCAGCACGTAAAACTCCGGCAAATACGAGAAATACAAAGTTATGATCAGCAACAAGGTGAACGAAGCACACCTCGCGGTAATTACTTATATACGTATGGATATGCCCGTCATAAACAAGGAAGCTTGCTCTCAAAGCAAAAATTCACCAAAATATAAGTGCGCAATAGTTTGCAGAAGAACTCAACATGCCTCATTATTCACCTATAGTTACAGCATAAACGTCCACATTCTCAACCTTGTCTCAGCGTGGCTGCCATTAGTTGCATTAAATTCTGCTACGTACGCGCAACCCCTAGGGCAGCAAGTGTTCCAATAGCTTATACATATTGCTTTTAAACTGCGCACTTACTTCAGCGTTAACTTCCACGTTCTGAAGCGAGCTTTTGTTTAGAGGAAGCGAAACATTCGCATGCTTTCAGGCCTTGTGACACTTGGTTAATGTAAACTTCGTTAGAACACAATATGTGCATCTTATAAGTAAGAGAATTCCTAGCACATGATATGGTGTACAGTTTCTGTGATTGAATCCCGGCTGTGGCGGTTGCGTTTTCGATGGAAGTGAAAATGCTGTAGGCCCGTGCGCTCAGATTCGGGTGCACGTAAAAAAAACCTCAAATGGTGAAAATTTGCAGAGCCCTCCACTATGGCCTCTTTCATCATCTCATGGCAGTTTTGCAACGGGAAAGCCTAAATGTCAATCTATTTCTCTGAACGCAAACTTGTCAATGAGTGTATTTTGATGAAGTCACATTTCTGCACACAATTTTAAGAGCATAAATTCACAAAAATGGCATCGTGTAACAAAGTGAACACGTTTATTAGCCTTGGCAGTTTTCTTTTTTTTTAACGTTCAAAAACACTTCTGTGCACTCTCACAAGTGTGAACTTTATGGAACCAAAGTAAATGGTTCGCCATTAACATTTACTGTGATTCAAAACAATGTTCAAACTACAATTTATCAAGCAAAAACTGGAAAATGGACTTTAATTTTGAATATATCTGTAACTTTTGTTCTGGCTAGCGTAGTTAAGCACAAGAAGAGTCAAAGTTGTCTAGACGATTCAGGTTCCTTTCCGCTATCACTGGCACAAGTTGTCAGTGGGCGAAAAAGTCTCGGTCGTTACTTTCTCATACATTCTACAGCCTCAGCTAGAAATAAATTAGTAAAAACTGCTGCGCCATCTTACAACTGTTTTTAAATCCACGCGACCTCTGAAAACAATTTTCAAACATAATGATTATGCGCATGCACTGAGAGGCACATGACTCAATTTTCGTATCCCGCAGAGAAAACTTTGTATTGGTAGTGCTCTATGGACACGCAATGTTGCATCACCCTAGAAGAATGGACAATTTTACAGTGGTTTGCATCATGTTCGCCCGTGAGGCATAGCGTAAAGTTTAGCTGATTTGATCTTTAAAATATGGGTGGTCGACAGAAGAAGTTCCTTGAAATAAATGTTTCATATTAGGAAATTCGCGTCTATGAAATGTTTTCGCATGAAATGCAATGAATAACCACCAAAACATTGTTAAAGGTCATTATCCTCAAATGCCCTGATAGCACCCCACCAGTTATGATAGAAGTCACAAAAGCTTATGACAGCATGCAAAGAGCCAAAGATGCTGGTGAGGATTAGGTAACATGAAGTGTGCTGAAAGATGCAGGGCAGACTGTGCTAGAAAAACTAGCCAACCTGTTTACATTATGTTTCCTGACGGGAAGCGTACCGTAACCTTGGAAGAATGCTAACATCATCTTAACTAATAAGAAAGGAAATGATAAGGATTTGAAGAATTACAGGCCAATAAGCTTGCTCTTCATTGTATATAAACTCTTTACAAAGGTAATTGCTAACAGAATTAACGACATTATATGTCAATTAACCAAAGGGACATGCATGATCTCGAGCAGGCTACTCAACAATCAAACACATTCATACTATCAAATAAGAAATAGATAAATACGCAATATATATCCAACCACCATACATGGCCTTCGTAGATTACGAAAAGGCGTTTGATTCAGTTGAAATGTTAGCAGTGATGCAGACACTACAGAATCAGGACGTCGAAGAAGCACATATGAACATCTTGGAATAAATATACAGGGGATCAACTGCTACCATAGTGCTTCATAAAGAAAGCAACAAAATACCAATCAAGAAGGGTGTAAGGTAGGGGGATGCTATTATGCAATGCTGTTTACCGCGTGCTTGCAGAAGGTTTTCGAAGGCCTAGAATGGGAAGAGTTAGAAATAAGAGGTAATGAAGAGTACCTTAATATTGTGCGCTTCGCCGTTGACATTGCAATGCTGAGTAATGTAGGGGACCACTTGCAACTTATCATCACGGAGTTAGACAAAAAGAGCAGAAAGGTAGGTCTTAAAATAAATTTGCTTAAAACGAAAGTACTGTACAACAACCTCGGAAAAGAACAATGCTTCGAGATGGGTAGTAGCGGAACAGAAGTTGTGAAAGGCTATGTCCACAGAGGACAGGTAATAACCGCGGAGCAGAACCACAGGATTCAAGTAACTAAAAGAATAAAAGTGGGGTAGAGCGCATTTAGCAAGCATTCTCAAACCTTGACGGGTAGATTGCCACGATCGCTCAAGAGGAAGGTATATAACAGCAGCATCTCGCCGGTACTTTGCTACAGAGCGGAGACGTGGAGACTTACAAAAGGGTTCAGTTTAAATTCAGGACCACACGAAGGGCACTGGGAAGGAAGGCGGTTGGTGCAACCTTAGGAGACAAGATGAGAGCAGAGTTGATGAGGGAGCAAACCAGGGTGAAAAATATCAGGATTGAAATCAAGAGGAGGAAATGAACACAGGCCAGACATGTAGCAGCGTAGACAGGATAAGCACTGGTCACTGAGGGTAACTGACTGGGTTCCCAGAAAAGCTAACGGGTTAGGGGTAGACAGAAAGCTAGATGGGCAAATGAGATTAGGAAGTTTGCATGTGTATAAAATGGCAGCAGCAAGCACAGGACCGAGTGGACTGGTGGAATATGGAAGACGCCTTTGTCCTGCAGTGGACGTAGTCAGGCTGATGATGACGATGATGATGACGACGACGACGACGAAGATGTTGAATTGTGTTGATGATGATGATGGTGGTGTTGAAGCATTCCCGAAATGCCAGGGACAAGTGGGAGTGGTTTTTTATGTATATTGATGGAAGTAGGACATGTTTATCTATGTGGTAAATTACTTGTCGGCGACCGGCGTGTCATGTAGCTGCCACTTCTGCTAAAGTTCTTGAAGGGCCGCAGGCCAGTGAACCAAACAAAACAAAACCAGAAATATTCATTATGTTACTCCCACTGATGTACCTCTGGGTGTGGTGTAGTCTACAAATCAATGAAACCTACATATAAACCTAGTGTTGGACAGTTCTTTAAACCATGCAATAATCCCACAAAGAGCAATAGCAGACAACACACGCATGAAGTGAGTGATAAAGTAACGGTTTATAGTATAGACGAACACCACCGGAATATGGTGGTCGTGTGGCTAAGAATGGTGGCTGCTGACCCGCCGGTCACGGCATCAACTAGCGGCTGTGGCTCCCACATTTTGGATGAAGCAAAATTGCCGGAGGCCCATGTGCTTAGATTTCGGCGTTCGTTAAAGAGTCCGAAGTGATCAAACTTTCCGGAGACTTCCACTACAGCGTCTCTCATAATCAAATGGTTGTTTTGCGGACGTTAAACCTCAACAGTTATTATTACCGTTACATAAAAATCGAATAGCTTGTTGTATGTGCAAAAGAAATACAATATTTGCGTAGTCACAAATTTTTTTTGCTGACTGGGATATCGTGCCGTACATCCATAAATTCCAGCATATTCGGCTGGAAACTCATGCAGGAACACAGAATAAAGAGGCGGGAAGAAGTCGGCTATTGTGCCTTTTTTTGGTATTACGCATCTGCGTGTTCTCTCTCTTACTTCGACCTTTTTTTTTTTGCAATGTATTCGTTCTAGTATATAGATATATCTTTGGAGAAGGCTCAGTGTTTGAGGTATATAAGTATGCTTTAGTCTGAAGTGCAACAACAAGTGATCAGTTTTATTAAGTCGTTAAAACTATTTAGTGATTGTTCCATGGAGAAACTTACCAAAAGCTAGGTTCTTATGACTTCGCTTTATTGCCAGTGTTGCAATAGAACGCCTTGACAGTGTGCGGAAGCGACAATTTCAGATCCTCGCAAAGTTATTTGAAAAAAATTGCGCAAATCCCATGTACAGTGCGAGTCAATGATATGCGAAGCACAAATGAGGAAGGTTGATATGTCACTTCGAAATCAGCACAACGTTAGGAGGGCGGCGTAAATTAAAACATACATGACTACCACCTCATTATCATAGTGTTTGCGCCTGACATTTGATTTCCTTGTCTATTTGCGTCACTTAGTACCAAATTAGGTATATGTGAAAGTACCGAAACAGCCCCGAGCACGCTTTGAGCGTAGCGATTAGTCATGTAATACATGACACGCATGTTATGAATATCATATTTGGATGTGTCATCTACTTTTCTCGTCTATTCACGCCCGGTTATGCGTGGCATGCAGTCATATTTTACATCACACGCATTACATGATTGTCATGTTTGAACGTAGCGTCTACCTTTGTCGTCTATTTACTTCACGTTCAACCAATTTCCTATATGTGGAGCTAGAGAAACGGCCATGAGCACGCCATGAGCGTGGCATGTAGTCAAGTTATTACGTGACATGCATCTCATGGTTATCGTGTTTCTACTAGACATATACCATCGTCATTCATACACGTTTCGAAATGTCAAATTAGGTATATGTGAAGCTAGTGAAATGAGTGCAAGCAAACCATAAGCGTGACGTGTAGTCCTGACTTACGTGACATGCATGTCAATATTTTCAGGTTAGGGTCTATCACTTATGTTCGACATGCAGTCATGTCGTACCACACCAATTTCGCAATATGTCATGTAAACAAAACCTACTCAAGAGAAGCGAGACTATGAATTGTAAATCATGATAATCGAGACATTTCATGTTACGACAACTCACTTATGCTTGCCAGGCACTCACGTTAGCCCATACCAATTTCGGTATAGATACCATTATTGAAACGGCCAAAAGAGCTGGAAGTTATGCTGCTTGATATATAGATGGATAGATAGATAGATAGATAGATAGATAGATAGATAGATAGATAGATAGATAGATAGATAGATAGATAGATAGATGTCACCGAAGTTCGCTAAAAATTCTTCGCATTGAATAACAAAATGCCGACACTTATATTCACAGTTCCTTTTACTAAAACGTAATCTCCTTTCCATAACATCCTTCAGGTCGATATTGATTTCTCCACGAATGTGCTGCCTACAGTATGGTCGAAAACTTTCTGCGGTATGTAGCAGACGAACTAAAATTGGGCCGTCGAAAATAACAATTTTAAAGCAGGAGGCTGAACTTTGTTTCTCGCTTTTCGCCAACTTCTGAGGTAATTTAGCCTGCTTGACACATTGGCAGACATTAGCGCAAATGGCCGACTCGGTTCCATTCCATTGCACCCGTAATAAGCCTGAAATTGATGGCAGCCGTTCGGCTTAACGATCTGAGGTATGGGTTCTGCATCATTTCCACTTTTTTTCTTACCTCTCTAGTGGTGCGGGTGAGGTGCCAAAAGCACTACCACAATTTACACTCTTTTCGTATGATTTGAACAGCAAGCCTCTGCTGCTCTTGATTCCATTACGGTCTTCTCATTCCGACCTTTTTCTGACGACAAACGCGATGTCGAGAGATGTTGGCGCATGACACCGTTTGTATGAACGATCTACATGGATCTTCATGACAGCAATTATGACATTTGATGTACTTACATGAGCAAAAGAATAATCGAAGTTTTGTTTATTCGTTTGACAACACTTTCTGCACCTATTATTGCGTAAAAACTGGCGTTGATGTAGTGTTGTCGATAAATCTATTTTTGAAATCGGCAAGTTAGTTGTTAGCAGTAATGAAGGCAGTAAGGTGGTCTCAAAATGTACTGACACAGGTTACGTACGAAAGAATAGAGGCAATCGGACAGACAATGGGCACTCCTACACTGATCGAAACGAAATTCTACATGAGTGGTTTAGCACACATTTTTTGTGAACTTGCAGAGCTTGCGTGCTAAGTTTTCTTCGACATACAGAGGATCAATTTTGTTTGGTAGCGCAACATAAGGTTACCGAAGGGTTAATTTTTTCTCTGAAAAAACACGTGTAACCTTGTATTGTGCGAGGTTTCACGTCGCAAAATCACAATGTGATTATGAGATATGCTGTAGTAAAGGCTTCCAGAAATTTCGATGATCTGGTGTTCTGTAATGTGCACAGACATCTTTCGGTATGCCGGTCTTTACTATAAAGAACTAAATGCATGTAAATTTAAACTTACAGTGCCATGAGAATGCAGTTAGCGAGATTGTAGAAGAATTTGAAAGGCTATATGCTTTGAATTTCAACGTCCTGATCAAGTCGCAGCGAGAGGCAGAGAAACGACATGACAGTGGCCGACTTTGCATAAACGACATGAGCGCGGCCGAGTTTGCCGTACCGATCTCACCACTTTATTCTAGAAGGTCAAAAAAAAGCGTTGGAGGCTGCCAGCGTCTGAACAGTTCGTACCGCCAGGCGTGAGGACTTTTTACAGCGAAAGAGGTTATGAGATAACTTTTCGGGTCACGCGCAGTTGCATGCGTTCCGCCAACGCCGCCGCTACCGGTGTCCATAATCACAACGCGCGAAATTAGAAAAAAAAAGAAAAAAGAGAACCTTGCACAAATTACACAGTGAAGCTCGAACTTGGGTCCGCTGGGTGCCAGCCCAATAATCTACCACTGAGTTACGCCGGTGCTTGCCACTTGTTGTCAAACTTGCCCTAGGCAGACTTGATGTCGGGAAAGAAATCGCTATATCACGACTTATAAAGAGTTTTGAAGCAGCGAAAGAAACACCAGAGGTCACACAATGCGGTTAGCGTAACGAGTGGGTTGTCCAATGCTGAACCTATTACAAAAGCATGTTCTTGTTTCTCTATTAACTGTCGCGCAGAGCCACTACAGCCATAAATTTTCATCGTCGTCAGCCACTGCAGGGACAAGTAGTACGAAATTTCTTGCAAGTGTTTAGCGGATACAACCCTTCTCAAAAGGATGACGAAAAATAGCATAGCGAATGCCGGCCTACTGCGCAAGAGTTCATTAATGATTACCTACTGGGTATCAAGCAACTGTGTTTGCAGTAGTTGCCCAATGAGTGTTTTGAAAAGGCTGTGAAAGGACGCTCTTCTAGTGACTGGGGTGCACCTACCGCGCAGTCGTGGCGTTTTTCTAATCTAGCACGCGCTTCGAACTCCCAGCACGAGTGGCGCGACAGGCTTGGTAGTGTGCTTTAAAAGTGACGATGATGATGATGAAGGTTAACAATCACCTCGTGGCTCTGAAGCGCTGCAGGGAATCGCCATGCAGCACTCTTCTGCATTGTTGAAAAACGCAATAGGTGATGGCTAAATGGATACGTTTATGTACGCGACTGTTTGTGATACAGAATATATATATAAATATATATATATATATAAATGCGGCAAAGAAGTGTAGATTAAGGGCTCGTTTTTCCGTGTTTTGAAACAGTAATAATCAGATCTAACAGACAATATTGCCAAGGAAAGTATAGGAAAAGTTATTAGACCAAATTATAATGTAAATACAAAGAACGAAAAGTGGGTGAAAAGATAACTTGCCGTAGGCAAGTTATCTTTTCAGCCACTTTTTCCGTACCTGCGACCTTTATATAACGCGTTTGATGTTCTACCACTGAGCTACCACAGCGGATATCCTCCCAGCCACTTTATTGGGTTTATATATAAATTTAAGCATGGGAGTGTCTGTGTCTGTCAGTGCCATCTGTAGCCATGGCGGCGAGTGTGGCATACTCTTTATGAGCCTGTATGGCATCACGTAGCACGTGAACCTATCGCAAGCTGACAGCTGACCAATATTCCCTTGTATACAACCTAAGGCAACAAATCTGCCACTACGGGACCCTCGTTATTGAACAAGGAAAAGAAGTGTGTACTTAAGGGCTTGTTTTTCCGTGTTTTGATAGAATAATGATATCTAACAGAAAATAATGCTAAGGAAAGTATAGGGAAAGTTGTTAGACCGAATTTCAATGTAAGTACGAAGAAAGAAAAGTGGGTGAAAACATAACTTGCCGAGGACAGGAACCAACCTTCGACCTTCGAATAACGCATTCGATGCTCAACCACTGAGCTACCACGGCGGCTATCTTCCTGCCACTTTATTGGGTTATAATGTGAATTCAACCGTATATATATATATATATATATATATATATATATATATATATATATATATTTGAAAAATCGGTGTTTTGACTTTTTTCGGATGCATGCGGAGACGGCGCGTTGTCAGTTGGCAGAATTGTCAGTTGTTTGGAAGTGTGCGCCATGGAACTAGCTTCGGGGTGCTTTCTCGAGCTATTCAAGACAGCGATCTCAAGAGAGCCTTCTTTGAAAGCCCATTTGCGATCGTGCGCGTGCACAACGGAACTAACTCGTGATCAAAGACTAACTAACCAAGGCACAGGTTGGCTGAGAAATTGTATACAATGGACATTACATGCATGCGTTATTTTCAGCCAACACTGAAGCACGCATGCGCGAAGTCCATTTTGTAGCACACATTAGAGGATGAAGGTTGGCTTCTCATGACAGCCCCCCTACCTCTCTCGAAAATTAGTCAAGTTCGCAAAAGAACAATCTCCGCAGTGTTTGTACAAATAAAAGCGAGGTGATGACGTGCTTTTTACAACGGCTGGTCATTGGTCCCGCGTGTTTTCGAGCGTAAATGAGGAAAATAAGCTGCTCTGTCGATGCAGCATCAGTGGTTCTTTGCTGGCATTGTCGTCAAAAACCTGCATATGTAAAATTTTTCTCATTAATCAATGATGAAACAGCGCCTATTGAAAGATAAAAGTACGGGAAAAAGGATTAGGTTGGAGCGACAGCCCCCTCTGCCCGCTTGTGCACTCGGCTAGTGTGAATATTACATTTAAAATAAGTGCTGTTTCTCGTGAAAAGCACTAGGGACATACGCATTGAAAGATATTTAAATTCTATTTATCAAATATTGACAGAAATCAGAACTTGTCAAATTTGTTTACAAGTTGGGCCGAAAAATAGTAGTGATGCACTCTATCTTATAAAAATTAACCTAATGAACCGTGATTTCCCTGTGCGGTAGACGCTAGAGCAGCGGCTATACAGAGAACCCTTGCATAGACAGAAAAGGCGGAATAAAATGGGCCATGCATTAACACAACATGCAACGTGAAATAGGTCGCTTTTCTTTTTGTATTTCCACTCTTGCTTCATTTTGGGCCCGCTCAGACAAGACAAGGCCCCATCTCAAGACAATGTATGAAAATGAGTTGCAGACGTGTTAACCGTGGAAACAGGCAGTTGAACAAGACTTTGCGAAGCGTCATAATACTCGAAATAGAGAGCCACATTAACTTGCTTCGCGAATCCAGTTTGAATAGCCTGTAAAGGAGTTCTGTGATCATATTGAACCTGTTTTTAACTAGTTTAGTCTTTACATATGCAAGACCAGAAAAATTGGGCTTGGTATGTTGTCTCGTGAAAACTGCAAGAATAGCTTCACAGCAAACATTTGAAGAAGCGAGAACATAGGACAAGTACACCCCTATGTAGCATGGTTTTATGATGAAGCATACCATAAATCATAAGGGGCCGCTATCACTGAATGTGCTGAGGCTTTCGCAGATAAAAAAAGGCTTCACGAATCCACTACTTCCATTTCAGAAGCATTTCTCTAGAGCATGATAGCCGCATACCGGGGCCAACTGGCTCGGCGGTCTTCCGAGCTTGATAGAGTCATTGTCGGTAAACGCATTGAAATAGATATAACACCTAGCAGACTATTTAACTGTATTTACTTTGACTGTATTTCACCAATGTTTTATCTACTGCATACCTGATTCATTATTTCCACTCGATAACAAGTTGAAGCGCTCGTTACACGTTGAGACATTACTGAGCAGAAAGACTTAGTTTACTTGACCACTTGTTAAACATAGCTCTAGACAGTCTGCATTCATTTTGAACTATTGTGCTATATGAGGCCGGTACATATAGGACAAAGCCTCAGCTTAAAACACTGTGGGAAAATGAGAGGCAGACGAGCTCAACCTGGATCACTTTCGACGAGAGCTACTTGCCACCTACCCGAGTACGGATCGCAAGGAGAGAGCCGAGACCGCTTTCCAACCTCGGAGCCAGCGGAATAATGGAAGCGTGGCCTCGTATGTACAGGACATGACCCGTCTCTTCTGCCGAGCAGACCTTAACATGAGCGAGGACAAAAAGCTTCATCATCTATTGCGAGACGTAAGACAAGAACTTTTTGCCGGTTTGGTAAGAAATCCGATACTGTTGCGGAGTTCTGTTCTGGTGCGGCCACATTGGAAAGAACGCTTCAGAAACGGCCGAAGATATACAAGCAGGATCTGGGAATCGCCTCCGTCGACACAGCACTCACTGCCTTGGGAAATACCAAGGAGTTTTTACGTGAACTCGTGATGTATTTCGTGCGAGAGGAGCTCCATAGGCAGCGACTCGACCAAACCACTCCAGCTCTGTCGTCAGTGGCCGACGTCGTGTGTGAGGAAGTCAGACTGGCGGCTCGGAATCCCCAGCACATTTGGAAACGTCAGCAGTATGCCCAGCCAGAAGTGTCATCATCGTTATCACAGAGAGTCTCGTATGCCGACGTTCTACTGCAAGGATCCCCCGGGCGTAGGGACATCACCGCCACTTCAGCGTACAGCACTGCGCAACCATTCACGCTCCCGCCACCAGATAGGAGACCAAGAAAGACAGATATTTGGCGCACTTCTCACAGGGTACTTCTCTGGTACCACTGTGGAGAGGCCGGCCACCTGTATCAAATGCGACAATACCGCAAGGCAGGGCTTCGGGGACTCGCAGTGAATGCACCTAAGCCTCAGAACGGGGAGCGTCTTTTCGAGATCAAGCATTACCTGTCGTCTCGTCAGTACTCTTATGACCTTCAGACACATCAGCCTCAGTCGACAGCACTGTTGAGATATCGGTCACCGACTCCCCGTCGAGCATCATCCTCTCCCATTGCAAGGCGCCGTTCACCAAGCCCGAGTCGGGAAAACTAGAGCCCGCGTCCTGTTGAAACAAGGCTGCTGCCGATGCTGAAGCAGAACCCCACATCACTGACTCCGCGTGATATTGACGAACTAAGAAGCCGATACAGCAATTATGACGTCGTTTCCTACTTGCGTGTATTTGTTTGCAACTACGAAGTGAACGCACTTGTGGATACACGTGTGGATTACTCAGTAATCAGGAGTGATCTCGCCAGAACACTCTATAAGGTACTGACTCCATGTGATAGACCTCAAGTTCGCACCGCAGGGGACACCTGATCAACTCAATTGGAACGTGTAGGGCAAAAGTGGGAATAAGGGGTTTAAAACACGACGCCAGTTTATGCTGCCGGAATGCTCTAGAGACGTAATTATCTAAATGGACGTCCTGAAGGCTAATGGTGCCATAATTAACTTGTCGGAATCATGCATCTTATTTTCGACCAAGCACGCGATTGCAACGTTCGAAACAGAAGAAAAGTCAATGACCTGCGTATTGCGGACGTCGACGTGGCAGTACCTCTGAGGTCCAGCGTAGGTGCCCAAGTAAGAAGCAATGCGTTTAGTGACCATAAAGGGCTCGCTGACAGGAACTTTGCGCTGATACTCGAAAAGGGAATCTTACTGGCAAGGGGCCTTGTGCAGCTTCGGGACGGATGTGCTACCTTCTTGCTGACAAACTTTGGGAATGATGTACAGCACCTTGTGAAGGGGACTGGCAATGCGACTATACACGACTACGTCCAAGTGGCGAACCTGAGCACCTCTGACACCTGATTCTGTACCGGAATCTATGGACATAGACAAACGACTGTTTTCAAACCAGTATAGACTAATAGAAAACCTGGTAAGAGAATTCTTCGTGTGCTTTTCAACGTCATCCGAAGTCCGATGAACGCCCAATACAAAACACCGCATCATTGTTCACGAATCAGTCAGACCCATCTGCCAGCACCCCTACAGGGTGTCACTAAAGGAAAGAGAAGCGATCGTAAATCAGGTCCAATAAATGCTCAAAGACGATAGATATCAGCCGTCGGTGGGTCTATGGTCATCACCGGTGCTACTCTTAAAAAAGATAGACCAGCCCTTACGATTCTGCCTAGACTACCGAAAGCTGAAATTCGTCACTAAGCGAGATGTTTATCCTCTTCCCAGGATTGGCGATACATTCGATCGACTACAAGATGCGAAGTTCTTTTCTTTCCTAGACCTTAAAAGTGGGTACTGTCAGGTAGAAGTGGACAAATAAGATTGTGAGAAAACTGGATTTGTGACACCGGATGAGCTATGTGCTTCCATTCAGCCTTTGTTCCACTCCCGCGAAATTTCAGCGGATGATGGACAGTGTGCTATCCGGACTGAAGTGGCAGTCTTCTCTCGTTTATCCTGACGATGTTGTGGTTCTTTCGGCTACCTTCGAGCAGCATGTCGAATGACTGCAATCTGTGCTTGAAGCCCTTAGTTTGGCGGACCAGACGATAAAGCCACAGATGGGCTACTTTGGCTTCCAAGAGCTCCTTTTTCTTGGGCATGTTGTCAGTGCTGAAGGTAATTGCCCAGACCCTGAAAAGACCGCGGCTTTAAAAAATTTCAAAATCAACAAAAAAGGCAGTTAGACAGTTCCTGGGACTTTGCGCTTATTAACGGTACTTTGTAAAAAAATGTTGAAAGATCGCCGAACCTCTAACGCGACTAACTAAGGAAGGTGCACCTTTCATTTGGCTGAAGGAACCAGAGGATGCCTTCGATGAGCTGCGACACCACGTTCAGAGCCATCCAGTCCTCGCGCAATTTGACGAGGAAGCCGAGACTAATATTCACACTGACGCAAGCAACTTGGGTCTCGGGACCGTCCTCGTTCAATGGCGGGGTGGTGTAAAGCGGGTCATATGCTAGTCGTGCACTTTTGAAGGCTGAGGCTAATTACTCATTGACAGAAAAAGGATGCCTTGTGGTTGTTTGGGCAATGAGCATGTTTAGACCATACATATACGGAAGACCTTTTACAGCCATCGGCGATCACCACTTACTGTGCTGCTTGGAAAATCTTAAGACCCGTCAGGACGTCTTGCGAGATAGAGCCTGCGACTGCAGGAATATGACATAACGTTCGTCTATACGTCTGGCACAGTGATGTTGAATGTCACGTGCACCAGTTGATTCCACGGAGGCAACCTCTAGGGAAAGCGAACAGTACGTTCCTTTTTTGAGATCTGTCACTGCATCAGAGGTTGCACAGCAGCCGAAATTTGATCCTCAGTTGGTACTGCTGATCAAGTACTTGCACGGACAACCTGTTGACCTTCGTGGTGTTTTTTTCTGAAGCCTATCGTCGTTTATCCTCCAAAGTAACCTTGTACAAAAGAAATTTTGAACCCGGTCCGGAGAACTTTCTCCTTGTCGTTCCTACAGTGCTACGACCCGAGATCTTGAAAGCATACCATGGCGACCCATCAACAGGACATTTGAGAGTGAGCAGAACATTGGTACGTATTCGCACGAAATACTATTGACCAAAGTTGCTGAATCTTGTGCAGCACTACGTAAGAACCTGCCGGGATTGCCAAAGGTGCAAAACATCACTAGTGAAACCAGATGGAATCTTCCAACCTATAGCAACACCAGATGCGCCTTTCGCACAAGCGGATATAGACTGACTTGGCCCATTTTCCACGTCGTTATCAGGAAAGCGATGGATCATTCTTGTAACGGCCAATCTAACTAGATATACGAAGACAGAAGCTTGTTTGGGGAAGGGTTGTGCAAGCAGCCGAATAATTTGCGATCAAAATTGTGCTGCAGCATGAAGCGCCTACTGTCCTAATCATGGAATTGGGAACAACGTTTACAGCTTACCTGACAAGTTCCATCATACGATTGACACACACAAGTTATAAGAAAGCCACGGCGTATAATCCCAGAGCACTTATTCTAAGGCCTCACTGGCCTGAATAGCTCATTTCGCTTGGTCCAAGGTTGCCCGCTGGCATCCTTGGTCTGCCGTTTTGATGGCACCTCCCGCGACTTCTCAAATGAGTTTCGTGTGACGAGGGGTGATTTGCCCCCTGCTAGCCTTTTTCGGCAAGTCGAAGTGATGTGCGAGATGCCGCGGTATCACCGCACCAAAGGTAGCGGTCAGCAATTTCGGATGTCCTGGTTTTGCTGAGCCCCTATATGTTGGGGTATGTGTTCGTCTGTATGCGTCTCCAATCTCTGGATTGACGGTCGGTACGTTAAGGGTGGGGGGGTGCCATCGTCTGACGGGCTGGTCTTTGGCTATCAGGATGTCTCGCAGCAGCGTAGGTGTGAAGAAATCCGCCCTTGTCGGCATGTCCGTGGCTCCGCAAGTTAATGCTCAAGCTAAACAATCCGCCCATTAGTTTCCTCCTTCACATTCGGGATAAGGGCACGATGTGATGCCGTGTATTCTTGGAGGTTCGTCCCTAGCATGCGTAGGAAGCTCTGGGGAAGGATGTTTCTGAGTAACAGTCGTAAAGACTCTTGGGAATATGTGAGAACGTGTGCAGACTGTCTCTTGTACATTGAAATCACAAAAAAACATCTTATATTCGTCTCCAAGTACGTCTTCAGATTACGGTAGGTTTTTGCTTTAAGGAGCTACATAACAACGAGCTAGTTTCACCACTCTTTCCTGCGCTTCAAGCTAAAGCTATAGAGAACTTCGTCATTCGTCTTATTTAAAGGTAAAATATTCAGAATGCGTTTGCCTCAAAAACGAAAACAACAAAGCAGCTGATATGTAACAGAGTCTTTCGAGCCAATGGCGAAGAGATCACAAACTCGCGTCTACATGATCTGCGATGAAATCTCAATTCACTTAAACAAAACTTCACTGACTTGAACTTTTACACTGGCTCCCTCAATATAAGATTGCTATTCACACTTTTTTAAATCCTGTGCCATTCTGCTACTGTTCTGAGAAATAATACAAGCGTTAAAATGTCCCATCTCACTAGCTGACATTTTTATATCGTTCGTTTTTCGGCCGAAGCAGTTTCACGCACAGATAACTTTCGCTCACCATAAGTGACGGCGACACCTGAATTTCCGCGAAACCAGACAAAGGAGGAGGGAAGCGACAGTGTGGCGCGTCTCTTCCTGTTCGGCACCAGACGCGAGCGTGTACAATGGGGGTGTGGACGACGCCATCGCTGACGCCGGAGCGTGACATCGTGCGACTAAAAAAATGCTCCACATTTATAACCATCTTTGCAACGCCAGACGGGCTTTACGAAATCAACGAAACGCCATGTGACCTGAGCAACGCTTCAGCCACATTTGAGTACATAATACTGTTTTTCGTGGCCTAAACCTGAAGACCTGCCTCATTTAGTTTTTACATGACGTTGTTTGTTTTCTTTTACCTTTACTCAACACAATCAATGATTAGACCAAGTACTTCAGTGCCTTACAAACGGTGGTCTTCATAAAAATACCGAAATTCCTCGTTTGACAGCAAATGCACAAACGTCCTCGGTCGTGTCGTTTCCAGAAAAGGAGTCCGGCCGGATCCCGAAAAGAAAGCCGCTGAGTTGCAGTTTGTTGATTGAATGTCTCAGCAAAGCGAAATGCGTCCGTGCTTGTTTCTGAAGCTTCAAAAAATGTAGAGTGAAAAAGTACCAAATGGTAAACTTTCCGTCGGGATTCTGCGGAAGTGGAGCGGCAAAATTGAGCCGGTCGGAGTCTATATTGTTGTCTCAATTGGATTTTCTATTATGCCTTTCGATGAATCTTTACCCATGTAGAGTACCTATATTATCCTCCGACACACTGCAGAATTTCATCCCTGCTTCGCTATATTGCTCTTGTTTTTTTATTTATTGAAAGTGATCTGTAAACAACACAGGAAGGTTCATGCGAAGCTTCCATTTTACTCGGAAGCGTCAAACTGTTTCCAAAGCTTACTATTCTGCGTGTTGTCTTCGCGTTAAAGTTAAAAAAGTTGAAGAAGTTCAACAGTTTTACGAGAGGAAAGGACTTCACTCTAAATAGACGAAATATACAGGCTCATATTTCGCATTCTACAACGCAGCCATGTCACGTCTCAGATACATTTTTCAAGTAGACCCGTATGTCTGTGTTTTGAAGAACTCTGCGCCATCGTCCTGAAATATAGGGTGAATCCCTTTACAGAACATTATCAAGTGTTCGGCAGTTTCTTCTTCCTCTCCACACGCACTGCATACTGTGTCTACCCCTTCGTATTTGGCCCGATATGTCTTGGTTCGCAGTACTCCCGTCCTTGCCTCAAACAGTAGAGAACTACCACGAGTATTATCATAGATCCTTTCCTTGGCAATTTCCTGCTTAAAAGTCGATAGATCTCTAGTGCAGACTTCTTAATCATGCCCCTTTTCCACATGTCAGTCTCCGTTTCCTTCACTTTCTTCTTAAGCGATAGTTCTTTTTGGTTTGGCCACCTGCTGTTTTCTAAGTATTTACCAGTCAACTTTCTGGTTCGCTTCCTCCATTTTGTATCGACATTCTTTATGTACAAGTAGCTGAAATCCTTCCTAGCCCAACGCTCCTCCTTCATTTCTCTCAATCGCTTCTCAAATTTTATCTTGCTGCTAGCTTCCCTGCTCTCAAATGATGTCCATCCCATATCACCTTGTACTCCCTGATTTGGTGCATTCCCGTGAGCTCCTAAAGCAAGCCTACCTATTCCACGTTGCTTAATTTCTAATCTTGCTTGAACTTCTGATCTCATGCACAAGACCGCATTGCCGAACGTCAGCCCAGGAACCATGACCCCTTTCCATATTCCTCTCACAACATCATACCTATTGTAATTCCACAGTGCCCTATTTTTCGTCACTGCTGCATTCGTGTTACCTTTAGTCATCACGTATATTTCGTGTTCCCTCAGGTACTCGGTGCAATTGCTTATCCATACGCCCAGATATTTGTATTTATCTGTTATCTCTAGCGTGTCCTCCTGTATCCTAAGCTTACTACCTTCGTTGTCACTGAAAATCATGACTGCTGATTTTTCCTCACTGAATGTAAAATCTAACCTATCTCCCTCATTACCGCAGATGTCCATCAATCTCTGCAAATCTCCCTTGTTGTTGCCCTGATGGCGCAGTGCCCTGATGCCCTGATGGCGCAGTGCCCTGATGGCGCAGTGCCACCTACCGGCGGCAGGCGCCGCCCCCAGGAGAGCTGTTTGAATTGCACGGCAAGATCCTCCGACAAAAGTGGCTGCCCTTCCGAATGAAGTTGTCGACCACCTCGATTATATCAGGCTGCCACCGTGCGCTCTGTAGCTCGAAAGCTCCTAACTGATGCTTCCATTTGCTTTAGTCTTAGGTCCTTAGCTTTGACAACGCAGTACTCGAATCGATTCGGCACCGTTTTTGGGAACCATACTGATATAATTGATGTTTTAGGCCTAAGAAAGCGTTCTCAAATCTCGGAGGGCATACATTACACAATTCTTTGTTGTTAAAAACGGTGGATAGCTGGCGCCACTTGTCCAAATGTCTCCTTTGGGGACGTTTATATTAGAATTGCTGTGCCCTTGTTTTAAATACTGGACATGTGAGAATGCTCTATTTACTCTTGGAACGTAGTCTGGGAACAATACGTACAACATATCGTGAAAACCGTGGAGCAAGAAGCAAGCAGCGCACAAGTCTCCCGCGGAAGACGCAGAAAAGGCGGAGAGGCGAAAGCAGATAATGCGGCTCAGCATGTCCCTGATTGGCTAAACCAATCTCCGGCAAACTACAAACGACACAAAAATGGATCTCTGTGCAGAGAGCCAATAAATCTGAAAATTGACAAGCAATAGACACCAGTAAAAAAAGAGGCGACTGCTTGAGACGCCACTGTAATGCCACCGAAGAGGACAGCATCAGCACAACTTTTCTTCAGTGTGAAAGGTAGGACTCCGTGTTTTCAAATAAGTCTGAAAAAGTTCAATAAACAGTTGCTAGTACAATTTATAACGATTCAGATTCATTTCATAACATGTTTTTTTAAATCGTAATTTTTAGCATAGCTGTTCTGTTACAAGGTTGCGGTGAGCCCTCACCATGTTTGGTTCACCAGATGTGGGAGCCGTGTCGGCGTGTGGGCGAATATAAAATATGAAAAAGTAACAAAGCTTTAGTCGACCAACAGCAGTATTGGGCGGGCATTGTGTGTGAGGTAGCTCAGTGACAATGACGATCGTCTAAACTTGGCAGCTTGGATTGTAGTCAGCTCCAGTGATGTTCTCCTGCTGTGGCGCTGTGGTAGAGCTGTCGCCTATAAGAGTCGTTGTGGAGCGAGCGGTAGTACCACGTTGGTTTAGAAGAGGCAGAGACTGCACCAATATACGCGCAGATTGCATTGCCAAGTATATAAGTCTTTGTGCCTATATGTGCAAATGCCTTCAAACCTTCCAGACACTAAAGTACACTTTGCGTGTTTGCACGTATTGTGCTCATATAAACTCTTTTTAGCTTTCGAGAGGTAAGAACGGTAGAAATAATAGATGGAAACATGAAGGCCAGAAGGGAAAGCTGACAAGAAGCTTGTCTAGTTTCGGCCCAGCAGAAGTATACTGTTTGTCACTCAAGAGGACAGTGAAGCGCTGCGAAGCTCCACAAAAGGAGCGTGCCGATTACGCAAGAAGATTGTCCCACCACCTTCTCGCGCTCTTGTGAGACTGGACTGACGATCAACGGCTACGAACAACGCAGATGAGCTCTGTCTTGGGGCCGGTTCACACTAGCGGCAAGAATGCCTCACCTTTTGACGTTTGCTCTTCTCAGGGAGCCATGCACGGCTGTTTGCTTCATGCACGTTTGCCTATCTTCACCGTTCGAAAAATGGGTTCGAGTGACCAGTTTTCTTAAGCTTTTTCTCTATTGCATGTTCACGCAGTCGAGATATACAATCTTGTGCTACTTCAGGTGCCAATTTTTTTGTTCAATTTCCACAGCATTTTTTTAAAAGATTCGTCCACATCAGCGCCTATGTCACTTCAAAGAAATTGCAGTGTGCATCATTCGCAATTGACAAACTCAAGCTTTGACTATGGGCTCCTAGTTACCACACATCGCACTGCGATAACTGCTGTGTACGATATCATTTTAGTAGAACCGTGCGTTCGAATGTTAGCACCGGTATCTTTTTTTTCCTTAATCCTGCGCGTTAGTTCGTTGTTAGTGCAACCCCATAGCTTTTCATCATTTACAATTGGCACAGTAGGCTTTCATTTATTTTCATGTCTAGTGAAGGCGTGGTTGGTTCTGTTGTTTCTTGTTATTGTGGTTTTAAGCCACACGTTTCTCTTTAATGCTGCGCTTAATACAAGCCATGGATTTTCATGTCGCCAAACTATGGGAATGACTCTCTTTTAAATAGGTGCAATAAAACTACATCTTTTCACAATTATAAATTACTAGATATAGGTTTCCTTGAACAAATGGAGAAGTTCTCGCGCGTAGCAGAAAGAATATTATGGTGAATGAGCCTGCGTAAAAAGCACACGAAATCTTTAGTCTACTACAGAAAACACAAATATTTCATGGTGATACGGAACTTTCCGTTTACCCGCACAGCTTCATTTCCTCAGTTAGCGAAACAGCTTGAATACGGCGTACCTTTATGCTTTATATATTACAAAAGTAGAAGCAATGCAGGCCTAAACATTTAGGGTGAATAGCAACACTAGCAAAGCACTGTTCGAAGCTACCATAATTTTTAAAATTGAGTTTGCCGAAATGCAGGACTGAAAAACAGAGGCCGCACAGAAAGAAGCATCGCGGTATAGATGTGCACCAGCAGGCAGAACAACGATCGCAAGGATCGCAAGAAATGTGACTGCTCTTTTATTATGTTCATTCTTTTATTTCCGATTGTTTTCTTCGTGTCACTTAGCCCTCATTCTAAATAAGCTAGCCATGCGATATCTTATGAATACAACAAAAAACTTTAATCTTATCCTTAGTTAGAAGACTTTGTAAATAACAAAACCAGGAGGCAGCAGAAGTGAGCACCCAGTATGCTTTGAAAGAAACGAGATTGTTACTCGGTGTTTGTGCGAGAAATGCGATAAAAAACTCTGTCGAGGTAAAAATAGTGATTTCGTCCTTTGCTATATTTGTGCTTTATAATGTAATAACTTTTGGATAGTTGCAGTATAGAGTGAGATGATCTGAGAACACCATGTTGAAAGTCGTTAACAAATGTTTTGGGCAAAAGATTCTCGCCTTAGCTTTTGTGCTATTGGATAAGGAAAGTTTAAGCAGAGAATTAGAGGTGCATTATTCGAGGTCGTTTTTTCACTGAATTGGTTTGTTGTTTTTCCAGCTAAGTAAAGAACACGGTGGCTGTGAGATTAGTGAGCTCTGTTTGCTCAAAGCTAAGCCATCGTTCCGTGCGCACGGCAGCTCAGGCAATGCGGCAGAATGCACTATACGCACCGCCATTTCTTATTGCCTGTTTTCAAAAGCATACAGCTTTTCTGGAGCCTATTGTTTACTGCTGTGTACGAGAGATTAAATGCCTGAACCTGCAATTTAGTATTGCTTCAATCCGTCTTCCTATGAAAGGCCTACTAGTGCATGAAATACGTATGCATGAAAAGCATGCATGAAATACCTCTCATTCTTGGTAACGAGGAAAATGCAGTAAGCGCGAATGATGTGTCATCGGAAGAGAATTGGGAAATCACATCTACAAATATGTACTCACGCGGCCATCGATACTTATGGTTACAAAATTGCGGCTGCATTTTTGTAAGTATTCCCGCGAGCACAGAAAGCAACAAAATAGATTTTGAACGTGAGAACTGCGCTTTATGTCGCTTTAGGCTGCGCAAGAATATTCCGTTTATATGCGCTTCTATAGGCCTTCTTTATAAATGACTGACAATTTTGAACTTTCCTTTACAGATCCGCAGCCACTTTATCTGTTTGTTGCGTTTTATTACTACAAGTTAGTAAAATCATTTGTGCTCAGCTGGATTACTTATGCGATACATTGTATAAATGTGTATGCTACAAAAAAAGGTCCAGGCACACTGCAGAAGACGCAGCACAGTCACAGCGAAAGCTTGAAGATCGGCCTATAAGAGCCTTTTTCTGGACACTCATTGAGTAACTACTGCTAGCGCACTCGCTGAGTACCTACTACGGAATTAATATTATGATAATTTTGGAGTATTAGGCCGGCATTTGCTATACTATCTTTCGTCATCTTCTGAGAGTGTGGCATGCGCTAAACACTTGCAAAGAAGTTTGTGCGAACTGTTCATGCTGTGGCTGACCAATATGAGAAATTATGCCTGAAGTGGGTATACGCCGCAGTTCATAGGTGATGAAGAACAAACTTTTTATTGGGTTGGAGCGTTGGACGACCCCTTCGTTATGCTATTCGCAGTGTGACGCCTGGTTGTTCTTTTGCTGTTTCAAAACGCTTTGTTACTTATATTAACGTGATTTTTTCCCGACCAAAAGCTTGCCTAAGGCAAGGCTGTGTACAAGTCCCAAACAACGGCGTGGCTCAGTGTTACAATACTGAGCTGCCTCGCGGCAGACCCGGGTTCAAGCCCCACTGTGTTCTTGTTTCGTGCGAAGTGAATACGGACACCGGCAGTGGACAACTACGGCGCCGCGCATGACCCGAGTTGTGATCTTATAACAGCTTTTGCTGTGAAAGCCAAGGCCGAGGCTCCACTCAAATTTGAGCCTTGGATAAATGTGAGTTCTATTCAGGAAAACAGATAAAAATTGTCCAGTTTTCAGACTAGATTGAGCACCTAATGCAGCACTAGGGCAAGAGTGCATGATCAGGCGATTAACAAGACACCTCTGAGGCTGTCTAGGAATGCGTTCACAGAAAAGCTCTTAGGATTACGAAACTACGGGAGGCGCGCCTGGTGGTGCAGCCCGCTAGGCTTTAGATCAACAAAACGTGCAGGGATTTAATAGAAAAGATTGCTGTTGGGGCTGAAGATTCCTCTGTGGAGAATAAATCTCAGGTGCGGGAGAGTTACACAAGGCCCTCTAAAAAAGTGAAGGCAGACAAAAACCAGAGCTTTGCATGTTGAGCACGGTGAGTAGAAAGCGGCAGTGTATACAGACGTAGAGGAATATAAGGACGAAGACACGTTTGCGAGTGTGGTGCTATACAGGCTTGCTGTCCTCTGGATTAGTCAAAACTTGATTTTCAGAGACTGCTGAGGAAGAGGGAATAGTGCTAGTTATAACCAGTTCTCAAGATGACCCGACACTTAAGGATTTGAAGAGGCAATGCTAATATGGACAGTGGCAGAAGGACCAGCGGCGCGATTGCACCATAGACCGACGGGGTGAGCAGTTTGGGAAATCGGATTTATCTGTGTACTCACAGACTCTGGAAACCGTGGGAACGAGGCGGCCCATATGAGTACAGGAGATTTTGTCAGCCAGGCAGGTGAGTCGCTAGTTCCGCGAATGTCTACGACTGATCAGCTGTTGGCTTTTAACGACATCACTCATCATTAAAAACTGGTAGGGATGATTTATCGGCCCTGAAAAATCTTCTCCTAACTCGCACGCATTGACCAATATACGCCCAGAGGAGATCAAGCCACTATACAAATGGTCCCAGGTAGGGTCAACATATCACTATACACTGTGGGTATCTAGCAGGGTTATGCGTAATTTCTCTCTGGAGCCCCGGGAGGCCGTGCTGACCAGCTCCAATCAAGTCGTCAAGCAAGGGTCATGAAGTGGGCTATACAGGTGGCCGTCAACTTCAGGCTGAGGACCATCTATCGCGGAATCGCCCATAGATGCCTTTTGACGAAATAGTTTGTTCAACCATCCAAGTTGTGCTTTTCATTTCTCTCATTTTTCAGATGCGAAGCATTTTAAAAACGAAGCTTTTATTCTGTTACGTCCTAGCTGCTGGTGACGATGATGATGACAACGATGCTGACGACAACGAAGAACAAGTGCGTTCCAGACCTCATTTTCTTCTTTCCGCTATCACGGCACACATCATGCAAGGTGTTACCTATACCCAATGACGATAGCGATGGCGAAGAAAAGGATAAAGATGCTGATGATCACGGACAACGACTGCCTTGTGCAGTAGATGTCGTCCCGATATAATTTTCCATGACTATTGTACGACTGAAAATAATCAAATACCACCAGGGGAACGTACCCATACCTTATCTATCACCGCCACGGTGCTCTAGTGGCTAAGGTACTCGGTGGCTGACGCGCAGGTCGCGGGACAGAATCACGGCGGTGGTGGTTGCATTTTTGATGGTGAAGTTTCTGTAGGCCCGTGTGCTCAGATATGGATGCACATAAAAGAAACCCAGGTGGTTGAAATTTCTGGAACCCTCAACTACAGCGTCCCTCATAATCATATATGGTTTCGAGACGTTAAACTCCACGTAACATGGAAGACGAAGAAAGTGCTTAACAGTGCAAATAACTGGCGATACAAGAAAAGAGTGCTCTTTCTCGTCTCTTCTATCTTCTCCTGTCGTTTGCGCTGTTTAGCACTTTCTTCGTCTACCGTGCTGCACCAATTAGCCTAATCAAGCACTTTGTCCCACATATCATATCGAGTTGATAATTTGACCACCTCAAATATTTATGTATTGCCGAAATCTTTAATGATAGTATTTTGAGTGAACCATAAGTGGTGTCCGAATGCTCAGAACCAATCAGAGATACTTCGATTGCACACCCTGCAATGCAGTCGAATCCTAGAGTGGGCACGTCGGCTGGCATCGGAACGGCGTCATGTCAAAACCCATTCCTGTTCTTTGTACAGGTATTCCTGCCTGTGGTGTCTACGGCGCCAGCGCATCGACTACGCAGACGAAGATAAATGCCATCACGCTCCCGTATCAGCAGCTTACCCATGACCAAGAACCGCACGTGCTGAATCTTTCTACACCGCATGATGGCGCCTCGACTGCATCCGACTATGGCTATAAAGGACGGCTGCAGCAACACCCGCGCAGTGGGCACGTCGGCTGGCATCGGAACGGCGTCATGTCAAACCCATTCCTGTTCTTTGTACAGGTATTCCTGCCTGTGGTGTCTACGGCGGCCAGCGCATCGACTACGCAGACGAAGATAAATGCCATCACGCTCCCGTATCAGCAGTTTACCCATGACCAAGAACCGCACGTGCTGAATCTTTCTACACCGCATGATGGCGCCTCGACTGCATCGACTATGGCTATAAAAGGACGGCTGCAGCAACACCCGGCAGTGGGCACGTCGGCTGGCATCGGAACGGCGTCATGTCAAACCCATTCCTGTTCTTTGTACAGGTATTCCTGCCTGTGGTGTCTACGGCGGCCAGCGCATCGACTACGCAGACGAAGATAAATGCCATCACGCTCCCGTATCAGCAGCTTACCCATGACCAAGAACCGCACGTGCTGAATCTTTCTACACCGCATGATGGCGCCTCGACTGCATCGACTATGGCTATAAAAGGACGGCTGCAGCAACACCCGCGCAGTGGGCACGTCGGCTGGCATCGGAACGGCGTCATGTCAAACCCATTCCTGTTCTTTGTACAGGTTGGTGTCGATTACTCCTCAGTTAAAACAAGCAATCGTTGTTTTTATACAGCTGACGTGCCCAAGCTGTCTACATGCTTTTTTTGTGAATACATGGGATCTTGTACGGTCTTTGCTAATGTTGTGCGGAGACGTAGAGCTCAATCCCGGACCTAGTACCGCGGAACTTCTCAAACAATTACTTGATGGTCAGAAACTTATACAAGAAAGGCTAAACGCCATTGAATCCAAGCTGCAAAAAGTTGACAAATCGAAAAAACTGTGCAGTGCCTTGAAAAAAGGCTTGTGGATTTAGAAGACCGAAGCAGACGCAACAACCTTGTGG
>WOVY01002527.1:0-158352 GCA_013436015.1 Rhipicephalus annulatus | reverse complement strand
ATATTCAGCAGAAGTTCAAGGGGTCTGGTACGTATAAAGAACACAAACGAGTACACGTACGAAAGAGCAATACTTTTATGCCAACGTTTCAGCCGTGGCACGGCCTTCGTCAGGGAATAAAGAGTAGACAAGCAGATGCCCCTTTTTTTTTAAGGGCCGTTGAAATCACACAATTGATCAGAATAGTGATTAGAAAGTGCGAAAGCAATACCAAAACAACATTGTCAGTATGATTTGATACGAGTATTGAGCAACAATATCGCTGTGGATAACTCAAGATATGAGCGCATAGCTTCAGCGTAGGGCAAATTTTTATGCGTAGGGCAAATTTTTAAAGCAATAAAGCACTTCATAAGCCAAGCGAATATCATGAGCACATGTCACGCACACTGTAAGATACCCGAGGACAGTGAACAAAATTCAACTGGTAACTGAAGCATCAAGTTTGATGCCAAACTACTGCATGCGCACATATAATAAATGGAAGCACACACAAAAAAATATATATAATCAAATAAATGAGAGAAGAACGATGACATGGGTAGGGGGGCATTTAACGCATTCCTGTGATGGACAATGCTACATAGAAAGGAAAGTAACGTGTCCAACGCTTTCGTTGATGCCTGAGTGCAAAGTGTTGAACTTGTTAATGAGATAGGACTCGCGAACTTCTCGGTCAGAATGAGTTTTAAACCCGGATTGTAATATTGTGGCTTTGATGTTTTCGAAAGAGTGCCCTGGCATCTGGACATGTTTTGACAGTGGAAGATGAGGAAGGTTAGAAGCATGGGCTCTGTGATTGTTAAAACGTAACCTGAATGATGTTTCGGTATGCCCAATGTATTGCATGCGGCAAGTAGAGCACTCAAGCATGTAGATAACATTAGCGCTGTCGCAAGTGAAGTCTCCGTTGATTTTTAAGGAAAAGTTTGATGCGGTGCTAGTTGCGGTGTGAGTACTTGACATGTGCGGGCAAACCTTGCAGCGGGGCTTATTGCAAGGATGGCAACCACTGTAGTTGGACCGATTAATTATTTTCGATGATGTTAATGTATCATGCAGGTTGCGTGATCTGCGGTAAACTACCCTCGATGGTTCCGTAAAAATGTCTTTTAAGCGATCACTTTGTTGCAAGATATTGTGGTGTTTTCTTAGAATATTGGCCACATTAGGAACCGAAGCTGAGTGCGTAAGGATGAGGTTAACACTGTTACGTGAAGTGTTTGCAGATCGTTTGTTGCTTGTGAGCAACTCTTTACGGTCAATGTTGTCAGCCTTCTTGAGGGCGTCGTCTATGATTCCCGATGGGTATCCTTGCCTCGTAAGAGCACCACGTAGGTCTTCGCAGTTGCGAGCGAAATCATTGTTATCAGAGCAGATGCGTTTAAAGCGAATGGCCTGACTATATGGAATACTGGTTTTGCAGTGTTTTATGTGGCTACTATGGAAGTGAAGATACTGATGTCTATCGGTTGGTTTCCTATATAGTTTGGTCGTCAATTTTCGATTGCACAGTGTCACTGTGACGTCAAGAAAGTTGACACTGGTGTCCGAGTATGAGTGCGAGAATGATATATTTGGATGGGCATTATTATAATCGCCGATGAAAGAAAGAAGCTGGGATTCACCATGATGCCATACTAAAAAAATGTCATCGATAAAACGCTTGTAATAAAAAGGCTTCAAATCGCGGCTGGCAAGAAAATCGCGTTCTAGAGAGCCCATAAAAATATTTGCGTAATTAGGGCCTATTCGTGTGCCCATGGAAGTGCCGCTAACTTGAATGAAGTGTTGTCCGTTGAACTCGAAATTGTTTAGTTCGAGAATTAATTTGAGAAGCGTAGCTAGTGTAGAGGAGTCTATCGTTTTGTCGAGGTCAGACTCGTTATACGCTTTTACAACAGCACGGATACCATCAGAATGGGGAATGTTGGTGTACAAAGAACAAACATCGAGGATCACCAAAAATGACCCATCAGGAATGTCTAAATCAATGATATCATTTAAAAAGTGATTGGTGTCTTTAATGTACGAGGGAAGTGAAACCGGAATGGAAGAAATGAGGGTATCAACGTAGCGTGACAAATTTTCTGTCACCGTACCTATACCAGACACAATCGGTCTACCGGGAGTGTTTTCTTTGTGAATTTTGGGTAGGGTGTAGAACCTGCCTGCCACCGGGCTTAGTGGAATCAGCGTACGTAATGCAGACTGAGCGATTTTGTTTTCTTTTACAAGATCTGTAACAACATCACTGACAATACGTTTGAATTCCGCTGTCGGGTCGTCATTAAGACGCCTGTAGTATGTGGTGTCATCAAGTTGTCTCTGGGCTTCACCAATATAGCTGTCAGCATTCAAAACCACTACTGCACCACCTTTATCTGCTGGCTTAATTACTATATCATTGCGGCTAGCCAATGCTTTGATAGCCTGAGCCTCTTTAAAGGTGACGTTATGGCGGAAGGGAAAACGTGTTTTGTACGCTTGAAGTACATCATCCTGTACAGCTCGTATATATAAATCGAGGCATTTATCCCGTTGAGTGGGTGGTGTCCAGTGTTTACCAGATGGTAACGCGGAGTTGGTTTGTTCACTTGGTTGGCGGTTGAAAAAGTACTCGCGCAATCGCATGTTTCTTTCAAAGTTATGAAGATCGGCAATGAGCGTGAATTCATTGTAGCCGCCAGTTGCGGGACAAAAGTTTAAACCTAGCGACAAAACCTTAGATTCTTCAAGACTTAATTGATGACTAGATAAATTCACTATATTAGTAAGTTGCCCGGTATGCTTAGCAGGGTCGGAAACACTTCCATGCGATTCGGAATACAAAGCAACGGGTATGTTATCCCGAACCATTTTCCTCCGCTTGACATGGTTAATTTCATTCAGCTTTTTCTGCCTGTACAAGTGAAGCTCCTTGTTTTCTTCACTGCTTAGGACATGTGTGGCACGCAGCTGTTTCTCCTTATTAGCTAGAACCTTCGCGGACGATTCATAATGCTTTGAAATGATCTCGGTCAATTCAATAGAAGCTCGTGCTAGCGTGTTGTTCCATTTAGTCAAATGTACACTCGACATTTCAGAAACCGCAGGTTTCAAGGACAGGCATAAGCCTTTAGGCGCAGTGGAAGTAGCAACATACATTTTCATAGTAGATGCATGCAATTCACAGCGTGTACGCTTCTCAATAACTTTACGAATTTTCATGAAATGAACGGATGCATTTAGATAAGCACTCTTACCGAACCTGGTGGTTCCTAGTCAGTTCATTTCATGGGATGGAACATCACGGTGTCCTCGTAAATTGTACCTCGACTGAGGCATCGTGGCATTTCTGTTGATTGATGTGGGAGCTGGTCCTCGATTTATATGCCTCGATTTATATATACGAGCTGTACAGGATGATGTACTTCAAGCGTACAAAACACGTTTTCCCTTCCGCCATAACGTCACCTTTAAAGAGGCTCAGGCTATCAAAGCATTGGCTAGCCGCAATGATATAGTAATTAAGCCAGCAGATAAAGGTGGTGCAGTAGTGGTTTTGAATGCTGACAGCTATATTGGTGAAGCCCAGAGACAACTTGATGACACCACATACTACAGGCGTCTTAATGACGACCCGACAGCGGAATTCAAACGTATTGTCAGTGATGTTGTTACAGATCTTGTAAAAGAAAACAAAATCGCTCAGTCTGCATTACGTACGCTGATTCCACTAAGCCCGGTGGCAGGCAGGTTCTACACCCTACCCAAAATTCACAAAGAAAACACTCCCGGTAGACCGATTGTGTCTGGTATAGGTACGGTGACAGAAAATTTGTCACGCTACGTTGATACCCTCATTTCTTCCATTCCGGTTTCACTTCCCTCGTACATTAAAGACACCAATCACTTTTTAAATGATATCATTGATTTAGACATTCCTGATGGGTCATTTTTGGTGATCCTCGATGTTTGTTCTTTGTACACCAACATTCCCCATTCTGATGGTATCCGTGCTGTTGTAAAAGCGTATAACGAGTCTGACCTCGACAAAACGATAGACTCCTCTACACTAGCTACGCTTCTCAAATTAATTCTCGAACTAAACAATTTCGAGTTCAACGGACAACACTTCATTCAAGTTAGCGGCACTTCCATGGGCACACGAATAGGCCCTAATTACGCAAATATTTTTATGGGCTCTCTAGAACGCGATTTTCTTGCCAGCCGCGATTTGAAGCCTTTTTATTACAAGCGTTTTATCGATGACATTTTTTTAGTATGGCATCATGGTGAATCCCAGCTTCTTTCTTTCATCGGCGATTATAATAATGCCCATCCAAATATATCATTCTCGCACTCATACTCGGACACCAGTGTCAACTTTCTTGACGTCACAGTGACACTGTGCAATCGAAAATTGACGACCAAACTATATAGGAAACCAACCGATAGACATCAGTATCTTCACTTCCATAGTAGCCACATAAAACACTGCAAAACCAGTATTCCATATAGTCAGGCCATTCGCTTTAAACGCATCTGCTCTGATAACAATGATTTCGCTCGCAACTGCGAAGACCTACGTGGTGCTCTTACGAGGCAAGGATACCCATCGGGAATCATAGACGACGCCCTCAAGAAGGCTGACAACATTGACCGTAAAGAGTTGCTCACAAGCAACAAACGATCTGCAAACACTTCACGTAACAGTGTTAACCTCATCCTTACGCACTCAGCTTCGGTTCCTAATGTGGCCAATATTCTAAGAAAACACCACAATATCTTGCAACAAAGTGATCGCTTAAAAGACATTTTTACGGAACCATCGAGGGTAGTTTACCGCAGATCACGCAACCTGCATGATACATTAACATCATCGAAAATAATTAATCGGTCCAACTACAGTGGTTGCCATCCTTGCAATAAGCCCCGCTGCAAGGTTTGCCCGCACATGTCAAGTACTCACACCGCAACTAGCACCGCATCAAACTTTTCCTTAAAAATCAACGGAGACTTCACTTGCGACAGCGCTAATGTTATCTACATGCTTGAGTGCTCTACTTGCCGCATGCAATACATTGGGCATACCGAAACATCATTCAGGTTACGTTTTAACAATCACAGAGCCCATGCTTCTAACCTTCCTCATCTTCCACTGTCAAAACATGTCCAGATGCCAGGGCACTCTTTCGAAAACATCAAAGCCACAATATTACAATCCGGGTTTAAAACTCATTCTGACCGAGAAGTTCGCGAGTCCTATCTCATTAACAAGTTCAACACTTTGCACTCAGGCATCAACGAAAGCGTTGGACACGTTACTTTCCTTTCTATGTAGCATTGTCCATCACAGGAATGCGTTAAATGCCCCCCTACCCATGTCATCGTTTCTTCTCTCATTTATTTGATTATATATATTTTTTTTGTGTGTGCTTCCATTTATTATATGTGCGCATGCAGTAGTTTGGCATCAAACTTGATGCTTCAGTTACCAGTTGAATTTTGTTCACTGTCCTCGGGTATCTTACAGTGTGCGTGACATGTGCTCATGATATTCGCTTGGCTTATGAAGTGCTTTATTGCTTTAAAAATTTGCCCTACGCATAAAAATTTGCCCTACGCTGAAGCTATGCGCTCATATCTTGAGTTATCCACAGCGATATTGTTGCTCAATACTCGTATCAAATCATACTGACAATGTTGTTTTGGTATTGCTTTCGCACTTTCTAATCACTATTCTGATCAATTGTGTGATTTCAACGGCCCTTAAAAAAAAGGGGCATCTGCTTGTCTACTCTTTATTCCCTGACGAAGGCCGTGCCACGGCTGAAACGTTGGCATAAAAGTATTGCTCTTTCGTACGTGTACTCGTTTGTGTTCTTTATATATATATATATATATATATATATATATATATATATTGATATATATATATATATATATGTGTGTGTGTGTGTGTGTGTATGCGTGTGTATATTTATTTATTTATTTATTTATTTATTTATTTATTTATTGAATACCGCAGACCAAGAACTGGTCCATGCAGGAAAGGTACAAGAGGCCGGATATAAATACCAAAACCTATGTGATAACATAAGAATATATCACAAAAAATAAAATCGAAACTCGTACTAACTGAACACATAGAAGTTAACGTGGCAAAATATTACATAAAAAGAAACAGAACACGAATTGACAGCACCCATTTTAGCTCTAAACATCAGAATGTTGGCTGAGATTAGTCAGGCAGTTCCACTCTGACAATTTACCCGGAAAAAAATTTAAACGCGTTTGTTTTGACAAAATGCGGGGTTGAAAAATGGGCTTGATAATGAGTGTATGCCTAGTGGACAGAGGAGATACATATGCAGTCGGGTCGGGGGCTAATGAAACTGTTTAAATGTTTTTATCAATCATAATTTAATATATATATATATATATATATATATATACATATAAATGTAAACCTCCTGCCACGTTTGAACGCATGATCGACACAGTTGTACGCGGCCTAAAATGGAAAACATGTCTCTGTTATCTAGGTGACATCGTCATTTTCTCCTCTTCTTTTCGTCTAGTGCTGGACTTCGGCTATACGCAAAAAAATGCCATTTCGCCAACAAGAACATCACGTTGTTGGGCCACCTTGTCAGCAAATATGGCGTTCGTCCGGATCCTGATAGCTTGCTGCAGTGATACGCTTCCCTCGGCCAGAAAATCAGAAAACCTACGAAGTTTCCTGGACCTTGCATCCTACTTCTACCGCTTCATTAGTCATTTGGCTGCCATCGCGTCCCCACTGCACAAGCTGCTGACATCCGGATGAAGTCAACTTTCGCTTAGAACGACGACTGCAAGCGTGACTTTCAAGCCCTCAAAAATGCTTGAACGTCCGACCCTGTTTTGTGCCATTTCGACGAGAACGCACCTACACGTCTGCACACCGACGCGAGTGGCCATGACATTGGTGCAGTTCTTCTACAGTGGGATGCCACTTCACGGGATATAGTTATACCGTATGCTAGTCGTGCTCTTATGGCTGCTGCACAGAACTACTCCATAACTGAGCAGGACTGCCTCGCTGTCGTTTGGGCCATACAATAATTTCGACCGTATCTTTACGGATGCCACTTCACAGTTATTACAGACCACCACGCCTTGTGCTGGCTATCGACACTGAGAAACGTGTCCGTTCGCCTTAGTCATTGGGTGCTCCGCCTACAAGAGTACGATTTTGACGTCATCTATAAGTCAGGCAAAAGACACCAAGATGCAGATGCTCTCTCTCGCTGCCCCCTTCTACTGTCTGCATCAAGTACGTAAGCTGATTGTTCGTCTGGTGGGCAAGGCACTGCGTCACCCCTCACATTATCGCACCTTGTGGTTATCGACACGCCGGCTTCAAATCGCTACACCGAGTTTGCCACACGCCAGCGTGATAATCCATATTGCAATCGCATTATCCAACGCCTAAATGGCATATCACCTACTCCTAATGTTAGATTGCACCGAAAACTACGGCAATTTAAGCTCGCTAGCATTGTGCTCCATTGTTACGTTTACACTACTGATGGACACCGCTGGGTTCCAGTACTTCCGCGTTCTCTACGTCATCAAGTCATCGAAGCCTTTCATGACGACCCATATGCAAGCCACTTGGGATTTCACAAAACACAATGCCACATCAGCAACCGTTTCTTCTGGCCGGGCATCTCTACCTTTGTGGCCAAGTACGTTGCATCTTGCCATCTGTGTCAACGGCGGAAGAGACCAACTTCGTCTCATGCTGACCTTCTGCAACCTATCCCGTGTCCCGAGACTACTTTCGCCATCGTTGGCATAGGCCTACTTGAACCTCTCCCCATCACGCCAGCAGGTATTGGTTGGATTGTGACTGCTGTCGATTACCTGACACAGTACGCAGAGACTGCTGCACTACGCACAAATTCTGCTTCAGACGTCGCAGACTTCATTCTCAACGCCATTGTATTGCGTCACGGTGCACCTCGTGTCCTCCTGAGTGATCATGACAGGATGTTCTTGTCCACCATAATCGAAACACTGCTCACAACCTGTGGCACAGTACATAAGACGACGTCAGCCTACCACCCCCAAACTAATGGGCTGACAGAGAGATTTCATCGGACACTAACAGACATGCTGTCGATGTAAATCGCACCAAACCACGACAACTGGCATACAATTTTGCCTTTTGCGACATTTGCCCATAACACCGCTGTTCAAAGAACTACTGGCTATTTGCCTTTCTACCTCGTGTACGGTCGTTCACTGACATTCACCATCGACGGCTCTTTCCTAAGTGTGCCAACTGACGCCTCTGCAACCGTATCAGAGCAGTTCATCACAAGGCTCGAGAAATGTCAGCAACGGGCTCGCCTTAATACAGAAGCCAATCAGCAAGATCGCAAGCAACGCTACGACAGCTCACATCGCGACGTCTCCTTCAGATTGGGGATGAAGTGTTGCTTAGGACGCCCACTCGTACGCCAGGATTGCGTGACAAGATTCAGTTACGCTTCATTAAACCCTACAGAATGAATGAATAAACATAATGGAAATTTTTGTTTTTAACATTTTGCATAAAACTAATACTATATAGCCATAAACTATATAGCCGAAGGAAAAATGGTGTTTTTTCATTTTTTCCCTAAATTTTGAAATAAAACGTACAAAATAGTGTTTCTCACACTGCCCACAATTTCCAGAAGTTTTGCAACTCTAGGAGGGAAATACTCGTGATTTGATACTGTGGTCCCACTGTCCCGCTAACCTGCCTGCGAGACGCTGCTCTGTCTCACTTTCGGCCGATAGTTGGCTTCCCAGCGGGGGTCAGCTAGCTCGGCCATCCTTTATACTTACGTTTCTTCTACTTCTTTCTCTCGCTATCTTTTTAATTTTGCTCTCCTTCCTATTGTACTTCATTCATATTTTTGTTTCGTTTGCTCTGTTTTTTTCTCGTTCTATGACCCATCGCAATCTAATAGTTGATATAAATTTTCGCTCGGCCACCGCTCCTGAAAAGCTAACTGGTCACGACGCTCACCTTGAGACACCGTGCTTGATATACCACAATAAAACTTCATAACGCTTCATTTCAATCACTTCCTTCTTTCTTCTCTCCTGTCCATTTCACTGAGCGGACTTTTCTCTTAACGCTCGCCTCCCTCCTCCGTCCTGAGTCATTGCTTAAGCACAAGTCGTTTTACTATGCTTTACTCACTTGCATCTCAGGCTACAACCTCCTTTTCCACCACTCCCTGTCATTCTTTTTCAATTCTCTCTCTCTCCCTGTCTTCGATTATCCTTGCAGCTGCTTTACTTGGTATTGGAGCTTGCGCAATTACTGTGGTGCACACATGCCCGAGTTTTCGTGTAGGTGTGCTCTTCGAGCACTTGAAACACAAAAAAACATCCCTGTTAAGTGAACTTTGATGTTTAAGCTACATTACATGTCATGCCGCATCTCCCCGCTCTCATCCTCGTCCCGTTTTAGAGTAAACGAAGTATTGTCACTTTAGACCAAGGTCGCCTACTGGCAGCATGCTAGTTACGAACGTCACTTCCCGATTAGGGGGAAACGCAACCCGTGTTGTGCCTTTCCTGTTGGCCAGTCACGACTTTTCGCGAGGTGAACTTAAAGAACCCTACAACACTATTGAAGCTCCTGTGTTTTATTCGTGATCTCCATAGACCGATAGCTGGAGGTAATTTTAGCGTTGGTCTAAGTGCAGATATCATATGGTTTAATATTTTACCCGCGCAATAAAGTCACCACATCGCTGCCGACCACAACACCAGGTAGTGGCACTCGTCAGAACTTAGCGAGTAGAGATGACGCCACAAAGTTACCGCCATATGATTGAATAATGGCGAATTTCACTCGTCGAGTGGGAGGAAGCTTTCTTGATTCGCGGCCGAGAATCTGCATTCCACTGGTAGATTTGGAGCAAGTTCGAGTGTTCCACTGGCAGATTAGGAGCAACTCCGTGATGGAGCGTTCCGCGTGCTCCGTCTTGCAGAGATGAATTTCGCCGGAACTCCGAGAATGCATTGCCGCCATTTCCGGCACAGTCGGACAGCAGTGTTGCCTGCAGCTGCCTTGAGCGTTTTTTTTTCCTTATTTATTGCCGCGCTATCTGCACGTGTTTACAATTCTCAAATGACATTGTTTGATGCTGTTGGTTTGCTTCTCACTTTGAGCGACAGCGAGAGCACTAGTAGCAGCAGCGAGGGCGAGCCGCACCTGCTTTCCCACCATGTGCACTGCCGAAGTCTCGACCGAAGATAATCGGCTATGTTGAGGAAGTTTTCAGGACTGGTTTTGTGACGTATGTGTAAACAACTTCCGGCGCGACTTCAGGTGGGGCATTCACGTGTTCTACTCGCAGATCTGGCTTGGCGCAATCCGAGTGCTTGCTCCAGGATTTCGGTGGCCGCACTGAATCTACCAGTGGAATTCGCCATAAATGTAACATTAGAAGCAATCGTGGCGTAGTATCAAAACGGAGGTTACTTAGTTTTCGTCTCCATGTTTTTTTATTGAACCCTGAACAGACACGGCCACAAAAATGTCACTGGAACTACAGAGCACGACAAACGCGCTGGCTGCCATTTCACCACAGGATTTGTGGCTTGCCCAGGTCTGATGTCCATACGAAAGACCTCTCTCCCTTTCTTCCCTCTTCTTGCTTTTGGTAGCATGCGAGTCGTCTTTTTCCGCACGTGCGCTGTTGAAGGAGTGCAGAGCACCATCGGTTTTTGTAGGGCGGCTCAACGAACAACGCGCGAAGAGTCATCAGCAATGCTCTGTCCTGGTCATTGCACAAGTTTCTTCCTCAGAATAACCGGAGAGAGATACTCAGAATGTTGAAAAAAAACAGCAGAAAATACCTCACTTCGTCACAGTAGCTCCCGCTCATGTTCTGATGCAGTGTACTAGAAGAAGGCATTGGGCTTACTCCGCTGCTCCTCTAACGCGTTTGGCGTCCATAGGAAAGGTGGCGCCACAGGCATCTTCTATGGAAGCTTCGCGAGCTGAATAATAAAGTTTATTCCTCCTTCTCCTTCACCTGTTGAAGCTGCTCGCCGATGGCTGTTCGTGGGAGTCGCGACGTGCATTTATTTGATATTTGTAATAAACTTGCATGTTTAGACGGCCCTCTGACTATAGTAAGAGCATATGTTGCTCTCGGTTCGCAGTTTTTTCCTTTTCTTTTGCAATACAGCGTCTCGAAAATCAGTCATAAGGCAGCCGGCGCAGTCTGTTGTGCTTTCTCTTTTCCAGCGCGACGCAGTTAACGCTTGTGTGTGTGTGTGTGTGTGTGTGTGTGTGGGTGTGTGTGCGTGCGTGTGTGCGTGCGTGTGCTTGTGTGTGAGCGTGTGTGAGCGTGCGTGCGTGCGTATGCGTGCGTGCGTGTGCGTGCGTGCGTGTGCATGCGTGCGTGTGCGTGCGTGCGCGCGCGTGTGTGTGTGTGTGTGTGTGTGCATGAGTTCTTTTAATATTTTCACAAGAACTATATTCGTTCAGACCACATCGTGTTGCCTTGAATATAACACCTCGCCGAGAAGGATGATGCATACGAGAAGGATGATATATAAGGTTTGATACAGTGACCAAATGTACAGTTCATGCTGTGTAAATCGAGCCTAAAATGGAGGAAGAATTTGTCACAGAGAACAGCCTCTGCTTCGAGCTCTATAGGTTTTCTAATTCTTTTGCCTAGATTTTTTAATAATTGACACACCTCGGAGGGGCGTTCACCCTTAGAATGGGGGATCAAAACCCCATTCAGCAACCGGAACCGAGCCGACCACATCATAGTGCGTCTGACACAAGTTGTCACCCCGGCCCAAGCGTGGTCCACGTTGAGAATTCTGATGACTCCTCCGTTGAAGATATGGCTTCGGACAGTGACTGCGTAGTCGTACCAAGCCGACGCCTGAAGAGGAAAATCAGCCGGACATCGCCGACTGGCCGACAAGCACAGACAAAGGCGAGTAGCATGCGGTCGTACATCATTTTTTATGTGCCGACTTCGAAGACAACCATCTTGAACTCTCTAAATAGGCAGACCCTGTCAGAGTACTTTGAGCTCATCGCTCCAGGGAGAGTCGTACAAATACGCATAAATACTCGAAATAGCATACTGTCCGTGAAGGTCACTACGAGGGCTTTATTGGACAAGCTGAAAGCGATTGTTCGATTAGGAAACATTCCGGTTCGCGCATTCTCCGCGTATGACGAAGAAACGACAACAGGAGTTATATACGATGTGGATGAGGAAATAACAGACTCGAGTCTCGTGAAACTGCTGTCATCGTCGGCTCCCGTGCTTGGTTTCCACCGCTTTGGACGCACGCGATGTGTTAAAGTAGTGTTTCAGTCGAAGACGTTACCCACACATGTAAAAGTTCGGTACGTGAGGCACTCGGTACGTCCTTACGTACCAAAACCTCTGCAATGCCATAAATGCATGAAATTCGGGCACGTTAGTGCAGTTTGCAAGGGTGCAGTAACCTGCAAACATTGCGGGGGCCTTCATGATGGTGATAACTGCAATGCTGTGGCCAAATGCCCAAACTGCTCAGGCGCCCATGACGCAACATCAAAGGAATGTCCCAAAATGAGGAATGAAATTAGTATCCTGAAGAAGATGGTTCGAAACCACTCCTCTCACAGAGAAGCTGCAAGGGCTGTACGGCGCCGTAAACATCGTTCGCGACACCGACGCAAACAAAGCAGCCGTGTTCATAGCTTAATTCGACACACAAAACTGTGCCCTCGCCACCTACTAGCCTATTTTTGTCGGCCAGAAAGGAGGGTACAGATGCTCAAATGCCAATACAGTCTACGCAAGTACAATGTAACTAGTCATTGGCTCTCCCCGCGTCGGAGACTCAGTGGCCTTCACTACCGTCAAGAGCTACGATAGCGCCATCATCACATAGTGCCCCTACCCCCAATGAAGAAAAGAAGATGGACAACGCAGATGTGAAGGCTATGCTTAAAAATTTGATGGGTTCGATGCGTAAGATTCTCAGCAGCCTAAACACTCCCGCTGCTAAGGCGGCTGTGCAGCTACTTGAGGTGTTGGAGCCTCTTCTACTGGTTCTTCAGTAACGGAACATGGCACTGATGTTCGAAGAATGCATGCGCCAGTCGCTTGTTATGCAATGGAACGCTCGTGGCCTACGCGGCCGTCTGTCAGACTTCAGACAATGGGTTTTTAAATATCACTTTCCTGTTATCGTTATATGTGAACCGAATATGGTTTCAACTTTTCGTATATCTGGATATATCCAGATTGGGTCCCGCAGTGATCAACGTACGAGCAAAGTTCTCGTTTGTATACGCCATGATTTGACATTCTTGAGACATGAAGTCGCGTCGCATACCAGCAATGATTACGTGAGCCTGACTATAACACATAAAAAGCGGACATTCTCAGTAATAGGAGGATACATACACCCAAGCGCACAGATGAGCCGCTTCCACCTGGGGACCATTCTCCAAGCAGCACAAAGGCCATACATTGTGATCGGCGATATTAATGCACATCATCCTCTCTGTGGTAGCACTACAACGAATTATCGCGGAAGGGATTTGGCCAATTTTATATGGAACTATAGACTAAGCGTACTCAACGACTGATCACCTACATTTGTTCGTGGCACGTCCTACAGCAGCTGCCTCGACCTCTGTTTCGTTTCCAGAAGCCTTCTGTTTTCCGTATGTTGGTGCACAGATTTGGACACTCGCGGCAGTGACCACCATCCAACCTATGTTCAGTTCAGGTGGTTTCGCCACACGCAAACACGCTACATCCGTCAAACCAACTGGACAGTGTCCAAGGCATCTGTCAAGTCTGGGTGTGAGCACACGACTGATCCATCCGAGGTAGAGAACATCATTGCTTCTTCACTGCGTGACACAACCAAACAGGTTAACCTACCGATACAGAGATCAGTAGTTGACTCCCAATACGAGGACCTTCGTGCAATCCGTCACCATGCCGAACGCCGATACAGACGAACGAAGTCGCCTGCAGACCTTTCCTGTCGTTGAGCTCAACGACATGTTCTTCGGCATCTTGACAAGATTGACACGCAACGTTGGAGAAATTTCTGTGGATCTTTGGACCCCAGGCAACCTCTATCTAAGATCTGGTGGGTGGTACGAAGTTTGCAGACAACTCGCCAACAACGTTCATTCATTCATTCATTTTTATTTCCTTAAGGACCCCACTCGGGGGTAATACATAAGGGGTGGATACACAGGAAAAGAGAACATTTGAACACGTTAGTTTTCGCAGCATAGGTGAGATCTAAGATTTGTCGCGAAGGATGATGGGCAGGTGGTTGAAGCAATGGAGCAGGGAAGGTCGTTCCAATCATTGACGGCGCGGGGAAAAAAAGAAGCGGAAAAAGCGGCAGTTCTGTTACGATAACGGGACACTTGAAGTGGATGGCTTGTGTGGTGCGAAATGCATGTCGGGGGGAGGATGTAAGGAGCTGCATTGAGAGAAGAATGAAAAAATTTATGAAAGAGAGAAAGGGTGGCGATACGACGGCGAACAGAGAGGGGTGATAAACCGGATTGTGCTTTCATAGATCAAATACTGATGTTGTATGAGTACTGGGAGTGAATAAATCGAGCGGCGCGATTTCGGACAGATTCGAGGTCGTTAATGAGGTATGTTTGGGGCGGGTTCCATATAGGGGAGGCATATTCGAGTTTCGATCTGATGAGGGACTGATATGCTAGCAACTTCACATGTTTTGGTGCATGACGTAGGTGACGCCTCAAGAAGCCCAGAGTTTTATTTGCCGATGAAATGACGTTAGTAATATGCGCATTCCAAGTGAGATGCGCATTCCAAGTAATATGCGCATTCCAAGAACGTCAACCATTTCAAGCTGTTGCTCTACATCAGGGACGGACAGAAGTTGTGATAGCCAGAGAATACTTCAGCCTCATCGTGGACACCACGGATGGTCTTGCCACTAATGAGCTTCTTACTATCGTTGCGCCTCCATCGTCTTACGAGCGCCTTGATGTACGTTTTACAATGCATGAGCTTGACGCTGCGATTTCTGCCTCCTGCCAATCATCGTCACCAGGACCTAACGGAATCACGTATGCTGCACTCAACCATCTTGATACAGAAGCATGACGTATCCTGTTATCTCATTATAACACCTCATGGGAGTCAGGAGTAGTCCTAGCTAATTGGAAATGCAGTCGTATTATTGCATTGCTTAAGCCGGGGAAGTGTCCTTATGCACTTTCCTCCTACAGACCAATCGCCTTAGCCAGCTGCGTCGGGAAAGTGATGGAAAGAATGGTACTGTCAAGATTAGAGTGACTTCTAGAGAGCAACAACTCCTTTCCTGCATTTATGAACGGCTTCAGAAGAGGCCGATCTGCATTGATGGTGTGGTCGACTTGATCACCAGCGTTGAATAGGAAAGAAGCCGACGCAGACTAGTGGCGGAGGTCTTCTTAGACATGAAGGGTGCCTACAATAATGTGCTGTATTATGCGATTCTTGACGCACTGGAAGATTTATACATCGGTGGACGACTGTACGCTTGGTATTTTAACTACCTTAGGGACCGGGCCATTTACATGACGACAAATAACGGAGACACAGATCGATATAAGGTTCATCGTGGTGTTCCCTAAAAAGGAGTTCTCAGCCCAATCCTATTCAATGTCACAATGATCGGCCTAGCAGCAGAACTTCCCAGCACGGTAAAGATCAGTGCATACGCTGATGACTTATGCATATAGGCATCCGGAACTACTCATCCCCAATTACGAGCTCGACTACAGCGTGCAGTGGCTATCACATACAAATATCTACAACGTCAGGGGCTCACTCTTTCAATCGACAAATGCGCAGTGCTTGCGTTCACGCGCAAGCATATGTCGAAATACCCGATATTTATTAATGGGACAGCGATACCAGTTGTAACGCACCGCAAGTTCCTTGGGGTTGTCGTACACAGAGATCTATCAAGGACGAGGCATGTCGCAGTACTTAAATCTAAATGGAAGAGCTTTGCTCTCGTTCTTTGCCACGTAGCAGGAGCAAGATGAGGCCCATCAGAATCATCGCTACTTCAAGTGTACAACGCTATATTTGTGAGATACATTCAATACAGCATGCCGGTGCTCTCCAATATGAGACCTAGTTGTGTGAAACGTTAGAGATTGTTCAAGCTCAATGCTTACGAAGATGCTTGGGTCTACCGCGCTGTACTTCAACAAATGGGACCATCGCAGAGGCTCGGGCTTGTCCCATCAGTGTATACATGCTCTGCGAGCCACTTAGAGTTCACCTCCGATTGCTGAGCAGACACAGACAGCACCCACTGTCAGTACTACCCGCCACTCACCCAGATTGCAGTTTCTCAAGAGTAATATCGCGGCATGAAAATAATATACCATCAAGGTTTTCTCCGCCAAATGCCCCTGCAGTGCCTCCATGGGTCCTGCCTGAACCACCTGTTTCTTTTACGATCCCTGGAATCACGAAGAAGTCACTCATTTCTTCTGTTGGCCTCAGACAACTGACCCTATATCACATTTATACAACGTACAGTGATTCTCTGCACGTGTACACCGACGGATCCACCACGCTAAACACCTCCGTCGCAGCCTTTGTCATCCCAGACATGGATATCGCTCGAACAATCAAAGTGGACCATAAAACCACATCAACTGCCGCAGAGCTTGTCGCTATCCGGGAGGTAATATTTATTTCTGGAGAGCGACCTCGAGCCTGGACGATTTTCTGTGATGCCAAACCCGCTTTGCAAACCAATAATTGCATCATGAAGCAAGGCCCGTATTACAGCTTTGCGATAGAAATCACAGAAGTTATTCAAGTTGCTTCAACAAATGGTCATCTTATAACTTTCCAGTATATTCCCGCTCATCGCGGCGTGATTGGAAAATGCCTTAAGCAGTGCCCCTGAAGTACGCATTGCGTTTTGACGAGCTGACGCGAACGCCCTGCTTCGCTGCGTGATGCGCAGCTACACACTTCAGCACTGGACCAAACCGGAACGGCGACACAAGTGACTACACAAATGGGACCCGGAAATGAGGTTCCGCATGCCCCCTAAATTGAAACGGCAACTCACAAGTATGATCCAACGCATTCGTCTTGGTGAAGCGTACAACACACGTTACGCACATATCATCGGTAGCAGTGACACCTGTCCTAATTGTGAACACTGTGATGTGCCGCAAACACTTGAGCACATATTTTGTGTCTGCCCAGCATACGCACGTGATCGACAAACACTGATTTCTTCTACTGAACTATATCGCAGTAGGTCATTAACTGATGAGACCATGTTGGGCCCTTGGCCAGACACCAACAGTGCAACTGCGGTCACAAGAGCAGTTATAACCTTTTTGGAAACAACTGGAATATGTGGGCGGCTATAAAATGTGTCTCAGCTATAAAGAACACTACATACTCACCTCTCTATCTCACCGTCGTCATTCATTAATCTTTCTTTTCCCCTTTCCCTTCCCCCAGTGTACGGAAGCAGACTAGAGCAAGCTATCACTCAGGCCGACCTCTCTGCCTTTCCGTAAAAAAACTTACCTCCTCCTTAGAACCTAAAATGAATTTCTAACAACATTATGCCCACCCTTCCAGGACAAATTCAGAAAACAGTGCACGTTCACTTCCGAGAAATTTGCCATGCACGCCTGCTAGCTGGGCTGGGTTTGAGCCTTTATTATGAAGTGTAATTGTTGCGCATAAGTACTTTTTGTTCGACCTCGGTTGTAAAAAATGGCAAAGCAGCTTTGTGAGGGTTAATAATATATATAATTATACAGAAACACGCATGTTAGACATTAGTAGAGCGACATAATGAAAATATAAATTAATATACACACGAAGCTCCTGTTCCTGACACTAAGCTCTTAGTTGCAAGAACTGAAGTACACTATTTTGCCACTGATTTACACACTTTATTCACTTCATGTGCAGCGGCTCAGAGTCAGCTGCTTAGTCCTCTACCGCTTTTCTGCCTTGTCAGTGTTTAGTTTTTTCACATAAAATGAAGACGTGTCACAATGTAAAAAGTAAATACTTTTGCTGTGAGGGTAGCTGCGTGCACACTGCAACCAACTTCAATAAAAATCTGCGCTGAACAACTGCCAGTATTTCCATACCGCTGTCAGAGTGCAGCTTACTCTGTAAGAAATGCTCTCTGAAGATGTCCTCGAGCTTTTCCATGAAGCCGCATAGTTGACTGGAGGGATGAAAGAAGCCTCATCGGTCACAAAAGTTGGTTAGCCGAGACACTTGAAAACAGCATCGGTGGGAATAGTGAGTCCTCAACGAGGTATCCGCACTTCTTTTCCATCGGTAATATGTACATGGTCCCTGAGCTCATAACGTGGTTGCAAGTGGAGTTCGCAAACTGTGCTGGTGTCTTTCAGAGGCTTGTCCGCTCTGTGAAGGTTCTTGTCGCATTCTTTCCGCCTGTTTTCATCCTTCGGGAAGCCAACCAACGACAGCTTCGGCCCACCCTTCACGAACACGTAGCCTGTTTAACACCCAAGCGCATAAGAGTGCTTTTGCCGTTGTCACAGCATGTCCCAGGCACTTAAAAGCATGCCCACGTCTTGCGTGGTGCATAACGCTTAAAGGTGGCGGCAACGCTCTAAAAAATATTGAGTAAGTAGGGTGTCTTTTTGTCCCACAACAATAATCGTCATCAGGCTTGCGTGCGCTTACTTTCTTGAAAACTCGGTGCTGGCCACTTTCCTCTCAAGAATGCACTGTAACACTGATAATGGGCATGTCGATTGTGACAGGAATGTGCCGGGCGCGGGGCGATAGCGCAAGGATAGAATGCAATCTAGATGACGATTATTGTTGTGGGACAAAAAGACACCCTTTTTGCTCGCTCTTTTTTTAGAGTGAAAAACTCGGCGCAACAATGTCCACAGCAACACAACGTGGCTCGAACTCTGCTGCTCTGTAGGATTTAATCGGCTCAGTTGCAACGTTCCTCCCAAACTTGTTTCATGGATGGATGGATGAATTTATGTGACTGAACCCTTTCAATCGGGTGATGGCTAACATTACCAAGCCTTAATACTTAGTAAACTAAAAACTAGATTTATCTTTTTTAAATAGTGAGGTTGATGACTCGTACTTTGCAGTGAAGTGTTTAATTTTCAATCTTGTTTTGACTTTAGCCACCAATTCGATAACCTCCTTTTAGTTATTTATACCCGCTTAAAGTCTATTTCGCCCTCCATGTCCCTAAATCCCAGTGCTTTGAAAAACTCTGCGCCATCATCCTGAACTATAGGGTGAAGCCCTTTACAGCACATTATGAAGTGTTCGTTAGTTTCCTCTTTCTTTCCACACCCACTCCATACCGTGTCTACTCCTTCGTATTTGGCCCGAAAAGTCTTGGTCCGCAATACTCCTGTCCTGGCCTCAAACAGGAGCGAACTACCCCAAGTATTATCATAGATGCTTTCCTTGGCAATTTCCTGCTTAAAAATTTGATAGATCTCTAGTGCGGACTTTTTAATCATGCCGATTCTTGCTTGCTTGCGTGCTTGATCCTTTCTTTTGTGGCTCTCACCCACTAAGGGAAATTGGCCAAGAAGCCGGTGGGTAATGCAAGTCAGTACCTTTAGGTTTTCTAGACTATGGGAATAGGATTACTATGTGAACTTAATTTGGCGCAATGTAAAAAAAGGGGGGTGGAGAGAAATATAGAATTTGTTGAATATCTGAGGTGTATTTGTTTTATAAAATTCTTCTGAAGGTTAAACCATTGCAGTGTAACAGCTAAATAATAAATGGTAGATTGGCTAGTAAAATTTGAGAGCTGATCAATGGCTCAGCAAGGTAATCTTCTTGTGTAATAGAGCAATTCGCAGAGAGTCGGGCAGACGTTACTGTCTCTAAGTCCCAATGAAGTGGCCCCAAAAGACAAAATATTAGGAGTAGTAAGTGATATTTCTAGTTTTTTAAATAAAATTTCGAAGCAATTTTTTCTTTGATTTTTTTAAACGGAGACATGTGATAAAAAATGGTCAACATAATCAGGTTCGTTACAGCTTGAGCACAGAGGGGATGGCACCAGAGCAGACCTGTTTAAGTAGAAATTAAGAGGTAGTACACGGCGACGTAATTTCGTTATAGAGATTTCCGATTTACGCGTGGGACGCCATTTATTCTTCCATGCGAAGTGCAGGTGTGAGAAATCTGGATTCGGTATCGTAATTTTTGATGAGTCTTCAAGAAGGGAAAGTTTTCTAAACCTCGCTGCTGTTACATAAGCTGTGGGAGGCATGATTGCCACAACCGGAAGATCAGGGAATGTTCGAGCGAGTGTGTCAGCCATCTCATTTATAAATATACTACGATGGCTTGGAACCCATACCATTCGCACTAGATGAGTGTATGCAGGGATTAATGATTTAAGAGTTTCTAGTACGACTGATGCCGACGACGATGATAAAAATGAACACACGGAATACGAGTCAGTCGCTAGCACAGCTGTCGAATGAGTCGCAGGAAGTTTACGAATAGCTAGTATAACGACCGTTAATTCCGCTTCAAATATTGGTGTATAATGTGGGAGGCGTAATGAAAACGACCAGAGTAATGAGAGAGAAAAAATACCCACACCTGCCTTCTCGCCACTCATAGATGCATCCGTTGCAATTACTATATAAGTATCTCATTGAGACAGGTGTTGTTCTAATAAAGCAATCAAATATTTAGAGGGCAAGTGTTTAGAATTCATGGGGAAGATATCGTAAAATACTATTTGCACTTGGCCGATTGGTTTGTCAGATGGCGTGATCTCGAATACATTAGCATTTTAAGCATCTAGAATTGTTTGAACAAATAGCACTTGGAACTTATGTACACGGGACCAATGCTCATTTGAAAAGACACCAGGCTCGGCAATAAATGCAAACTGTTGCCTCCTTAAAGTGGATTCAGAAAATTTTAAATAGCTTTTGACTGCTAAAGTACGGAATCTGCAAGCAAGGGTGGGTATCCGAGCATCTTGATACAAAACATTGTTAGCTGTGAATTATGGCACACCTAAACAACTTCGAAGAGCTTCCCGCTCTAAGAGAATCAAGGGGTTTATTTTGTATGCTGGTACACCAGAGAATAGTACAAATCCAAATTTAAGAATCGGACGAACGTACATACGATAAATCATGATCAGCGTATCTCTGCGAAGACCGGAATGGAGGCGGCCTAGCCTACCTATCATCCCAACAGCGCTTGTAGTCTCAATTTTAATATGTTCAATGTAATCACGCCAGCTCAGTTTTTGATCGTACAATACACCCAAATATTTAATACAGTTAACCTGGGGAATTATTTCCTGATGGTACTAAAGAGAAATAGTAACTGGTACGTTCAATGTAAAAACTTTTAAAGCACTTTTAGTTACGCTCAGATTCATATGAAACTTCTGAAACCAGGTTTCCAATGTTGCCTACTAAAACTGTAAAGTCGAATGTTGTAAACGTATATCCCAGTCAGATGCAGAAAACGCAATATCATCCGCATATACATATACTTTTACCTTATACCTCAGTGGTATTGAACTTAACAAAATGTTAAATAGCACAGGCGATAAAACAAAGCCTTGGGGAACACATCTTGTTTGGTTATACTTCCGTGTAGAAACACCACGTTAGGAACAACAAAATTTTCTGTCTTTTAAAAATTGGGCTGGGAGAGGACGGAAGATCGTAGAGCACACTCCACCACTTGTGATGTAACGGTGAAGGCAACCTTTATTATGCCCAGAAGACACGACGAAGCGACCACGCCCAAGGCACAGAACTCAGACAAGCTGAGTCCCCACAGCAGAAGAAGATGACGACCACTCATGATGATGAATATGTGTAAAGATAGATGATGTGCTTAATGAATGCCTACAGTATATCCAATTTGTTTTGTACTGCGAGAGCGTTATCTCTTTTAGGGAATTGATAAGAATAGGATGTTCGACACTATCATATGCCTCGGCTAAATCAAGTATTACTAAGGCCGCATATTGTCGTCTGTGGCGAGCAAGCTTTATACGAGCTTCCAAATCAACGTGCGCCCACCATATAGAGTAACCTAGTCTAAATCCAATCTGGCACGCAATGAGTATTGCATTATTTGTTATGCACTTCGTAACTCAAATGTTCAGTTTTCTTTTTATTTATTTGACTACATGTGATGTTAAAGCGATTGGCCTAATGTTATCTATCTGCATTCCTAGTCCCTGTTTTTAAGAAGCGGTATTATTTTTGCAAGTCTCCAGTCAGGTGGTATCCAACTATTTTCAAGTGAATAGTTGACAACGTCAAGGAGGTCTTCAGGAGATTTGTCGAATAATATTTTTAATATTCCTGAAGTGACGCCATCTGGTCCAGGACCTGTGTTTGGCAAAATAAAAACGACGTGCGCAAGTTCATCCCTACTTACTTCAATAAAATCATTTCCGAATGAAGGTTTTGCAAACTTTATTTTAATTTTTGATGTATATATCTTCTCTAATCCTAATTCAATTTCAGGTAATGTATCTTCAAATGGAGAAAAAATAACTGAGTCAATAATTACGGGTGCTGTAATAGCTTTACGATTACGGAGAAATAGTAATAGAACTTTCTTGTTGCCGCTGTTGGATAAATAGCGGTTCCATTTTTCTACATAATCGTCTTTCGCTAATAAAACTGTTCTCCTAAACGTTGCGTTAGCAAATAAATAATTTCTAGAATTAGTCGGCCATTGGTTGGTAAGAAGTTTTTTCCATGCAGCTTTGCGGCGTCTATAATCTCTGGCACAATCCAGATTCCACCAGGCAGATATGCATTTTCCTTTTGTTGAAGATATAGTGAACTGTGACATTTTAATTGTACACTTTAGAGTGAAACAAAGGCTCATAGCTTTAATATATGATTCCATATCGGGCAAGAAAGACAACGTTGACTGTAAATTATTTTTAAATTTAGAGTAGTTTACAAAACTTTGCACCTGGAGATCTACCGTCACTAAAGAAATGCTGACTTGAAATACCAGGGGGCAGTGATCACTACTTGTAGCGTTATCAAGAACAGTCCAAGACGATATTGTCATATTTAAGCTAGCTAATGTCAAATCTGAGACGGACCTCGAATTACATCGAACGAATATGGGAACTCTGGAATTCAAACAAATAAGGTTATTCCGATTAGTTCAGTCCCACAACCGTTTTCCAGAATAATCAGTGCGGAATCCCCACGACATGTGATCCGAATTGAAGTCTCCAGCAAACAGTATACTGTTTCTGCAAAAACTAACAGTCACATCAAGGGCTCTTAAATTTTGTATTCTAGCTGGAAAGTGGTTGTTGACTATAGATAGCGGTGCGCATCCGGGAAAGTGAATTTCCAGAGCCAATACTTCATATTGGTTTGTAAACTGAGTGTGCTTTATGACAAATTTTTGTATGAAATGAAAAAAAGTTAATCCTCCACCACGTGAGTCTCTGTCCGGTCCAAAGCACTGATAGTTTTTTAGATAGAAGTTTTGATCAGCAGACAGCTAAGTTTCTTGTAGCATTATGACGTCTGGAGATTGTTGAGAAATTAGATGTCATAAGTCTGTAGTTGCAGAGAGAATGGAACGGCAGTTCCACTAAAGTACTCTAAGGCACCCTATGATGATAAGCAAGCAGTAGCAACTGCTTGATCTAAAATACTGTCTTTTAAGAAGTCCGCTTCAGTTCTAGATTCCTTTACACTTTTGTTTTGTTTTTGGATGAGAAGAATTATTATGTTTGCTAGTAGGTGATCTGGTGCGTTTCAAAAGGCGAGCATCCATATCTACATCCCGACTACTTATTGATTCTGTATCAGATGTACCTTCCTTCTCAGTTGTGTTAGAACGGGCAGGCATAGCCTCATTATCGATAGAAGCATGTGGATGATGTTCGGCACGCTTATTAATAGAAGCACTTGGAGGTTGGATACGCTTAGTTATTCGATCAGATACGCCCTAAATCTGTGAATCCATAATATTATTGAGTCAGACCGATTGAGTAAAAATTTTTAAAATACTTTTTCTATGGCCTTTCCTACCACAGCTGAAATGAACTGAGAAAGTGATGCATCCATAGCAAGAGATGGTTGAGCTGCTATGCTGGCATAACCTTGAGTCCTGCTTTGAATTTCTGCCATTGCTTTTCTAGAAGAGTATCGTCTCCTTTCAATGATTTCAATCACCTGAAGTTTCTTTGATCTTGCAGGGCAGTTAGGATCGTCTGCAGCGTGATTTGCCTTGCACAAACAGCATGTTTTATTGTCTGATTGGTACTCAGCAGTACTATGACCAGCCCCGTATATGGCCCCGCATATGAGGCATCGAGTCTCTGATCGACAACCTTTCGTACTGTGTCCAAAGCGCCAGCATTTAGCACATGGCAACGGATGGAAAGCTAAAGCTTCAACCTTATAGATAAGCGGCCATGCCTCTATCTCCGAAGGGCGATCTGTTCTAGCGAATGTGGCAATTACAGTTTCAGTGGAAAGTTTCTGTTTGTTTTTCTGTTTTGTACAGAGGTAAACAGAAAGAACACCTGCTGGAAAAAAGATGTGCAAGACTTCTGCCGGGCTTAGACTTGCATCTACCCCCGAACCAATCCTTTGCAGCAAGCTAGATGAAGTGGGATAAAAGAGCTCACCGGATGTGATGCAAAAGTAGTGCACTTCAGAAGGTTTTGGATACAAGCCTTGTCTGGTGAGCAGCATAGTATCCCCCCGCGTCCAAAATGACGAACCTCTGTTATCAGTAGAGAGTGGGGAGTGATAGCACGAAGTTCCGTTTGGATTGTCTTGGGATTTTTCATGCGGTTTAACCCACCAGTGGTCGGCACCAAAGCGACGGGAACGCTACGGGTTCCATTGCGGAGAAACAACTCCAGGGTCAGATCACGGGGGGAAACAGAGGCTGACGAGAGGGTAGGCCTCTGGCTCGGAGAAGAAACAGACATAAAATAAGATGAAGTTACACTTATCAAAGCACTCAAACAGTTGCGGAACAAGGAGTAGATCTAATAAAATAAAAGTAACCGCCGGCTACTTGACCGCAACCCTGAAGATGGAAACATGAACATTGGGACCTGTGCAGCTGTAGCCACGAACGGACGCGAGGAGCGTTTCCGATTCTCCACATATCGGTCTCAGCTTCCTTCACCTTCTTAACCGGTATTTTCTTTCGGATTGGCCCACTACTGCTTTTCTAAGTATTTACCAGTCAATCTTCTGGTTCGCTTCCTTCATTTTGTATCGAAATTCTTCATGTACAAGTAGCTTAATAATTTCCTAGCCCAACGCTCCTCCCCCATTTCTCTCAATCGCTTCTCAAATTTTATTTTGCTGCTAGCTTCCCTGGCCTCAAATGATGTCCATCCCATGTCACCTTGTACTCCCTGATTCGGTGTATTCCCGTGAGCTCCTAAGGCAAGCCTACCTATCCCACGTTGCTTAATTTCTAATCTTGCTTGAAATTTTGATCTCATGCACAAGACCACATTGCCGAACAGCAGGCCAGGAACCATGACCCCTTTCTATATTCCTCTCAGAACATCATACCTATTGTAATTCCACAGTGCTCCGTTGTTCATTACTGCTGAATTCCTGTTACTTTTAGTCGTCACGTATATTTTGTGTTCCGTTAGGTACTCGGCGCAATTGCTTATCCATACGCCCAGATATAGCGTGACCTCTTGTATTCTAAGTTTCATTGTCAATAAAATCATGACTGCTGAATTTTACTTACTGAATCTGAAATCTTACCTATCTCCCTGATTACCGCAGATGTCCACCAATCTCTGCAAATCTTTCTTGTTGTCAGCCATTAGCACTATATCATCTGTGGACATCAATGCTGGTAGTTCTGTTCAATGAGGTTTCCTTGTTTGACCAAAGAGAGGTTGAAGCCCAGTCCACTTTCCTCTATTTGGTCTCTAATCCTTGAAGGTACATAATGAATAATAAGGGTGACAGGGAACACCCCTGCCTAAGCCCACGTTTTACTTCTGTAGGCTTGGATACCTGTTTATCCCACTTTATATCTGCATTGTTACCTTTATAGATATCCTTTAAAAGATTAGTGACTCCACCTTCCACACCTAGTGCGTCCAGTATTCCTAGAAGTCCTCTTGAACCATGCTATCGTATGCTCCCTTGATATACAAAAATGCTAGCCACAGGGGCCTGTGTTTCTTTTCTGCTAATTCGATGCACTGCGTCAGTGAGAACCAATTGTCTTCCAACCTCCAGTGTTTCCAAAACCCATTCTGCAGTTCCCCCAGCATCTCCTCATCCTCTATCCATACCTGCAGTCTTTTCTTTATAATCGGCATCACCAGCCTGTAGACCACTGATGTCACTGTTATAGGTTGGTGGTTGTTTATGTCCGCTTTATCTCTCTTTCCTTTATAGATCATGCTCATCCTGCTAAGTTTCCATTCATCGGGGACTTCACCATCGAATATTATTTTGCTCACTGCCTCTCTCAAAGCCTGCTTAGACTTCGGACCTAATGTCTTCATCAGCGTAATTGGAATGCCATCTGGGCCTGTTGATGTACCACTAGGAACCTTCTTCTCAGCCCTTTCCTACTCTTATTGTGCAAAATGAAGCCATGGGCCACTTGATTCATCCTTGTCTATTGTGATGCATAAAGCACTTCTTTGTTGAATTTTTTCGGTCACCGTTGTTGTTATATATTCAAACGCTTCGTCCCCTTCTAGCCTATCACCGTCAGCTGTAGTTATAAACCTCTGCTCTAGGCTCGTCTCATTTCTTAGGGAGTTAGGATGGTTCCAAAATTTCTCAGCTGCCTTTCTATTTTTTATGTACTTCTACCAGTCACTGAGCTCCCTTTCTTCTAATCTTTTCATTGATCAAAAGGAACGCATCCCTTCTACAGCTTAGAAAGATTTCCCATTTTCTTTCAACATCATCTGTTGGTTCACCCTGCTGCTTAGCATGTCTGTCTTCACTAAAGGCTTCCTGGTGTTTCGCTATGGCTCTCTAAACTTCCTCCTCCCACCAACTTTTGGGTTTGTGTGTTTTTTTCCGGGGTGACTTGTCACGTGCCTTAGCAAGCTCTAGCTCAAACAGTCTAATTACATTCGTGTATGACCAAATCTTTATTATCATAAGTGATTACTTTCTTAATTTCTTGAGGAGCTATTTCTATTTTTCTTTCTGAATAAAAATTTTCTTGTAGTTGCTCTTTTTGTCTCCTTCCCACTTTCACTGCTCTTTCAAAACTTAGCTTGATACGTTTGTAATCACTACCAAGACTTCTGGAGCCACCTTCATTTATGTGCATTCCCCTGAGCTTATCCTACATCCTATGTTACATCAGTGCGTAATCTATCATCGACTGCAGCCTACCTAGCTCCCATGTTATTTTCCCTTCACACTTTTCGGTACTGTTGCAAATGATCAAATCATGTCTTTCACACATATCCATGATCATTTTGCCTGTTGGGTTGGTATACATATCTATATCTTTTATGTACGCATTCATATCTCCTAGTATAATTATCTCTCACTCCCTTCCTAACTCCTCAATGTCCCTTGATATACATTCTACCATTGCCTGGTTTTCTTCTCTGGCCTTTGCTCCCGTCCACAAGTACACCCAACCAAGGTGTGTTTCCTGCCACTTTCCCCTTTGGCCATAAATGTTCCTTGCACTCCTGCTTCACCCTTACTGTACTTTTCCAGTCTGACCCTTTGCCAGCCTGGCATTGTCATTGATGGCGATGCCAGCGCGGCCGCTCGTGCGAACAGAGAACCACAAACGTGTGGCTATAGTGTACTAGAATAAGGGGTAGTGTGTTCAGGAGCCCTCCCTCGCCATGCGTCGTGTGAAGCAGCGCACGTGGACAGAAATCTACACGCAGGCAGGCAGGCAGGCAGGCAGGCAGGCAGGCAGGCAGGCAGGCAGGCAGGCAGACCAAACTTTTTCCGTCGAAGGTTCCCAAGAAAGACTATCGTCTTTAAATACCGGTTCCCAAGGCGGCGCTGCCATAACATGGACTGGCAGGATTGTCAGCTCCGCGCCGCTCTGCCTTCTCGGATGCTGTTCAGTGACCTGCTGCTTGTGTTCGTGCCCGCCTAACAAAAATTTTTCTGGCAATGTTTCGCTGGCCACGCGAAAGTCAGGCAATGCTAAGCCATCGGCGGCAACGACAATGCTTCGCACCTAGGAGCGAAACAGGGTATACCATTAAAAAAAGTGAGTAGCCATCCCTTTTCGCTGCACCCAAAAACGAAGCACGGAGAAAGGTTTGGGAACATAATCTACATCGAAATAATGGGACCTTGAACGAAAGCTGCTCTGTATGTGAGCTACACTTCGAGCCTACATGTGTTCTTGGAGACTACGTGCACGTTATAAACGGTGAAGAAGTTCGCGTACCACGTAGGAGACTAGAGATAACGCTGGACACCGTGCCGATGTCACTGCCCAAAACTCCAAGCTACTTATCGAAGAAAGCGCTGCATCCAAGACCTCAGAAAAAGCGGAAGAACTCAGTGGTCAAATCTACCGTCTCTACGAAAACTGCAGCACCCTGTATTGACGGTGAGGCCACTGATTCAGGTTCATCAATGGAGCTTCCTGCTGGCTACGAACCCGAAGTGGTGAACACTACAGGGACTGCAGCTTCGCTGGAACGCTGACTCTAGCTTTGTTTACCTTGAATTTATATGAGCTTGATCGCATCGCATCTCGTGTCAAAAAGAGCGGTAAATTACGTGCTGTCACGACCTGTTTTTTTGTGAAAAATATGAACCAGTCTCGAGAGGCAAATCGAAAAAAAAGCTGCACGCAAAATTTAGGTGGTGTTCGTAAAGGTGCCACCATGATGAAGTGATCGTGAACTGATAGTTCCACGAAATGGTGACGAATTCGATCGGTGTTACTACTCACTGCAGTATGCGTGCTCGTAAATAAAGGGTTTATCCTTACTATAGTCTGACATGGGTGGCAAGTGATGTTACCTTTTGACCGTGCAGTGCAATATCTCGGCCACAGCCGCAGTATTTCGGCAGGCACGTAATCATTTTAGGACCCATGATTGTCAAAATTATTCCCAAGTCTTCAGCTACGGGCTGCGCCTCTCAATCAAATGGCAGTTTTCTCACCTTAGCCACATAATTACAATTGCATGATGAAACTATCGACACGAACGGTGCCACGCGCGAAACAAAGGAAGTAGAAGCTGTCGCACTGTGCAGATGATGACTCGATATAGCAGTAATAAAACAAGAAACTTTCGGGCTTATAGATGCTCCTTGAATACCTCAATCTTCCTAATTTTTTATTTTTTCACCAACCGAGTTTTAACAACTGCAGGCAGTTTCCTCAAGGATGACTGTTACGCCATCTTTTGTTAATACCTGCATTAGGACCACACGTTGCAGCTTTGATATTTCGTTTTGTTTTGAATGCAGTGAGAACATACCCATTGAGAAAGCTTTCGATGACATGTCAGCAATTAAACACAAGACTATTAAGCGCGACGTATGCAAGCGCATGTCACGGGATTGAATCCCGGCCGTGGTGGCTGAATTTTCGGCGAAGGCGCTAATACTGAGGTGCGTGTACCTATATTTAGGAGCGCATTAAAGCACCTCGGGTCGTGGAATTTCCAGAGCACTCCTCTACGGCGTCTCTCATAATCATATGGTGGTTTTGGGATGTTAAACCCCTGCTATTACTAATATCAAAGCACAGAAGTGCATGAGGGGCGATGCGTGAGGTGACAGCTCATGCTAAGGTAGCGCCACCTCGCGGCTGGCGATAGCAACTGTAGCAGCCACGGCTCCTCCTTGAACACGCTACCCCATATTCTAGGACACTGTAGTGTGGCGTCTCTGCAGCCCCCCGTCTACAACGGCCGCCTGGATCAGGCGCACGCAAGGATGTTTCTCTGGCCGTTCCATTCGGCGCGCGCCCCATTGAAAAAATGTAATTGAAGGAGTTCCTCCGCGCGCCGTGACGTGGCACTCTTCTCCTACTCCCCTGAAGACGACGCCAAGGGCACTACGCCGTAGACATGCTTGGAGAAATGCACTTTGGACGTCGTTCACGTGGTGACTTCATGGAATAAAGGAACGCTCATATTTATTCTTAATCAGGCTTGACACAGTGAGTGTTGTTCTCAGTAGCATGCTATGATGGAGGCAGAGCCAAGCAGCGTGAGGGGACTTCGTGTGGCGCAGCTTGTTTGCAAATTTCCCCTCCGTGACACATGTATTAAGCTGACTGACTACGTGATCTGCCGCACCTCTTGTTTTAGCAATCGTTTCTCCCACTGCCGCATCAATCGGTGCGTGTCAATTTAGGCGGCGTTGTTCTGCAAGGAATTTATTTAGTGGCCCCGCCGCGGTGGTCTAGTGGCTAAGGTACTCGGCTGCTGACCCGCAGGGCGCGGGTTCGAATCCCGGCTGCGGCGGCTGCATTTCCGATGGAGGCGGAAATGTTGTAGGCCCGTGTGCTCAGATTTTGGCGCACGTTAAAGAACCCCAGGTGGTCTAAATTTCCGGAGCCCTCCTCTACGGCGTCTCTCATAATCATATAGTGGTTTTGGGACGTTAAACCCCACATATCAATCAATCAATTTATTTAGTGTTCGACCCTGCATATATAGCTATGTTACGCAGTCCAGCTCTGTCATCACAACATTACATTGCTGGAAAACTAAAACGTAGTGCTGGTAATGCTACAGTCGTTTTCAACTGCACAATGATCGGCGAAATTTGCTTGTGTACATGCAACTTAGCATTTTAAAGTTCCCACGGTATGACAGTGTTGCGAATGCGACTTTCTTATCTAATCGCAGGCCGCATGGAAACGACTACGAACGTGAAAATGATGGGCGACGCTAGTCGTCTGCGAATTATAGGGTGCCAGGGATCGGTCACCCCATTATCAAAGTACTTTCTTTCGCTTTGGTGAATCTTGTCGTTTTAAAGCGCGACATCGTTAAAGAGTTTGTTTCACCAAAATTTTGTCGTTGGCGTCTGTGTGTGAGTGGAAAAGCTGCGTTCGCCGTGAGCGAAATTTCGAGGTAGATGCAAAATGGTGTTGGCAGTTTAGGTCTCCACCGAGAAGTGAGGGCTTCGTGCTAGCGATTGGGGAGACGATTGTGTGTGTTCTTCGGTGTGTGAGTGCGTATGTGCATGTGTGTGTGTGTGTGAGCGCGCGCGCGTGTGTGTGTGTGCGTGTGTGTGCACGCCGTGTGTGTGTGTTCTTCCGTGCATGTATGCGAATGTGTGTGTATGTAAGAGCGCGCGCTTGTCTGCCGTGTGGGCACAGTTTTGTGTGTGGTCGAGTACGCACGTGTTTGTGCGTTCTTTTGAGCGTGATTGCGTGCGGATGCTTGTGTGTGTGTGTGTGTGTGTGTGTGCAACTGTGCGTGGATGTGCGCGTGCGCTCGTCAGTCTGTTGCGCGCTCTTGTGTGTGTGTGGGCGAGCATAGAGTTTCCCAAAATAAACTAGATGGCATTCTGGCGCTGCGATCGTTCAACGACCATGGGAATGATGGGTAGTACACACATTTGTCTAGTCTTTGTACTTGCGGACGACGAATCGTACTTGCGGCTTCGTTTATTGCTGTGTTTCGGTTTTGTTTCGAGAGAAAGATTCAATCCTTTTGAACTTCATGCCCTGATTTCGAAAGGTAAGTCTAAAAAATAGGATGCTGAAGCGAAACCGCTGAACATTTGCTAATATTTGTTTCGTGAAAAAACAACATCAAACAACACGAACACACGTGGAGCCAGAAGCAGGCCACAGGTACGAATATTAGACAAATGTGTGTACTACCCATCAATCCCATGCTCGCTGAAGCACCGTGTGTTGCAGCTCCCATAGACACTATAGCGCCAGAGTTCCCTCTAGTGTATATTAGGAAACTCAATATGGGCGAGTGCACGCGCTCGCACGTGTGTGTTCTTTTGTGCGTGCGATTGTGTGCCTGTGTTCGCTCCTTCGTGAGTGAGTGTGTGCGAATGCATGTGTATGTGAGCGTGCTCGTCTGTCTGTGTGTGTGTATATTCGTTTGTGCGAGTTTTTTGTGCGTGTTCTTGGGCCACTGCGTTTTTCCACTCGTGAAAAAAAACGTCTTCTACTTGTTTCTCAAACGCTAAGCGTCGTCTGTGTCTGTATGGAAATTAACGATAGCTGCGCTCAGCCATCAGGAGTTAGGAGACGCGTGCTAAACCGTACTGCTTCGCGTAGGAGCACATTTGCAGGAAGCTTCACTCACGTAGCTTTCTCATTATTGCCCAAAACTCTTTTCTGCGAGTAAAGCAGGCAAGCCTGAGCATTGAAAGACTCAGTACCTTCAAGGTATCTCTACCAACATCCACGATGCAGCTCAGTTATCCTTCGAATCGTTTTCTTTTTCTGGGAGTGGTCAACAAAAAATTTTAATAAGTCAATCGGGTGAATTCACTCTCCTTTGTACCTACTAATCATGTGTTTCAGAGGAGGGCATCACAATTTTCTCGAAAACTGGCTCACGGATGTGTTCGCTTTGGTCACTATCATCACGAAAGCAGATGGGGCACAAAGAAAAAGAATTCTTCTATTTGTCTTATTTCAGGCGGTTCGGATGCGAGGAAAGACAAGATGTAACCCTAACCAGTGCTCTGCGGTTTCTATAAAGCGACATCTTCAAGCACCGGAAACCATCCCGCATAGACAGGGGAAAAAAGAGGGGTGGTAGGTGCGCGCCGCCATGCGGCGAACGGAGTGGCCACGCCCCCTTTTGCAATTACGCCTCCTCCGTCCGAATGAGAAGACAAACGGAGGAACACCGCCGCACGCACCCGATCCAGACGGTTGTGCCTCTGAATACCCTCATACCCTCCGCCGAAGAGTGAGCCCACTGCCCCTTTCTAGTACACTGCAGTTCTGACAAGCCACACGTTTGACCCAAGGTCCGCAATAATTTGAAAAAAAAAAACAAGCGATAATAGGGTGCGAGCTTCCCATATGGAGGCGCTTTCAGCTTATTTCATTGGGGCAGCCTTCCGACGTCATGGGTGAGTAAAATGTGGTCAAGTATTAGAGGAACATCGAAAGCAATTGTAGCTCACGGGATCCAGACACGAAAGTTGAGTTGAGGGGCGACATTTTTTATTGTAATTATAGGATAGTTAAAATAGCGGAGGAGTTTTACAGAGATCTGTACAGTAGCCGAGACAACCACGACCTTAATACTATAAGAACTAGCAGTAACCCAGACGACACCCCACCGGTAATGATAGAAGAAGTCAGAAAAGCTTTGGAGAGCATGCACAGAGGCAAAGCTGCTGGTGAGGATCAAGTAACATCAGATCTGCTGAAAGATGGAGGACAGATTGTGTTAGAAAAACTAGCCACTCTATTTACGAGGTGTCTCCTGACGGAAAAAGTACCAGAGTCTTGGAAGAACGCTAACATCATCTTAATACATAAGAAAGGAGATGACAAGGACTTGAAGAATTACAGGCCGATCAGCTTGCTCTCTGTAGTATACAAGCTATTTACAAAGGTAATTGCTAGCAGAGTAAAGAAAACATTAGAATTCAATCAACCAAAGGAACAAGCAGGATTTAGAACAGGCTACTCAACAATTGACCACATTCATACTATCAATCAGGTAATAGAGAAATGCTCAGAGTATAACCAAGCACTATACATAGCCTTCATAGATTATGAGAAGGCGTTTGATTCAGTAGAAATATCAGCCGTCATGCAGACACTGCGCAATCAGGGCGTAGATGAAATATATATAAACATTCTGGAAGAAATCTACAGGGGATCAACTGCTACCATAGTGCTTCATAAAAAAAGCAACAGAATAGCAATAAAGAAGGGTGTAAGGCAGGGGGACACAATCTCTCCAATGCTATTCACTGCGTGCTTACAGGATGTTTTCAGAAGCCTAGAATGGGAACAGTTAGGGATAAGAGTTAATGGAGAGTACCTCAGTAACCTGCGCTTCGCCGATGACATTGCATTGCTGAGTAACTCAGGGGACGAATTGCAACTCATGATTACGGAGTTAGACAAGGAGAGCAGAAAGGTGGGTCTTAAAATTAATCTGCAGAAAACGAAAGTAATGTACAACAACCTCGGAAAGGAGCAGCGCTTTGCGATAGGTAATAGTGCACTTGAAGTTGTAAAAGAATATGTCTACTTAGGGCAGGTAATAACCGCAGAGCCTAACCACGAGATTGAAGTAACCAGAAGAATAAGAATGGGGTGGAGCACATTCGGCAGGCACTCTCAAATAATGACAAGTAGATTGCCACTGTCCCTCAAGAGGAAGGTATATAACAGCTGTATCTTGCCGGTACTTAGCTACGGAGCAGAAACCTGGAGACTCACAAAGAGGGTTCAACTTAAATTGAGGACGACGCAGCGAGTAATGGAAAGAAAAATGGTAGGTGTAACCTTAAGAGACAAGAAGAGAGCAGAGTGGATTAGGGGACAAACGGGAGTTAAGGATATCATAGCTGCAATAAAGAAGAGGAAATGGACATGGGCCGGGCATGTAGCACGTAGACAGGATAACCGCTGGTCATTAAGGGTCACCAACTGGATTCCCAGAGAAGGAAAGCGAGGTAGGGGGAGACAGAAGGTTAGGTGGGCAGATGAGATTAAGAAGTTTGCGGGTATAAATTGGCAACAGCAAGCACAGGACCGGGTTAACTGGCGGAACATGGGAGAGGCCTTTGTCCTGCAGTGGACGTAGACAGGCTGATGATGATGATGATGATGATGAAGCCAAATAACTTCAGACTGCGTGCCGTTATCACTGCAATTTCTGCAGCATTAGTCTGGGTGTACCTCACTCTACATAGCCCACGAATAAAAGATGGGGGGTTGAATAGAGTTATAGGGCCCCTTTTAGTGCGGAACGCGTAGTTACGTCCAGCTGAAGCAGACCCGTCGCAGAGCTCTTATTGGCATGAATGGATGCTGTAAGCTACACCGACGCTTTAAGAAAGGCGGTCACCAGGCGGTGTTTTCAGGCGTTGACACATTTTCACTTTTATTGGAAGCGTGCGAATAGGACGGATGCATGGAATTCACGCTCTCAATGAAATAATCGTGGATGCGACAGTCATGATACAATAATATACTTTACCAAGAGCACACTGAGAGGACAGAGGCAGACACAGAAGGCGTGTTTTTATTGGCCGCGAGGCCCACCCTTGGAGGCACGAGTGCTGCAATCGATGTGATGTGCAGGGTTAGATCAAGTGATCTCACCTCACTCTGGCAAAGGAAAGCTGCTGGTTGGATGCGTGGTTTCTACCGTGACCTTGCGGTGTTTTTATATTTAACAGTGTTGTATTGCTCTTACACGGCTGCTCCACCTCCCCCTATGGTGTGGCGTGCCGAGTCGTTTCCCGATCAGTAGAGCGCGCGTGAAAGAAAAAGTTGACTGGCCGGCCGCGATGGGGCTGAGGACGCTGCCCATCGCCAAAGTAATCGCAGTTGCACCTGCTTGCACCCCGTGCTTTCTATCGGGCTGCAGACATTGGGCGCCTTCTTCCTCTTCTAGCCACTACGATCACCACCATCCCGTGAAAGTGTAATCTCACTCATGCTCCCTATTATTGCGATAGCAATTGCATGGACACTCTCGGCTAGATTTTGCTCCTGGCGTTGGCGTCGACGTGGGCCTCGCCATCACTCAGCGTATACGTAAACGTATCTATTTATTGCAAAGTGCAAGAAAGAAAAAAAACAAAAAAGACTACGGCGCCCGAAATCAAACTCTGGTCCTCTGCATTGTGAGTGAAAGGGGGTAACCATTAGCCACCGATGAGCACGTCGTTCAATCTTCAAACAGAAACATATCTATATCTACCACTTGCCACTGCTAACGGGCATCTGGGGGGGGGTGCGGATCATTGTGCTTTCAGCATTGACAGGGAGATGGCGCAACGAGCGTGCGTAGCAACATTGTGACGACGCCGCGACACGCGCTCTCATCTCCTTCACGCACTTTGCCTCGCGAATACTAGGGGTCGATGCTCACTCGCGCCCCCTTATCTCGTGGTGGGGAGGATCGTGCGTCATGACTGGCCTTCGGCTTTTACCGGAACGATTGTTTTAGTTACCGAATTTACAAAGGTCAATGCTACCGTTGCACAGTTTTCGTTTGCGAAAAGCGTGCGTTTTTCAGACACAGAAAAGTAACAACTGAAACGCTTATTCGTCTTCATCTGTACCTGATGGTGCCTTTCGTGGGTCCTTTGTGTGAGAAAAATACAGGTCACGTTTCGATCTGCTGGCCATTCTGTGCAGGACCTTCCAATTTGTTGCTGTCGGGTTCATTGCTTCGCCTTTGCGGGAATGCTGTGACTTTTTGTGATGGTCGTATCCTGCCGTCGTTCAGTCAGCATGTGATGCCATCTTGTTCTTACATATTGCTGGTATCAAGAAGCTACTGAGTGTATTCCTGACCAACTGGGTGTAGTTCTTAGCAGCTGTCTAGAAAAAATTATCAGACATTTTTGGAAACCACTTTTCTGTAAAGCCCTGAGTTTGTGACATCTTGCTATATTTGAGTGATAAATTACCTGCATGTGATTATTTACAAAGAGTGGTTATTTATGACTGTCTGATTCACAATATACTAGCATATACGTAGCATGAATAAATACGTACGTCCATACGCGCAAATAAAGACGCCCAGTGTACGTTTACAAAAAAGATCATTAGTGATCATTGTCGGATTCACATTATACCTAGATATTTGTCGGGGAAATAAATGCCTCAAACGTGCACATAAATACGCACATTATACACATTCACCTTGGCTATTTAGTTGACACTGATTTGAGAGCCACTACAATATAAATGTTCGCAATAACATAATTAGTGCAATGTTGAGTTGTACGAGCGCGATCGAGACGAAAATCTTGTGGTTCCTCAACCACTTTCATCGGACAGCCAAACTCGCCGCGTGCATCTCTGTATAGGGAACCGTGTACGTCTAACTTTTTGTTGGGCTAATTAGTTGTGCATAAATAGTTTTAACATATTACTGCAAGGCAGCGGGAAGTACGCTGGGCCCGTGACCCCCCCCCCCCCCCGATATTTCTTTTGCCTTGGCATTGACAGCGAAAAATGACACTTTCGAAGGGGTGCGTTCTCCGTAATCAGCACCTCCCCCCCCACCCGAATAAAATTTCTGGCTACGCGCTTTCCGCAAGCATATTCATTCCAAACACCGGTCTAACGGCCCACATATAAACACGTGGAGATGCTTTTTTTTGTTTTTGTGATAAACTCAGAAAAGCGCATTTTTTGCTAATGACAATATTATTAGGCTTGCTGCAATCATTTTTTAGCTAGCGTGCTCATGTCTGCTCTGCAAAATAGCTCAGTATCTACATATACAGCTCACTGTTATCCGTATGCAGGGGTATAGGCACTTGCCAACATTTTAAATTCGAAGCAATTCTTAGCAAACTTCGGTGAACTTGACCGAATCTATCTATCTATCTATCTATCTATCTATCTATCTATCTATCTATCCAGCTAGGTAGCTAACATGTAGCTTGGCGAAAGAGAGTGCATCACAGTACAACTTTCATGTGTCACACTTCGTCGACACTACTTTTATCCGCTGAATGAACATTTGGGCCAGACCATCAATTCGCTCCGCAGCCGTCCGGTTCCTCAAATACGTTTTGAATCTTCTCAGTGTCGAGAAGTTGCGTTCTGCAGCAGCCCCGCCATGGTGGTCTATAGTGGCTAGGGTACTAGGCTGCTGACCTGAAGATTGTGGCATTGAATCCCAGCTGCGGTAGCTGCATTTTCGGTGTGAGGTGAAAATACTGTACTTAGATTTAAGTGCATGGTAAAGGACCCCAGATGGTCTAACTTTCTGGAGCCATCCACTATGGCGTCTCTTAGAATGATATGGTGGTTTTCAGGCACTAAACCTCAAATATTATTCTATTCTGCAGCAGCTGTCTACTCACTGGGAGCATTGCCAATTTTTAGGAGTGCGTAAATGTTCGGGAAGAGGGCTTTGTCGTATTTAGCTAAAGCGTCCCTCTGAAAGCGGGGAAACTCATCCTCTTGCATGGTTTGCCATTTGGTTTTTCAAACTTTCCCAGTCACTTTTTAGTTTAAGGTTATGAGCTGTTGTGATATGACTCAAGTAAAAATTGAAGGCCAGCTGCACAGATTCAAATTTGTCTTTGGAGGCGCGCTTTGGCCACACAAAGCAACAACTTTGCAGTGTTTTGGTATGGTTTTCAAAGTGCCGTTTGAGAAAAGCTTTCAGGTCATCTGTGTACGGATACAAAAAAGGCTCGCCTGTAGTACTCTACCGCAGAGTTGCAATCGTAGTTTTCTCGGTATCTCTGTGTTCCTGCTACCCGTGGGATTTCGCACTTCACTACGAACTCGTCTGCTCTGTCTTGACATAGAGGAAATATATTGTGCAATTCCGCTTCCAAGTTAGTTCCCACCTCTTCCAGCTAAGTAAGCACCAAGTCAACCTTCTCTAAGGCGACGCTCTTATTAATATATGGGCTCTGCAGAAATGGAGACAAGTGGTGTGTGAATCCTAAGAATGCCTCACTGTCAGTGAGGCATACAATAATGTTGCCCAAATAGAATCACTAGTGGAAGCAATTAGTGGCGGGTGCTTTTGCTTTGTCACAAAAGGTGCCCATGAACTCTTCAAGTAAGCATAGTATTCCAGAGAGCGCTTCCATGCACAGTGTTTCGCAATATCGGCACAGCCGCACCAATGACATTGTAGGTGCTTCAAGATGTTTTTTTTTCAAGACTGCTGTTCTTTTGGGTGACGGCTAAAAAGTGCACACTGAAGTAATCGTGCCAAAGGCCCGTAGAATGTCTTGGACAACTAAGGCTCACTCAAACAAAGATTTAGGGACTGCGACGAGCAATACTTGTACAAAGCCATTGGGAAGTCGTTGCGGATCAAGCCTGCCCCCCCCCCCCCCTGGAGGTTGACGGCATTCTTCTGTTTCATGTTTCACCGTGTTGAAGGTGCACGTGACAAACGGTAAATTCATCCCAGTTCTTGTGGTTGGAGATGACGTACATTGGCAACAAGTTTATGGACGTTTTGTTTTTGCGCTTGATCAGGTCATTAGTTTGTCAATGATACGCAGTTGAGTGTCAGAATTCGGAGGCGCACATACGAAGTATTTATTCTAAAACATCAGAGGTAAGTCGGTGACCATGGTCACTTACTATCACGCAAAGTGACCCATGTCGAAAGATGGCTGAATTCAACTGAAAATCAGACACCTGGGCTGCCATGGCGGGCGATAAGGCAGCCGTGCCGCAGTACCGTGTCAGGCAGTCGGCGCATACAATTATCCACCAATTACCTTTTGTCTTTATTCTCGTCTATGTGCCATGTCACAGTGCTTCCCCGACTAGTCGCTTAGCTTCCCCGATTAGTCTGCCCCAGAAAAGATGAGACTGAGTGGCCACGTCAGCGTCTCAATTTCTTTGAACCTCTGTTCGTGACGCGCTTCCCACCTAATCTAAATCTCAGCGAGACGTTCGATTTCGGACTTCCAGTAGACATGCTTTAGTGCGATCACCGGCTTGACCTTTAATCGTTTCTCCTAGTGCCTTTTCCCGGCCTGTGTCCTAACATTGTGCGAAATATGTGGAGTGGAGAGCCCAATGCATGGCGTTTGAGTTTACCTACCTCAGCCCATTTGCGTCAAATTTGACCTCTCGCTCTCGCTTTACATTTTTACCGGTACCTTTTTCTTTCCTGATGGCAAGCAGCGCTCTCATCTTCGGTACTAGCACTTACAAGAACACTGCTTTTGACATCTTGCAAAAGTCCTGATGGCTCAACTTCAGCATTCCGAGGTGTATGCGCTTCTGACACAAGGGTACATTGTACACTTTATAAGCTAGCCGGCTCGGTTTCCACTTGACGGGATCTATCTCTGTCGTGGATAGTTCTTTTATCGCGCCTTCGAATCCATCCTCCTGCTACTTTTGGGAAACTTCCATATCTTGCCTCATGCGAAGTGCCTCTTCCTTCAGACTTGCACAGTCTACCTGCCTCTCATTCGTGCTTTCTGCTGGCTGAATTTTAGGAGTGGACTCACAAACCGGTGGTTGAGTCGGAGCTTTCACCAATCCGTCACCAAAACAAAGACCCTTGAAAAGCATATCCGAGTCATTCGAAATATAGGAATCATGCTTTGGCAGATTTTGTGGCACGGCATCAGCGTTTGTGGGCATGCAGTCTGAACGGTTTCTCACTCGTTACGTAGGCTGACAATAAAAGCACACATTTCTCTTTTACTCTCGTTTCTTGAGACTCCGATGTCTCGTCACCTGCGCATTCGTTGTGTTCAGCCACCCAATCCTTGGCTCTTTCTATTACCGGAATTTCACGGCTGTCAACCAAAGAGAGAGACACTTTTACGCCTTAGGCAGCCGATCGCAATTTTACCAGGCTCTTTGCAACGGTAGCATACGACCGGATTTCTAGCCTTAAACGCTTTCTGTCTCTCATTTGCTTTGCGAAGCACCCGCGCTTCTAATGCTCTGCGGCGAACCTCATTTAGCGCTGCGAGACAGTCCGCGTTGCGACGCGCCTCGCGTTTCAATGCTTGCTGTCTTCTCGCCTCGCGCACTCTTTCAGATTCTTGTCTGATTGCCTCGATCTCTTGGTCTAACGCTTTTATGTTCTCTTTTTGCTCTTCCTCCCTTTTTGTTTCCCTTATTTCCTCGCTTTTAGTATATATTTAACGAATTTCAAACTGAGACGTATCATCCTTTACTTCTATGTCGAGCTCTGCTCCGAACACAACGTCAACAGGCTATCCTTCGTTAGTCTCGTCAAGTCCATGGTGACCTCCTTGCTTGGGCTAAGCTCCGTCAATCTACAATCCACTCAGCGTTTCACCGAGTAACCTCCCTCAGCTCCACGATCTGCTCGTCACCTCAGCCACTTGCCTCTATTGCCTCAATGACTACCACGTTCATTGGGTATTTCCCACAATCAATCCCTCATTCCCCGCGCATCGCGTCCAGGTCTGATCCGCGCAACTTCTCCAAGCCTGGCTATTCTTTTGCCGACAAGTTTCTCAAGGAATAATGTTGAAGCAATGTTCCCGTGAAGAAGCTCCCCACATCCGTTTTGCGAGAAAGAACTAAGTTAAGCCTGGCAACTCCCATGGAGAAAAAAGGTAGTGCATTCACCAAGCCGGAGTCGAATTCATGCACAGATCCTCTCACCGCTGCCATTCACTGTTGCGACTGGGGGTTTTTGTCGGGACTAGGAGCCATCAAAGCATCAGAGTGACGACTAACCGAAAAGCCGGGCTGGAAACTAGAACATTTATTTACAGTATTTACAGGATTAAGTAGTGTGATACTACATGACAAAAAAGCCCACCCGGGCATATTTGCGTTCGAGTTTTACACCCTACATCTTCCCAAGATTCTCTGCGAGGGTAGACAACGGAGTTCATGACCCTCCAACATGATCGTCGTCTTTCACTGCGCTCAAGAACCGTCGTACAGAGAAGGGGTAGCCCACACAATACACGAGGTGATAGCATAGCACATCTGGCACGGTGCCTTGACCTTGAATTAACGTGCAGAGTCAACCCATCCGGTTTTGCAAGGTTCAATGGCGACTCATCAAGGAGGCCTTGCTGCCTAGCAGTCCATGATGTGCAGGAAATAGAAGTCACCTAAGAGGGTTCTCCGGTGCTCGGCTCATTGTCAGCTGCATTGCGATAACTTTAGCAATGCACAGGGGACTGGTCTTTCTAGGCAGCCCAGGCAGCAAAACAACACTTTTTAGGTAATTGGTTGGGCGAGCGGGCGCAAAGGGCTTGTGGCGAGCCAATGGACCTAAAGAGTTTGCTGTGCGGTCGCTTTCGGGGCCCCTGCGTAAGCGCGGCAAAGTCAGAATCCTTCCACGCGTCCAAGCGGGGCCAAGACACGGGGGCCGATCACAACATTCACCACTTATGCTTCGCATACTACCTGAACGAATCAAGACTTCGATAGAAATAACCTGGCCCTGGTCCAAGAAAAGCAAAATGCATGAGAATGAATGAAAAATAACTTGCCAACAGTTTCTGCCGTTGAAAGTAAGCGTTCAAGTAAAATAGCAATATCTTTCTTTCTTTTTCTCTATCTATCTATCTATCTATCTATCTTTCTTTCTCTTTATTTTCCAGACTAAAACAAAAACCTTACATTCTGGATGGTCTGTGTGTCTCATTCGTTTGTATGGTAGTTCACATCTCCGGTGTGTATGACGGCTGCGTAACTAAGATCCATCCAGTCTGTAACCGACACTTTGACATTCTTCTCAAGAGAAGCGGCAAGCTCACCGACCATAATGACGAGCTCGATGATTTCCATAGCATGGCAAAGCTGCCTGCTGTGTCGGGGGCCTGCTTCAAGCACAAAATGTGGAGCTCCATCAGATTTTTGATCATATAGCGGATGTATTGTACGTGATGAGCTGTCGGTGCAGTTTTTCAGAAAGTGTTGTGCCGCAAGTACCGACGTTTTTGGGCAGAAGTGCAACAGCGGGTCACAAAATAGGCAGACCTTGTTCTCGCACTTGAAAAAGAGCTTGTCTTGTCTTGTCTTGTCTCCTAGGAGATCTTGGCTCATACCCACATGGGGGATTGGCCACACTGTACCTCTTAATAGATACTTTTTTACAACGCTTGCTAAAAAACTAGACAAAAAGAGCTTCTGCAGGATCGTTATCTTCTTTGTTATCTGAGGAGGCAACCAACAGCCGTATTTGACTCGACTCGTGAGCCTAAAATATAAACAGCTCTGCGGCTGGTTTGCTTAATTCTTATTATTGTACAAAGCCTACGATTTTTGTTAAAAAGGCAGACTGCAGGAGATATTTAGGTTATTTGTTCAGTGAAGCTCTCAAAGCGCTTTTTCTATACGGAGCTGTGGAAGAAATTACAAGCTAAACAAAATGAGAAATGAGCCAATTTTATAAGAAGCTGCTTCACAGTTGATAATACAATAAAATGCGTCTCAGTTTTCCTTGAAACTGGCCGCTGAAGCCTCATGAAATGCAACTATATGTATATTCAGTGCATTTCTTTGCATACTACAGACACTTTCAGCATATATCTATCTATTGATGTGTTGGATGTCTGCCTTGAGGACCGGATCCAGCCAGAGTCGTGGGGACATGTGGAGGAGAGGAGCCGGGAGCTGCTTACAGTAGCTTTTAATTACATTATATACAGGTAGCGTGTTAATACATGATGAGAGCAGCGTCATGGAAGCTCTGGATGGAAGCATGACGGGAGCTTCTGCGAACTTGTCAGAGCTTGTTGGGTGAGCCTCCGCGCATGCATTTTATGTCTTGGCCTTCCCAGAATTCCCTACAGAAAAAAAAACAATGGAGGCCAGGACAGTCCAATGAAGTTTGTCATCTTCACCTCCACCCCTGTAAGGGGAAGGTGAAATGCCGTCTCTTTCCTGACCCACGACAGAGGAAAGAGGAACGCCCAGTTCAGCCCATGGCGAGGCAGAAAACACTGCAAACCACGAACGACACAGCACAGCACGTAGACGTTGAGTCTTACATGGAAGTCAATTTCGTAGTCTGTTGCAGTGATGGGTATGCGGCGCTAGGCCGACCACAAATTGTGGAAACAGCGGCATGAAGGCGCCACAGAGAACGTGGGAAATGCATCGGCGGATGGTTGTGACACGCTGGGCCCTCAGCCCAGGGCACCTTGAAGTACGGCCTACAACTCTTCCTAATCCGTCAGTCGGTCAGGTGTGCCCAAAGGGCTTTACGAGGGGTGCCAACTACCTAGAATAACTAGAAGAACAATTTCTCTGTTGTCGGCGCTCTTGGTGCATCTATGGGAGCACTGACTATGAAGAAATCTGGGTAGGCTCAGCCACAATGTCTCATGCGTCAAAGCAGCATCAAGCCAGGCAGGCAGATCATAACACTATCTATCTATCTATCTATCTATCTATCTATCTATCTATCTATCTATCTATCTATCTATCTATCTATCTATCTATCTATCTATCTATCTATCTATCTGTCTGTCTGTCTGTCTGTCTGTCTGTCTGTCTGTCTGTCTGTCTGTCTGTCTGTCTGTCTGTCTGTCTGTCTGTCTACAATTGGGTGCTTTCGTGATCAACCCATTAACTTGGGATAAACCAAAATAATAATCTAGGGTAGCATGGCTTGACAAATAAGACAAGCTGCTAATAACATGCATAAAGTCCAAATGCTGTCGCGTGCGTCGTCACTCTTTTTCCGCCCAACGGAGCGACATACCCACGAGCGGTATGTGCCACCGGTTTGTGGGTATGTGCTTCAGATGACAGAGTTTATATCTATCGAGGAACGACGAGACGCGTTACCATGTAATGGAGTTAGTTGCCATACACTGAAGTTGACATGTGTACCTGTGTCCCGGGCTTGCACCATCGCGAGCCCCAGCACAACAAATGAACACACCGCTTCCCGTGTCGCTAATTCACATTTTGCTGTCTGCAGAGTTACGCAACTGTAAACAACTTCTATATTTGAGTACGCATGTGTAAGCTGGGGCCCTCATACTCAACAGCTCGGCAACTTACCAGAAAAAAATTCAAAATATAGCTGTTTGATTTGTTTTGGGAAATACAACATTAAGCATGCACTTAATGTCGTGCACATTCCGAAATTAAGCGTGCACTTCATTGACAGGACGTAAAGAATTGGCCGAAAGCACTAAGACAATTTTTTTCACAGCATTTTTATTCAAAAACTGGCATTGACAGAAAAAAGTATATCACATTACCCTCATGTATTTATCGTAGAAGGAACCGCGCTTTATTGTTCTTTTATTCCCATTTTAAGATGGTACTTCACATTATTCATTTTGTGTGGGACTGCGAGTGAGCGGAATGCTATTTCTTCAAATATTGCAGAAATTCAATGTAATGGTGATTTTAACCACAATTTTTGTGTAGAAAGGAATGACAATTTGATGTTGTGATGTATAAACCCCTCTGCTGTAATGCCTGCAAAGGCGATGTAGGTACAGAATAAATAAATAAACAAATAAATAAATAAATAAATAAATAAATACACTATTATATGAAACATTTGCAGCCATTTATTGTGTGTCTTTGAGTGCATTTGTACATACTTGAGTGCCACTACGTAACGTTTCCCTCAATAAAAAATTTTTGACAAAGACATCTTTCGTCTACAAGCCTCGCATAACATTGATTCTACAGGTAGGCGGGATATGCCAACTTTAATATATATTAAATGTGGTTTATTGACTAAGCCGAGCAAGTGGATGTTAGCTCAAAAAGTACTCAGGTGGACCAAGATGATGGTACTCGATCGCTGGTATCGTGCCTTCGTCTCGTGGTGATGATAGATCAGCCTATCATATCAACGTCTTCCTTCTTTATTGGGATTACCCTCAGCGAAAAAATAAGGCCATCCTAGTAATACAACTGGCGAATACAAGTGCGTTGAAGTGCGGCTTGAGATTGTCTACGTGAACGATAGCACGTTCACGCCGACGATGGTCGAGTTCACTGTAACGATGGTCTCTCGAGGACATGAAAGACTCAATGACGTTAAAAACCCCATATCTGAGGAAAGTACCACCATCCACTGCACTCGCCACCACGGGCGCAACCTTCTCTCATTTTCCTCATACCTTTCGAGTCCTCCCGTTCTCCACTGCTGTTTCACCGCGATGATGGATTGCCCTCGCGGTTGCCCTTGAGGTGCGCGACTCTGGCGCTGTGCCGATATTTTTCTTTTTCCCTCGCGCAACATTTCACTGGGGTGGCACGTAACGAAGATTGCGCGCTTTTTGCTTTCTGCCGTTATGCCTTGGAGTTGCACCTAGAAGCGTTAACAATTCTAGGTGCAAGCAGAATACAAATGGGTGTGCTTATTTTTATGGTATTCAAGGTAAGCACAATAGCTTTCCGAAGAATGATTCTTTGGTGTACATTGGTACACTGTAAGCAAAAACTATCCGAGTTTGGGGTTTTTGCGGCTCATGACCTCTGAAAACTCTCTTGCGTTTAAAATTATTACCTCGTGTAGGAGTAAAAGATGGTACAAGACATAGTTTTACCACCACCTCTCAGGCAAGTAGTAAAAGGATGTCAAAATCCAGTTTTACCACGTAGGGAGTTTTCTATCACATGATTTTTTACCTGCATTTCAGAGTTTATTACCACGTGACTGCAAGGTGCAGCTGCTTCGATGGCTGTTGCCCCGTACCCCCCATTGTGACGCTCTCAGTGAATACTGAAGGTACGCGAGGTCCACAAGTCTTTTTTATTTGGGACGTCGTGCCTCAGGACTGACCTCGAGTCAAGGCACTTTCACTGGAACTGGGGGCAGCATAAGCACAAAAAGCGAGAACAGCATTCTGTGAACGAAAAAGTAAAAAAGACGGGAGGGGGGGAATCTCAAAAGAAGAAAAAAAAAGAAAGAAAACCTGCTGTGGAAAGTTGTCCTGCACATTTTCGCAAATTGTTGGCTTTTGCTAGGCGGTGGTGCCTTGGAGACAGACGGTGCAAGAAGCTTGGTATCTGTGTGTCTGGTTGGGCTGATGGATCTCACGTGTTTTCTACATTGTCAAACGACCGTGCGCTTCCGAGTGCCTCCGAACCTGCATGTCGCGGATATCACGCTTCCGAGCAGAATCGCGAATATCTGCCAGTGGTAACTAAATCAATCTGGTATCATCGTCCGTGCTTGCCTACTGGAGAAGCAATAAGCAAAATGCTTCACTCTGTCGTCGGCACCAAGCCGCGGCCGCCAGTGACCAGTGGGAGTGTGTCGCCGGGGCAGGCGAAAGAAGCATTCCACAGTAGGCGATGTCTGCATGAGTAAAGTGCTGCCCGAATTGCCCACCTCATGCACCAACTGTTCTCAAACATGTAGCGCGAAGCCTATACGAGGCAGACGGAACCAACAAGCGGCTGCCGGTGAGCACGAAGAAAACCCGGACAGTGGTATTTTGTTGGAAGTAGGCATACACCGCCCCGTCCCCGTAAGATAGTGGTCACGTGTTCATTTGTGTCTGAAATGACGACGAAATTCGCACAGGATATGGGTTCTGTGATCGCCAGCTGTGTTTCATCGGATAGCCGTGCTTCTCGAAAAGGCCTAGTACACCGTCGCTAAGAAGCTTGTGTGCAGGCGTGCACCGCTCCTCTACGCCCGTTGTGATGAATACGTGCTGCTAGTGTGTTTGTGCACCACCGCTCAATGAAAATCATTGAGCCACCATGGTTTGTGCGTACTCAGGTATATTTTATGGACTTGTGCATCAGCAGTGCCAACACGCGTGGGGCCATGAGCCCGGTGTGCCAAGTAATTATTGGATACTCAAAAAGGTGAGATTGCGTAGATTTAACATAAAAAATCTGTGTGCCCTAGCCCACTTTAAGTACACGCTTGCACCTTCAACCATTGTTGTTAATCAATGCAAAAAAAGATTGATTGATTGATTTGTGGGGTTTAAGGTCCCAAAACCACCATATGATTATGAGAGACGCCGTAGTGGAGGGCTCCGGAAATTTCGACCACCTGGGGTTCTTTAACGTGCGCCCAAATCTGAGCACACGGGCCTACAACATTTCCGCCTCCATCGGAAATGCAGCCGCCGCAGCCGGGAATCGAACCCGCGACCTGCGGGTCAGCAGCCGAGTACCTTAGCCACTAGACCAACGCGGCGGGGCATGCAAAAAAAGAGCTCTCCTACCGGTCCTACTGGGTCGGTCAAAAAGTCGGGCCTATATATACCGAATTGTCAAACTGTAGTTGAGCAACGCGTGCAGTCTGTTCGAGTGGTGTATTATTCTGCAATTGTGTGTGCGTGGTTGTCTGTATGTGAATCTATGTGTCACCAATTCTGCCGTTTAATAAATTCAATCAATTCTGCTATTTAATAAATTTGTCGACTCTGGGCGAATGCACCCGTCAATTATTATTTTTTACCACCGGAAGTAACTTCCAGAAATCACCTCAAAAACTTTGTGAAGGCAGTAAAAATTTACTCTCTCCATACTCGCTGGGGTAAAACCTCACTGGGGTAAATAATTAGTACTCTTCCTACGTTCAAAAACTCAGCACGACAGTAAATTTTTACCTAGATAGTATGTGGTAAAAAAAACCCAGGAAAGGTAGTGCGCTAGAGGATAAATGGTTTACCTAGTTTTTGGGGTTATTTCAGGTCATTTTCGTTTAGTGTGTAGAAAAGATTTAGTTCTGTCATTGAAAGTATTTTTTGCGAGTTACGGCGCTTTTCGTGTTCCTGATACGAAAGCATCTCCGAATGCTGTATGTATTTCATGTATTCTTCTTGCCTGATGAACACAGTTCTTTTTTGCAACTAACTGTTCGTTGCATAAAGAGAAAACTTGCAGATCTCACGTACAGTGCGAATCGATGATACGCGAAGCACGAATGAGGAAGGTTGATATGTCACTTTAAAATCAGCACCTTCTTACGAGGAGCACGATTGTAGCACACATTAACACAAGTAGAATTGTTATGCGCATTCAGGTATCTAAAGGCGGTGGAAGTATGCTTATAGTCGCATAACGATGGCACCACTAACGTTTGCAATACCAGCGCCAGCAGTGGTAGGCGTGTAATATAGGCCGTACATAAATTCGTTTTCATAATTATCATGTTGGGCCTGGAATTTATGTTCATCATGCATTAATGTCACTTAATTACAAATTTGGTATATGTGAAGCCAGCGAAACGGCCACAAGCGCGCTATGAGCGTAGAATGTGGTCATGTTTTACAGGTCACGCAAATAATAATTATCGTGTTTACACGTCTCTCCTTCGTCGCCGATTCACGTCACGTAACACCAAGTTTGATATATGTGAAGCTATCGAAACTAGCGCAAGTGCATTATGACCATCGCATGTAGACATGTTCTTACATGACACGCATGTCATGATTATCATGTTTGAACTTGTCCTTTGCCTTCGCAGTCCATTTGCGTCACATAGTACCAAATTTGGTGTAAGTGAAGCTAGAGAAACCACCTTGAGGGCATTATGACCACAGCATGTAGTCTTATTCGGACATGCCACGCATCTCATGATTGTTATGTTTGCACCAGTCATACCTTCGTCATCTATTCATGTCACGTAATACAAATTCGGTATATGTGAAGCTAGCAAAACGACCGCAAGCACACTTTGAGCATATGGTCTTTAGTCATGACTTACATGACATGCATGTCATGGCTTCCACGTTATGGTCTGTCACTTATGTTTGCCATGCAGTCATGTGATACCATATGAGTTTTGCATTATGTCATGTGAATAAAACTATCGTGAGAGCCGCAAAACCATTACATGCGAATCATGACATTCTTGATATACATATCGTGATTTTCATGTTATGACTAGTGATTTATGCTCCCAATACATTCACGTTATGCCTTAGCAATTTGGTTATAAATCCCATCATTGAAATGGCCAGGAGAGCTTAAAGTCGTCTGCTGCTAGGTAGAAAGATAGATAGATAGATAGATAGATAGATAGATAGATAGATAGATAGATAGATAGATAGATAGATAGATAGATAGATAGATAGATAGATAGATAGATAGATAGATAGATAGATAGATTAATACATGCGGTCATAGTGCGGTCAAGATGCAGTCAAGGTGGCGGAAGTTCGCTAAGAATTGCTTCGCATTTAAAAGCTAAAACCTGACACAGTTCGAACAACACTTTTCTCCAACCTGCCATGAAGTACAGGAAGCTCCCTCGACCGAGACATAAACCTCGAGCTGATGGTAGCCAGTGGTTGCTGCTAGGTGTAGTAGTTGCTATAAGCAGAACTATATATGATGCGAAGTAAATGATGTAATGATCTGGAAGAAAAAAAAACACCTGCATGACAGAGCTCTCCATGGAGCTGCTTTTAAAATGGCACACCACATTTACACTCTTATCGGAGGAAGCTTATTTTCTAATAAACATTCATTTTAGTGATTTCAATCATGTCATCACCAAATGTTCGAATTTGCTTCACTACCGGGGCACGCAAGTGGCTCAAAATCACATGTCCTCATTGGATTCGGCGGCACGGCCGGGTGATTGCCGGCAAAAATGGTGCCGGGTGCATCTCGCGCGGAAGGCGGGTGAGCATAATAGAGGAGGGTACGTGCGCGTGAAGCAGGGCGTCGTGGTAGTGGTTAGAAGAAGAAATTAGGCGCCTTCTTCTTCTATCCACTACCACCACCAGTGTCCTTACTTTCAAAGACAAAGGGATTTTCAATGGCGTAGCTCAGGGATCATGTACGGGTGGCCACTTGGTAGAGACCATGACAATAGGAGAGCAGTTTGCGTGATAAACCAGGAGCGCATTGCGGTATCTGCGGCCTACAGGTGCCCCAGAAACGAACGTTTGTGCAGAAAGATGGTTGTCGTCGCGGGCCTCATTCTGGCGCTGTTGGTCGGCGAACCACAAAATTGACTGGTAAATACTTAGAAAACAGCAGGAGGCGAAATAAAAAAGATTCGGTTAAGAAGAAGGTGAAGGAAGTTGAGACCGATATGTGAAGAATCGGCATTATTAAGAAGTCCACACTGGATATCTATCGAAGTTTTAAGCAGGAAATAGCCAAGGAAAGGATCTATGATAATACACGGGGTAGTTCCCTACTGTTTGAGGCCAGGGCGGGAGTATTGCGAACCATGACATATCGGGCCAAATACGAAGGGGTAGACAGGGTGCGCAGTGCGTGTGGAGAGGAAGAGGAAACTGCCGAACACTTGATAATGTTCTGTAAAGGGCTTCACCCTATAGTTCAGGATAATGGCGCAGTTTTTCAAAGCACTGGGGTTTAGGGACAAGGAGGGCAAAGTAGACTTTAGGTGGGAAGAATTAACTGGAAGAAAGTTATCTGATTGGTGGCTAAAGTCAAGGCACGAGTGAAAATTAAATCTTTCAATGAAAGGTACGAGTTCTAAACCTCTCTATTTAAAAGAAAAATAAATAAATGTAGTTTTTGATTCACTACGTATTACGGCTTGGTGGCGTTAGCCACCGCCCGATTTAAAGGGTACAGCCGTACCAATCCATCCATCTATCCATCCATCCATCCATCCATCCATCCTTCCATCCATCCATCCATCCATCCATCCATCAATCAATCAATCAATCAATCCATCCATCCATCCATCCATCCATCCATCCATCCATCCATCCATCCATCCATCCAGTAAGCAGCTTGGCTGGCTTCTTGCCCTTTTCTGCGTAACGAATGGTTTCAGAGACTGGCGTGCATTAAGAGGGATCTGGCGCGTATTTAAGTAAAGTGTCGACGGTGTGCGATGCTTGGAAACCGTACAGAAAAAGAAATGGACAAAATCCTGTAGTGACTTGCGCAGTGGCGTTATACGCGTAAGTCCCAGTTTGTTTGTTCAGGAGTGACATGTGTCGCGAACATGTGACCCAGAGGAGCCTTATACCGTGTTGTAAAGCCGTCTGTATGAAGGTGGCAGGCTGTCTTCTTCCGATGTACAATAGTGCACTGTTGAAGAAGTGCTTGGATTACATCGGAGATGAACACACGCCCACGGTCACTAAGGAGTTCGCGATGAGGACCATGACGAAACACAAAATGATTGAGGATTAAAGATTCGACGTCTTGTGCTGTCGCTGTGGAAGAGCTGTTGTTTCAGCGTATCCTGTAAGATAATTCACTGCCACAATAGCCCATCGGTTGCCTGCCGCTATCAGTGGAAATGGTCAATAGATGCCAATTCTTACAAAGTCGAAAGGCCAGTCTGGGCATGGAAGTGACTGCAATGAACTTGCTGAAGGATGTGGTGGGTTTTTTTTCCGCTGAAGCTTTGTGGCTGCCGCGAATGAACTGGCTGACAATTGTAAGCATTCCACGCCAGTTATACCTTTTTCGCAGGTGGTCGTAGGTCTTGAAGGCACCGGCGTCAGCACATTGAGGGTCGGAATGAGACGACGCACAGATTGTAGAGCGCAGCGTTCTGGAACTGAGGAGTAGGCACTACTCACAGTCTGCTGAATAGCTGCGCTGGTACAAAATGCCAATCCGAATATTGAAGAGCGGAGACTGGCACCGCAGGGTTCGAGTTTTTATAAGTGTGGGTGCATCGGTAAACGCGTCAAGAAGCGAAGCGATTTATGTATCATTCCGTTGCGCAGAAGAGATGTTGTTCACGGAAATAGCTGGCAACGTGTGGTCTGATGAATTTGATGATGTGTCAAGAGATAGTGGGGACTACGACAATGCATCAACATCAGTATGCTTGTAGCAGAGCAGCATATAACGCGGGTGTTGTATTCTTGTAGCCAAAGAGCCCAACGGGCAAGACAAGCCGATGGTTCCTTGAGCGATGAGACAAAGCATTATGCGTCCTGGTTTGTTAGTACTTCAAAAGTATGGCCATAAAGCATGCGCAGAACTTGACAAGTGCCGAACCGATCGCAAGCATTTCTTCTCTGCGACACTATCTATCTATCTATCTATCTATCAGTCTATCTATCTATCTATCTATCCTATTTGTCTATCTATGTATCTATCCATCTATCTTAGTGAAGCTCACAACTCGGCTGGCAGTTTAGGTGGAGTTAAAGAAAGGGCTTATGAACATCCTCCAATTCTTCTTCAAACATTTGAAGTACACACGCATATTGGTTTGAGAATGTAGTCAGAATAAACAATGCCCCACATAGCAGTTCTGCAAGCCACGGGTGCGGCAAAAATTCTGAGTAACAATACTTTCTTCTCTCCGGTCCTTTCCGGCATCCTCAGTGACGTGGCGACGTCAGTATGTCGAATCTATATTGCTATCGACAAGCCATATGCTATGATTCGTCAAACAACACCCGACGAGTTCCATTTGGTCTACATGCGATTGCCCGTGCTCGAGTACAGGTTCTCTGGCATGGCGTGTAACAGAACGAGTTCATCATGTTGACAATCCTTCGAAGGCGCGAGCGCAACAAAGGTTCCATGTCAGTACAATTCATAGTAGCGTGAGCCGGCACGACTACAGCAGTTAGGCGAGGAAAGCACGGAGTTGGTGGAGGCAAGACAACTGGAAGAGGGCGCTGTGTCGAATAACATGTCAGCGATGACGTGTCACGTGATATTGAGAGGGATACTCGGTGAGAAGCGAAAGCAGCTTTGATAGAGGAGACCAGCCGAATAATTATGCGTGGCGCCATGCTCCCTACTGGGCTGCTGAAAAGATAATTCTTCTTCTAATCACTACCACCACCAGCCTACGAACGGTGAGTAGCGAACAAGAGGGCGAAACCAGCAATCACTGCGTACACGTCAAGAAAGAAGGTGAGGCGAGCTACGAGTCAGGTGAAGTAGGGAGTTGATAGGTGGTCAGGTGGTATTCTACATTGCTAAGAAAGTGCAACAAAACTTCTTATTAGAAATAGCGCAGCAGCCTAGCATGCCATGACAAAGTTCGGTTCGTATTGAGACGTCGGACCGTTCACGATTTTACATTTACTAAAAACGCGTTAGGAAAGAATCGTTAAAAAAAGGAAAAAAAATTTGGCAGATCCCACGTACCTTGCGAATCGACGCTATGCGAAGCATGTGGAGGGAAGGTGAGCGTGTCGCAATGTTTACATTGAGTGAAAGGCTATGAAACTACGCCTAATATGTGTACAAATGTTGCATGCACGGACATATGTGTAACAGTTGTAGGTGTTTACATAACCAGCTGTTTGCACTCGCGCACTAATGGCCACTAGGAACATGCCGATTAACAACACCAGAAGGTGATATGAAGTGCTGATGCTCGCGAGGATGCTGGCCCTGGAAACTGCTACATAAATCAACTTCAGCGCACGGCACCTAACCACAATTGAGGTTAACTTGACGTGACCGCTGTATAAAAGGAGTACATATGTAATGTTTACAAAATTGGATAAGCAGCGCTGCAACCACTATAGACGTTTCAAGAATATTCGTGTCAATATGAAAAGAAGGTTCGAAACCTGGCATAGCTTTGGGGTAGAATGCTTCATTGCCACGCAGAACGCTTGGGTTAGATTCAAGCTGCGACCCGGAGATTTATTCTTTGAATTTGTCGGGTTGACGCTACGGATGTCGGCTATTTCTTAATGCTGGCACGTTAAAACTGCCCATGTGTGTTCGTGTCGTGCTTAGGTATACATACTAAGTGTCAATCACCTGTGGTATATGCCTGCATATCAGTGGCACATTTTCGTTCATGGGTATGTGCCTCTGTCTAGCGGGAAGTGTTTGGCGACGTATGCGACAGAAATGTGAAATTATTCATGTTTTGACCAGCCCGCCGTATTCGTGAAACCATCTTACCCTCACATGGTAATTTTGGTTCACGCCAAGTTAAGGGGGTGATCGAGAAAGCACCCAACCGTAAGTGGCTAGATAGATATGCAGATAGATACGCTCAAAGCCACCGAAGTTCGCCAAGAAATGCTTTGCAGTAAAAGGTCTGCGGTGCGGCCTCACTGGCGACCAGCTGCCGGTAATGCACTCCCTCACTAGAGCAAGCACTACAGCCACCCTGCTGTATTGCCTGGCCACAACTTCCCATGAACACAGCAATCAAACCCTCAGTCCGTCAGTACGCAGCGGCTGCAAAGCAACTGTCCATGGTGGCGGCCAGACCTGTGACGCAGCGGAGGGTGCTAAGAATCTCTGGGTCCGGACAAAGGGTGGTGAAATGTTTATTCGTTTCAAGGCCGAAAAGTGAAATAGTAATTGAAAATTTAAACAGCAGTGTTGTGGGTGGCCTTCAGGCTGCCGGTTGTGGCGTCGAGGCAGTGCCTAGCCGGGACATCCTCCAACCAAGTCAGCACTCGAAGTTGCAGAACCGGCCTGATGCTGGACAAAGGAGCCTCCCTCTGCTTCGAACTTCTGAGGTTCCAAAAGGCAGGGGGCAAGTGTGCCGAACAGGAGTAAAATATGTGTTCATAGTTGGAGATAGAGCTGTCACATAAGCTACAGGCCGGCGAGTAGGTTCTGGGTTAGAAGAGGGCAAGTTGTGGGGCAGTAAGGATGGTGCGGGCCTGAAGTTGGCGCCACAGGTAATGCTGTGTCTGGAAAAGAAATTCGTGCGGTGGGGAAAAGGCGAGGCGGGAGAAACGATAGTGCAATGGAGTGTCGTGGCTCGTGGGGAGCACGTCACGCGTATTCATTCTCCACTGGGGCGGGCTTGCTTGGTCGGTCGAACTGTAAGATATAAATTTTGCCGCCTCGTTGCCAGGATGATTTACGTAAGTGGGTACCCCGATAATATAGCTAGAGCGAGAGGAAATGGTGCCAGGTCTGTGGCCGGGGGTGCCACCCGTACAACCTCGCAGTTGTATACCGCTGGTTTGGAGTCGGAGAAAATGTATTCTGCTGGGGTTTGTGTTAAGGTAACGGCAATAGCTGCCTCTTCAGTCTCGATAGAGGTGGAAGTAGAGGCGGAGGCTGTAATTATAGGTCAGAGAGAGTTGTCGGTGACCGCAAGGGCATGGGTTGCGTAGTGGCGAATCGGTGCGGAATATACACAAGCCACATCGGGTTACCATTCGAACTAACGCTACAGCGCGGAGGCTTGCGCTTCTCTACGGGAGGGATGGTGTTTGAGATGCATATTCTTTGGAAGAGGATCAATAAATAAAAGGAAAGAGACGTGAGAAAGAATGGGCAGTGAGGTGAGTAGAGGAATAAGAGAGGTATATTTAAGGGTGGAAAGAAGTGTGCGACCTGGCCTTGTGCGAGAGAGACGGAGGAGTTGGGCCGTGCGATGGACCTCCGTCAGCTCCGTAAGAGAGTTGTGGACAGGCATCGAGAGTAGCCGATCCGTTGAGGTGGATGTGTTAAGGAAAGAGCTGACGTATTAGCCTGACGAATAAGGCAGTTGGCTTTGTCTTCCTCGGTGCGAGAATAGAAAGGATACGGTAGAAAATAGACGAAGCAGCGAAGAACAGAGGCCTGAACCTGGTGGCGGAGGTTGTGCTCGTGCATGCTGTGGTGGCAGTTGGCAATGCAGCGTATGAGATGCATGGTCTGGTGTACAGTGTTGCTGAGTTGATTGATGAGGGTAGTATGCTCACCATTGGACTGAAGAAAGAGTCCAAACATGCGAGGGGCAGAAACGAGAGGAAGCGGTGTGCCGTCAACTGAGATGTTGAGTGGAGAAAGAGATAGGGGAGCCGCTCCCGAGGCAGGAGGAGCAAAAGTCCTGATTTGGTCGCAGAGCAGGTCAGACTGATAGCTCAGGTGTGAGACGTCACTCCGTTCACACCAGCCTGGAGAGTGATCTCCTTGTCACAAAGATTGCCAGTGGTGACCTGAAGGGGGATGTCATCGGCATAGAAAGCATGAGGTAGAGCTGGTATTGTGCTTAGCTTGCCTGTCAGTGAAAACAAGAAGGAACAAGACAGAGCTTTGGGGAGTACCCTTGTTTCCTAGGGAGAAACAAGGAGACTTAAGTGGGCCGTTTGAATTTTCTGTTAGTTGGCAGGCGAGGAAAGTGGTGATAAAAGCATGTACGATTTATCTGACGTCAAGGGAGGAGAGAGAGTCCAAAATGGCTGTGAGGTGTACATTGTCTAATGCTTTTGTTAGGTCAAGCGCCAAGATAGCTCGAGTGCGTTTTTGGTGGGATGTGTCTATAACATTATCAGAGAGCTGAAGCGTGACATTCTTAGTGGAAAACTGAGGGCGAAAGCACAACATGGAGACCGCATATAGGCCATTATCAACCAGGTAGGTTTGGAGGCGGGCCAGGATGACATGCTCGAACAGCTTGCCGAGGCAAAATGTCAGAGAGATGGGGTGGAGGTTCTCGAGGAAAATGGGTTTCTCAGGTTTACTTCTCCAACAGCGACCTTGATGTCGACATTTATTTGGGCGAGGTTCGTGGCTACGCAACTCAAGCTCCGCACAACCTCGGCTCCGGACAGACCACTATTGGAATCTGAACTTGGCTACCTTCAACGCTAGAACGTTATCTAGTGACAGTAGTCTAGCAGTGGTATTCGAGGAAATAAAAGGTGGTAAAGGGGATGTAATAGGACTCAGCGAAGTTAGGAGGACACGTGAGGCTTATACAATGCCGAAGAATGGACATGTCTTATGCTACCGTGGATTAGTTGACAGAAAACAACTAGAGATAGGGCTTCTCATACACAAAATATAATACCGCTGGCGACATAAATTACTATAGCATTAGGAAGAGGGTGGCGAATATAATTATCAAGTTTACGAAAAGGTACAAGATGAAGGTGCTACAGGCCTACGTGCCTACAACGAGTCATGATGATTATTTGGTTGAACGCTTCTGCGAAGACACACAGTCTGCCATCAATAAAGTAAAGACACAGCATACTATTTTAAAGGGAGACTGTAATGCTCAAGTAGGCAAGAAATAGGCCGGAGACAATGCAGTGTGTAAATATGTAATCGGCTCTAGAAATGCCGGAGGCAAGTTGTTAGTAGAGTTCGCAAAACATAATGATTTCTGGATCTTTAATACCTTCTTCAGACAATGAGCTAACCGTACATAGACGTGGCAAAGTCCTAATGGTGAAACTAAATATGTAATATCTTCATCCTGTGTGCACACCCAGGCATTCTACAGGATGTAGAAGTAGTTGACAAGATCAGACGCAGTGACCAAAAAATGGTATGAGGTCTTATTCTTTAAGATATATAAAAGCAAAGAAAAAATTTGATACGCAAAAAAGCTAGTTATTTAGCTGGCGGGGAGAGAAAAAATACAGAAATTGAGAGTTTTGCTTCGAAAACAATTCCAGACACTAAATGAGGTAACTGACGTTAGCGTTGACAGAATAAACTATAATCTTTCTTGTATCATCAAATAGTGTGCATTCGCCCCGCCGCGGTGGTCTAGTGGCTAAGGTACTCGGCTGCTGACCCGCAGGGCGCGGGTTCAAATCCCGGCTGCGGCGGCTGCATTTCCGATGGAGGCGGAAATGTTGTAGGCCCGTGTGCTCAGATTTGGGTGCACGTTAAAGAACCCCAGGTGGTCTAAATTTCCGGAGCCCTCCACTACGGCGTCTCTAATAATCATATATTGGTTTTGGGACGTTAAACCACACATATCAATCAATCAAATAGTGTGCAATTGAAGTTGGAGGTACAGAAAACTGGCAAACTATCTCAGGGAACGAAAAACTTTATTAGGAGACAAAAGATGAAAGCCTCATTGCAACGGAGAAAATAGAGCTAGTGGAGCTTTCGAAGTTACTCAATAGGCGTAAGGTAGCCGACATAAGGTGTTATAACACGAAAGAGTTGAGCGAACTGTAGAATGTGGCAGAAGCCTAAAGGCTGCGAAGGCAGACTTGTGCATAGAGAAAAATTGGATGTTTGCATTCAGAAAAAAACATGGCAACGTCCTAACGATTATGAATGGACTTAATAGTCGAGATGGTGGAGTTCTACGAAAGCTGTGGAGAAGCCAAAAGAACCAGGATGATATTGTGAGAAACACTATATGACCAGAGGAGTGCGACATCCTACCAGTAACGAAAGGGAAAGAAATTCTTAGAAGGAGTGCAAAGAGGCAACGCCGCTGGTAAAGATAAGGTAACTATGGACCTTCTGCAAATGGCGGAGAAATTGTGTTAGTAAAATTAGCGTTATATATAGAAAGTGTCTCTTGACAGGAAGGTTATCAGAATCTTAAAATAACGCTAACAACACCTTAATACATAAGAAAAAAAGACTTCAAGGACTTCAAAAACTACAGGCCGATGAGCATACTGTCCGTTCTCTACAAACTATTAAAAAAATAACAGCTAATAGAATGAAGGCGATCTTAGAGTTCAGTCAACCAAAGGATCAAGCACAATTTAGTACCGGCTGATCCACAATAGATCATTTTATAATAGTAATCCGGTAATAGAGAAATGCGCTCAATACAACCAATTCCTATACATTGCTTTCATAGATTGCGAGAAGGCGTTTGACTCAGTCGAGACATCAGCAGTTATGCAGGCACAACGAAATCAAGGCATTGAAGAAGCATACATAAACATACTGGAGGAAATCTACAGATGTACGGCCACCATAGTTCTTCATAAAGACAGCGACAGAATCCCAATAAAGAACAGTGTAAGGCAGGGAAACACAATCTCACCAATGCTATTGACCGTGTGTTTACAGGGTCTTCAGGACCCTAGAGTGGGAAGAGTTAGAGATAAAAGTTATGGAACGTAGCTTAGTAACCTGCGATTCGCTGATTACATTGCCTTGATGAATGACTCAGGGGGGGGAATTACAGTTCATTACTACTGAACTGGACATTGTAAGCAGAAAAGTAAGTCTGAAAATGATTATGCACAAAACTAAAGTAATATGCAACAGTTTCGGCAGAAAGCAGCACCTAGCGATAGGTGGAGAGACGCTGGGAGTTGTAAAGTAATATGTCTACTTAGGAAAGGTAGTAACCACGGAGCCGAACCACGAAAGTGAAATAACTCGGAGAATAACGATGAGGTGGGTCACATTTGGCAAGCCTTCTCAAATCACGAATGGTTATCTGCCCCTAACCCTCAAGAGGAAGGTACACAACAGCTGCATCTTCTCAGTACTTAAATACGGAGCAGAAACCTGGAAACTTACGCAAAAAGGGTTCAGGTTAAATTAGGACGACGCAGCGAGCAATGGAAAGGAAACTGAATGATCTAACCTAAAAAGACAAGAAGAGAGCTGAGTGGGTCAGGGAAAAAACCGGGGTCAAGGTTATTATATCATAGTTGGAATCAAGAAAAATAAATGGACATGGACCAGATACGTTGCACGTAGGCAGGATAACCACTGATAATTAAGGATAACCGACTGGATTCCCAGAGAATGCAAACGTACGAAAAGAAGACAGAAAGTTAGGTGGGCCAATAAAATTTGTAAAATTTTGCGGGTATAACGTGGCAACGAAAAACTCAGGAACGTGTTAATTGGCAAATCATCCGAGAGGCCTTTGCCTTGCAGTGGCCGTAGTCAGGCTGATGGTGATAATGATTATGATGATGATAAAGGTGACGTCATTATTATAGGGTCAATATCACTCACGTATATTCTGGTTTAGCTAGTTGAACGAGTTTGACTGCCCGAATATTGAAATATATTGATAATTATATTGTTTTAAAGACTAGTCAAATTGGTTTTACATCCAGTTGCTATATATAGTGCGTGCATGTTGATTTAGAGAGCTGAATACAACTGGCTAGGCGTCAGCGCGAATATTGTGTTTGGTTACTCTACCTTTGGCTAAAGCCTACGATAAAGTGGATCATTGAACTTTATTAAAAAAGATCAAATATCACAACTTTCTTCACTAAACACCGGGGGGGGGGGGGGGTTCAGAGTGTTTAAGAAGATAATTTTATTGCTTTAGTGATGGGTGCTCATCGAATATATTAAGCAGACACGTGGAGCTGTCCGTTCGCTAGTTTTGTTTACTCTAGTTTGAATATGCATTTCATCAACTCAGGATATACATTTGTATGTGTATGAAGACGTTATTGCTTTCTTTTCCAGTAATAACAATCTTGAATCCCAAAACAGCAGAGTCTACAAACTTATCTCGATACGCTAGAAGTGTGGTTCAAAATCATTCAGATGACGCTGAACGTAAAGAAAAGTGCGCTTCTAGCAGTCTATTTTATGCGGCCGATCAACATCTCACTAATTTTTAGTAATGAGCTTATTCCCCAGGTTAATTTGCTTAAATATTTATGCTTAATATATAGGAATACAATAAATTGCAGAAGCTACATTGATAATGTGTACTCTGTGGCAACACGTTCACAAACCATAAAACGGGGTTTAGAAGAGATACGCTAATAATGATATTTAAAAGTTATGAGCACCTTATCATGAAATTCGGATGTGTATTGTTTTATGGTAGCGCAGCCTATAAAATGAGACTCGTAGTACTATCAGTGGAAAGGGAAGCGATGCGTTTGTGTCTGGGTCTCTCAAAGTTTGTGGCAAACAACGTGTTGCATATGGATGCTCGCCTACTTTCCTTGCCTAATAGGTTTAAAATTCTTACTCTGAAAGCATTCTTAGAGATATACGTTTCACACCAGAGACGCTCGTTTTACGTTTTTATAGAAGAACCGAACTCATTCTTCGAAACGCACCGGTCGCAGTTACGCACCCTATAAATTCTATTAACACAAGCTCTGCTAGAGCAGCTGTAATTGAAAATTAAACACATTGGCCCATCAAGTCCCGTAAAGTCAATGCTTAGCATAAAACTTCATGATATATTTCTTCATAATGCGAAAAATTTAACCAATAGGTATTTAAAAGACCAGTTTCCAGATTATCTAGCTCACCTGGAGATAAGCAATATAATTGCGACCGATGCATCTGTGTCAAAAGAAAAGGCTGGGGCAGGAATTTTCTCTTCTTTTCTTGACTGGTCATTTTCATTTACACTCCCAGAATAAGCACCTGTATTCACTGTAGAATTATTCGCTACTGGTCTAGCCCTGTGTAAAATGCTCTCAAGTGAATCAGCAGCAGTGATCGTTACAAATTCACTATCAGTGTGTTCTCACTTTATAAGGCAGGAAATGTACAATTGATCAATAAGTTTCGTCATGTAATGCCAGAAAACGTACACAAACTGTATTATCTATGGCTACCAGGCAACCGTAAAATATATTTGAACGAAAGGGCTAAATATTTAGCGGCAGAATCAGTATTCCTGCGTAGACTATTCATATCAGTTTTAGCAGATACGGCCTACGTGACAGTGTTAAAGTTCAAAAATGCTTATTGGCAATGCTAAAAAGTAAATTATAATTGGATCAATTCAAAGATTTTGAGGCTTTCAAAAAACATTGCCGGAATAAACAGTGGCATGTATTTCGCCAGTTAAAAGTTACTTATACCAGATTGTGCTGAGCAGTTCCACAACTAAATGGTTTCCTAAACAAAGCTGAACTCTAGGCAGCCACATTGTGCAGTTTTTGCAACAAAAATGAAACAATCGAAGACTTTTTTTATTCTGTCTTCGTTATTATTCACAGAGAAAAAACAGTTCAGAAGCTACATTGTAGAAATTAAGAATTGTAGTAAATGTTAAAGTTATTTTATCACTTATTGGTACTGCATAAGGTTACTGCCACAGGGATGTATGCTCTACTGTTTTGGATTACATCAGAGCAACGAGAAGATGACCGCGTTAGACCTATTCTGAATTATTCAGATTCTTATTCAGTAATTCGTAGTTATTTCAATCAGAGAAGAGAGATAGTTTGAGTGCTTGCTGAGTAATGTTTTTCACTTATTCTCAGTTTCAGCTCTAAACTGATGTATGGGATTGCTAATAGTTTCAATACTTAAGCATCCTGCCGCGCATTTCTTCACCCATCCACCATCGTGGGTGAGCGCCATTCATATGAGGTCATCATCATCTTTATCATCAACATCATCACTATCATCGTAAAACGCATTTACTGCGCTTGCAGCACACCATTTCCAAAAAAATTTTCACGTCAGTGTGCTCGTTGTAGAATCGTGCACTAATACCCCACCACAACTGAATTTCGACCACTGGGTGATTTCGAGGCTTTTTATTTGGGAACCTAGTAATTGAGCTTGTTGGTACGATTTAATTATAGGAAAGAGCGTAAAAAGTCTGCGAGACACGCAGAAGACAGAATTCTGTGCGAAGCCTTACGTGGTCAACGTAAAACAACAACAAAAATATCAGTTGTGTCGCATTCTGCAACGTCAGGTTAACACTCAGGAGTGACTTTGCATGTTCTATAACATCGTTTTACACAGTCTAGTGGAAAGTTCTGTTCTCGAAGCAGCTGTTTTTTTGCTAAGCGTTAACTTATGACTGACAATTACCAGGGCATGCAGCTGTTTAATACCTAAGCGTTAACATATGGCTGATAACGAACAGGGCATCTCAGCTTTCTTTAAGAGCTTATGAAACCTTTAGAGGTGATCATTGAGAGAGATTAGAAGTATTTCCTATTTTCTGAATAAAATCGCCAAGAGTGCAATAAGTATTTGTCAGCATACCTTCGCGATTGTGTGAGAGAGATTGTTGTGTCAATGTGGGTTAAACTTGTCTAAAAGACAATGGTTAGCCTGATGTCTTTGAACTTTAGTAAACGACGCTTGCTGCAGAGGATCTCGTCCTTCGCATGTCAGTGCGGAAGAATGCCTCCCGTCGCGCAACCAGAGTGGGGCACGAGCGTCACGCTTGCTCGCTTGCTTGTGCCTGTGTTCTGCCTCTTGCCCACTAGGGGGAGTGGCCAAGAAGCGGGTGAGTAGAAGCCGGGAAAAAATTAAGGTGCACCTGTAAAAGTTGAACTTGATAGCAATGTTCTGTTCCTAGTGCGTACTTCAAACACTTCACGTAGAAATTTTTTTCGAAATTGTTCTGCACTCATTACAAGGCCTTAAAAGGCAGTAGCGCGGGTGCCTTTTGTAGTGGGTGACTGGATTTAAAAAAACAAAAAAATCATTGTGATAATTACATATACTGGCACGCGATGGCAATGTTTGCTTTTACAACGAAATATTATGGCAATATATCATGTTTTCAAGCATCTATACAGTGAGCGTGTGTTTAAAAATCTTGAAAGTTACTTCCACTTTATTTCCAAGCAGTGAAAGTTTTTTCCCCTGTATTCACAAGCAGAGGTGTGGCTGGGTGATGGAATGCCCGCTGGCCACGCAATCGACCCGTGTTCGATCCCCTTTAGAACCAAACGAGCCGAGTTTGATCCCTACTCTGACCTTGTATTTTTTATAACTTATTTCAGTTAGGTTGTTCTCATCTTTTTTGTGACACAAAAGATGCTCTTTCGCTCACAATTAACGACGTCGACGCTATGATTTTCGATACGAGCTTTAACGCTGTCGCGTTAAAAGTAATTCACGTATGAAGTTTGGGCAGCTTTATTGGTAGTTTTGATGTAAATCTTTTCTCCAATCCTAATGCAATTTCAGCTAGCATATCTTCCAATTCCTTCAGATAAACACTGCTCATCCAGCAACATTACTACGACGACAACAACAATGCGAATGATGATGGAGGCACCACAAAATATATTAAAAAGGCAGTTGATTAGCGCTACTTAACCCAGGTAAATGGCCCAGAACCAGGCGTTATCAAGTTATACAAAATAAATAGCTTTCAAAATTATTGGACTTACATATTAACAAGTCAAAAGCAACACTTAATACAAAAGTATTTAAAATCCAGACATACACTCAAAGGCAAAAGGGGTTAAAAGGATGTGTGGTTCGGCCTTTTGGAGACTAATGGGGCTGGCACAACCACTAATTCTTTTACGGACTAATGGCACTGGGTCTCACAGTTAGTCCCCTCAGGCGAGCTCAAAGGACTACATTTAGTCCTCACATTTACACCTTACTGATTAACCGATAGTACCACAATTCACCTCAAAAGACTACCATTTAGTCCTCCCTTTTCCCCCTTATAGGGCAAATGTTAATACCCACATTTACACCTTACTGGGCAACCGTTAGTCCTTATAGTTGCACCTCGCCGCACGAACGGTTGATCCACTCAAATACTTCAATAGGATGAACTTTTTATCCGCAGTTCAAACACTCTTTTTTTAATTATTTTTTGTCAGGCCTAGTACTTTTTTCGCCTGTTTTTCTGCTCAGTAAGCAACAAATAGTGCTGAAAAGAACACGCGAAAAAGTAGTTAGCTACCTATGTGTAACTCCTTTCACAGTGACGGCAACAACGAAAGACAATAGTGAGAGATCGAAATCATTTATTTTTCTACATACACATGAAGTTTCCCCATTCTTTCAAGTGAACTTATGGTGAAGTGTACAAGACCAGTCTCGTTGTCATGTCTTATTCACTCCTCGTGGAGCTCCTGCAACGGAAGCAATAGATGACAGGCATTGCAGACGCCAGCGCACGCAGCCTTCAGCACGGTGCAGGCCAATGGCTGCACAACAACCATGTAAAATAGTGAGTCATGCGTGACACAGGATGAATACGAATGCATATGAGAAATACGTGTAAGTTGAGATAAAAACATACGCGAGATATGGCATGCTAATAATTTTACCTTGATGTCACAGGTTGTCAAAGACTCAATTTGATCCCCGTAGCGCAACAGCTTAAGAGCGGCAGCCGTAGCCACAACACCGCGAACCACCGTGCCGCCGGCAAGTCTGCGAGTTTTAAAGGCACGTTTACACTAGAGAGGCACGACACCGATTTTGTCTTTTTTCTTGTCGTCGGCCTATGAACACTGCAAAGGCAAATGCAGTGCGCCGATGGTCTCTCGAAGGCCCCACCCGCGTCTTGCCCTGCTTACAGTCTTTCGTTGGCCAATTCTGCAGTCACGTTGGGGGCTCACGCAACGACACCAGCTAAACGTACACACCTGCACCTCATTTTCAGCCATGCTCCCTTCTCAATCGTCCCTCTCCTGCTACTCGGCACAGCCCCCGCCATAATCCATGGCAACGAGGGGCGGGGTTCGGGATACACAATAGGGTAGAGAATAAAAGACTTCCCTTGAGAGGTCAAGCCGCCTATTCAGAAGACATGGAAGCCTCGAGGAGGGTATTGTTAACTCCCCCTAGATTGCCCGCTCTATAGCCTCGTTTACATGGACCCTACGAGGGTGTGTTGAGTCGAAATAAACAGGTTTTCTGGACTCGCCCTCCCCATGTATAAGCGGACGCGTCGGGGCGGAGAGTCGTCGCGGCGAGTCCCGTCGACCCGGAGACAGGGGGTAGGTTCGCCCAACTCGCCGCGCTCAGAAAGGGCATGTATAACCGGTCGCGCTGAGTTGACGGCTCGTGACCTATCCTGCCCGTCGCCGTCTCCGCTTCCCCTGTTTCCATCACTCCGACGTTGCTCTTTCTCTGTCGGCCGGTACGCGCGGTACGCGCGGAGGACATCGTTCTGTTATGTGGTAAATGCAGATCACTTTTACGATTAATCTTGCTTGGCACGTCCTACGAGAGCTTGTTGGTTATCGTCCTCACGACCGGCTATTTTGCTCTGCCCGTAGCAGGAAATCGGCTTGTGCGCCAGAAATCTCAAATACGTGCACATGAACGCTTTAATAAAGTTTCTGGTCACCTCGCCATCAGAATACATTTGCGTAAATTCACAGAATTGTCTACTAATGCGCAGCATTCCAACTCCGCTTGCATTTATTTTGCGTTCTTCACAGTCAGGTTCGACTGTGAAAAGGCAAATACTTTCGGGTATTTTATTCTTTGTAAGTTTTGTTTTGGGTTTTTTTTTGCAAGTGGTGTTAATTGACTTCATCACAAAAATTAAGTGCCTTTACCAATACATGTAACTCCCCCCAGAGGAAAAGCGTAGTCCAGGGTTGGTTTCGCTCTTTTTAATTCGTGTTTCATAAATCCCTGAATGGACTTGGGCATTTCGAACGTTTTTTTCGGGTTTAGTGTTCGAGTTTTGGAGGAGATGAGGGTCGTTCCACGCCAAATATCCCAGACAGTACGCTATACCATCTACGATTACACTCTAAAAAGTAATGGTTGGTCACTTTACTACACTATTCATTTTTAGAACCAATTTTCTAAAGAAAATTTTAATTTCTTAAATATGGTGGCAGTTAGGTTGCGACGAAAGTTCGAAAAAGTGAAATAATATACGCAGCACGGTAAAACGATTCTAGTCGGTAGGAAAAGAACCGCATTTCCTTGTTAAAACGCATTCACCACTAGTGTATGTTAATGTGCTTTGCGGGGAAGCAATGCAGTGTTCTTGACCAAAGTCAGAAATTTTTACAGCTTTTCAACTTTTCCAGAGACAACGCAGCTGCATAGCTTGCTTGCATTGTTGACGGTAAGTGGGGGAAAACACGAGTCGCGAAGACAGTAGTTTGGAAGCGCTGGCAGATGAACTTTGAAAAATTTGCAATATTGCTCATGTTCAGGCACTTATCGGTCTGTGTGGCGCTACATATAAAAAATATACACTTTGGATCATTTCAAAGGGTGCAGAAACGATATTTATTTTTGTAAGTTTAATACGAATCTTTGTTTTACGCGAGAAAATATTATTTATATTCGGTACGGCGAATTCCTGGAGAGACCAGCCAGGGGTGAACAGGGGACGGTGCGTCAGGCTGCGGTTACGCCTGCGGCGAGCGCTGTGCCGCAACAGAACCATTGCTGCCATCGCGTTGTGCAGTGTTAGCCAAGACACCAACACAAACATAAAGTACAGCTGGTGCAAACTGAGAAACAATACCAAGACAGCCATCGCGGTGGCGGAGCGACAACTGCGTAAACAACCGCAGCCCACAGCGGCGAGAGCGCAGGCTTGGAGGAGCGGAAACCGGTACCGGAAGACGGGCTTTCGGCTCGCCTCGACGCAAAGCGTCGCTGCGATCACCGCTCACCTCAACTAGTCCGTGCGAGTTCATATAATCTCGGGCGCATCGAGGTAAGCTGAACCCGCCACTCAACTCAGCCCACCCCCGTCGCGTCCATGTACACGGGGCTTATGGTGGTTTGAAGCAAAGACATGGGGCGAATTTTCGCCCAGCCCCGCCGTGGTGGTCTAGCGCCTAAGGTACTCGGCTGCTGATCCGCAGGTTGCGAGATCGCATCTCGGCTGCGGCGGCTGCATTTTCGATAGCGGCGGAATGTTTGTAGGCCCGTGTGCTTAGATTTGAATGCATGTTTAAGAACCCCAGGTGGTAAAAATTTCCGGAGCCCTCTACTACGGCGTCTCTCATAAATATTTGGTGGTTTTGGGACGGTAAACTCCACATATCAATCAAATTAATTTTCGCTCAGCTGCCGATCTCCCAACGACACGCCAACGACAGGTCTGCGGATGCGTTTTGCTCGTGCTTTCGGTCTCTCGTCATGCTACAACACGATGAAATGCTGTCTTTTGAGGCGTCGTCGTCATCGGCAGCCCAGTGTAACAATGGGGTTTGGCGACTTCATCGGCGGGCGACTCGTCCGTCGATGGTTTGCGTCTGCCGCGTGTTTTTGTCGGAACATATCAGTGTCGTGTCACTCTAGTGTAAACGTGCTTTAAGCGAGCGACGTTGTTCAGCTCGAGAAAGCGAACGCAAGACCAAACACAGCATTGCACGTGGAGTGTCTGCCGCTAGCGAACTTCGAACAGAAGAGTGAGCGTACGCTTGGCCGCTGCCACGAACAGCGCCGAGCTGGTTTGGGGCTAGCACCGAAGAAATCGACGTTAATGCGGCCCTTTTCCACAAACTCGAGCGAATTCAGCGCGCCTACGCAGGTCCGCCGCCGCGGCCAATGGACGGCGCCGAGCTGCTTGCGACCGACTGACGGAAAGCCAAGTGTAATGGCGACCAATTTTAACCGAGTTCCGATGCTAGCAAAAGCCTCGCCAGCCCTTGCTGGTGCACTTACTGCGCGCGACATACTACAACAAAGCTCGCTACGAGAACCCGCAACGTGTTTTTGATGGCTCTCAAAACAGCGACGATGTCTCGGCCCAATATCGTGAGCCCGGAGCTCATCGCGGCAGCGAAGACAGGCGAGCACTCGATGAGCGGGCGTACGGAAGGCCGATGGCAATGGCGACCAATTTCCAGGCGGTCGCAAAGCACAGGCGAACTGCAGATGCCCAAGGTATACACGCGGTGCATTTCGTGCGTGCGATATACAACTTGACCAAGCCCGTTGCCGATAAGCGCGATTGGTATCGCACACGCGAAAGTAGAGTAGAATAAAGATGGATCACCTACTTGCGAAAGAATCCAGCGCTGATTTCTGCCCTGAGTTGGACTGAAGTAATGTATCCGATAGGCCTGCTGTCTTTCGGCCGCCATGTTGGCCTTCCCAACTGTTGCTGTCGTGTGTTCGTCGTGACTATCTTGAAGCCAGAGGTATACAGCGTGCCGTGGTGACGTGTCGAGACCTGCTCCAGACTTCATGAGTGCGGCAAAACGTAAAAGCAGCAGCGCACGCTCATCGAAGCGTACGCATAAGCACCACGTCATAATTCCTAGATCGTCGAATCCAGGCGGCCGTGGTCGAGCACTCAGAGCGCGACGCAACACGAACCGTCACCAGCAAAATACGGGGAAAGACTGAGCCAGGAGAGGAGGAGGATGGCTAGTGACCTTGGCAACGCTTTGTGCACTGCCGGCATTTCCAGGGTGGTTCATCCCATTAGGGCGTGTTTGGAGACTAAGTGGTTTGCACGTGGCACGGTTCCCTCTAAGGTTGCTCCTCAACGTTCTATCCGTTCATCGCGCGCGCCTATCGGGCTCCGTTACTTCTTTTTTGGGTAATTTTGCCTTATAGTGTGTATAATATACATGTTGCTCGCTGTGTCTACACTGCAACAAGACCAGTTCTTGTACTTGTCCATAGGGTTATGCATTTTCGTCGTACCCTCCATGGGCCAGTATAAACTTGGTGTAGGGGCCGCTTTGTAGTTGAAGCACATCATAAAGTGTCCTTCCCGTTTTGCTAAACACGAGCAATACTGAACATTGCGTGAACAAAGCGTTTAAGCTTATCAGTGATAAATGAAATTGTGCTTGTTTAGGCGTCGCACTTTAGCGCAGTTGCTTACCGATTGTGCGCTGACCTTTTTTGTGCTCAAAATATTCTTTCATTTCAGGGTACTCGTCCAGCTAGAACGAAATATTTTTGTCACAAATTCTCACGCTTCGGTATTTTGAATCGCACCTTCAATATAACGGAACACGGAGTGACACGGAGGTGATTATCTTCGAGTCACCATGCGCAATTGTAAATTTTGGGGAAGTTTATGCAGGCACACCCGTGAGCTTACACTTTAAAGAATTCAGATCATCAAATTTAATCAAGTTTGTGTACCTGACCCGTATGTCTTATAATTTCCCACAAACAGTCACTTTGTACATTATTTTCAGCGCTTTCATTGTGTTGAGCAAAAATTATTTGCTTAAAAAATGTGGTTTTCTCTGATCAAATAACTGAACATTTGTTGCATCACAGTCATGCAGATAAATCTTCAGACTGAACTGCTACTTTTTTATACTGTTATTGAAGTAAGAACGAGAGCGCTAAAATACTATCAACCATGTATCTTTTCTGAATTTCCAACGTTCATGAATGTCCTTCGATTTCACGGAGAACCGAATAAGCAAGAAAAAAAATGCAGGCGCGTATCCGCGGATATTTGAGCTAGTCGCCCAAGAATAAGAGATTTATTGCTCTTTTAATATATATGAGCAGCATGCAATACGCCAATAATTAAATTCAGTCGTACTACAGCTGTGTGCAGTAGTTAAAATACAAGCAAAACACTCCCAAATAAAAATACAAGAAACGTGACACGGCGCGAAAACGCTGATGGTCGACAAGAACAAACATCACTTCCAAAGACAGATTGCGTTTCTCAGAAATAGTAACGTTCGGCGAGCTTCCTGCATCCATTCAGAAAAATAGAACATAACACAAATTGCGAGTAGGTTGCTCTCCCCATAGTTTATTCGCCAAACATCGGCTGGAACACAGGCACAAAAAAAGCTCTGCGGACAATTGTATGCGCAGCGCCCACCGCCTATCCACCGTAGCGTGGGCATGGCGCTGTCAACTTTAGCCTGGTTTCGGCGCCAATGAATTTTTCTCTGCTGTAGAACAAAAAATAAAACGAAAAAAACATCCACCGGAGACACATTATTGTGTCATGGCCGTTGTGCAAAGCTCTTCTGATATGACAGCCGTTAAGGGGTTCTCCTTTTTCTGTCTGACCTCCTCAGCTCAGGAGGAGGCTCCGCACATTTTTGAAAACTGTGCTCCACAGGAGAGATCCTGCACAGGAGTTGACACCGAAGTTAAATGCATTTATTTTGATGATACCATAAGCCAGCAGTCCCAATCAGAAATCTTGTTTCATTTCACTCTGCGTTTTTTTTGAAGAAGCGCTTAGTTAACTGAACGCCCTCTTCCACCCACCAATTAGCACCTGAGTATCCTGAACAAGACGTAGCATGCCAGAAATCAAAAGTGCGAGAACAACGCTAATTCACGACATAAGAATGGGCCCATTGTCAGAGCAAGCTTCTATGGTAAATCCGTGCCTAGCAACAATCGCGTTTGCTTGTGACGTTGATGACTATTTTGACTAACTTTGGTAAAGTGTGACAGAGCGTCGTAAACTAGCACGATTGAATAATAAGAGAACTTTACCGTCCCCAAACCACCGTACGATTATGAGATACGTTGTAGTGGAGGGTTCCGGAAAGTTTGACCACTCTGAGTTCATTAACGTGCACCCAAGTCGGAGCAGACGGGCTTTTTCCCCACCATCGAAAATGTGGCTGGCGCAGCCAGGATTTCATCCCGCGAATTGCGGGTCATAAACGAACACGTACAGTCGGCCAAATTTCTAGCTATCATGCATAAGTGACAGTTTTTGTTGCGATAAATTCTCCCGGCTAGATTTTGCCGCCAGTATCGGCATCGGCGTCACTCACCGTGTATATCTACGTATCTATATATACGAAAATGCAAAAAACAGAAAAAAGCTCAGAAAAAAACTCTGTTGCACGGGATGGAACGTGGGGCCTCTGTGTCGGGAACGCGAGGCGTTAACAAATGAGCCACCGAAGAGCGCATCCTTCTACGTTAAAACGACAAGTTATTTATATCTACCACTTACCTCTGCTGACGGGACGTGGAGGGGGGGAGGGGAATTATCGTTTTCGGCATTACCTGCAAGATGGCGCAATGAGCGTGCGCCGCCACATCACGCAGCGGCATGCGCTCTTATCTGCCACGTGTATTTTGCCCTGCTTAGAGGAGGGCGTTGACACTCCCTCACGCACCCTTATCTTGCGGGCAGAATCGCACGCATTGGGTGGCCTCGGGCTTTACCTGGAACAATTCTGTTGTAGTAACCGGGTGCACAAAGGTTGCTGCAATCATTGCGGTCTCCATTTGTGAAAAGAGCGCGCTTTGCCGACACATCGAACTAACAACTGAGACGCTTATTCGCTTGCATCTGTACCTGTGAGCGCGTTTCGTATTTGCGCATGAGAAACGTAGGCACGTTTCGATCTGCCTTTAGTTCTACGCGTGATCTTCCAAATTTCTGCTATCGCGTTCATTGCTCGCCTTTGCGACAATGCTGTGACATTTCCTGTGCATCTTTGTCATGCGACTGAATTAAGTTTCAGTGTAATTAAGGACAATTGTATGCTTATAAAGTACACGTCCAAGAATCATTTTTTGTAACTTCGTTTCATAATATGAAGCTGACAGAGAAAAAATTTGGCCCCGTATCTGCATGTTACAGTGCATATGTCGTCGAAAGACGACAGTCTTGCATCTAGAGGGAGTGAACAATACGTTTATTTGATGTTCTGCACAAGAAAATTGGTGATATATATACTGTATGTGCTGCGTTAGAGTGCCTCGAGCGTGCAGCGGAGGTGAACGAGTGCATAGAGTTAAGTCACACGTGAGACATGAGCGCAATCTGGCAGTTATCTTAGCAAACGAAGCGTGCGCGCCCTGCCCGCCCTTCTCGGAGGTGATAAGGTGTAGAATGCAAGGCAACAGGTAGGTGCAACCACCCGGTGTCGTCTTAGCAAAGCGTTGGAAACGCGTGTCTTTTCATGGAATCGTTGCCTGGTCAGCGCAACGTGATAAACGCTACGGTCCCTATAATTTCGTATGTATACTTTTTCTAGCAAAAGACACACATGCAAAATATTGACGTGTATTTATGAGGCCTCAGATAAGCGCAATATTTGCCTTTTAAATGACGATCACACAAGTATGAACGCTCAATCTTGAGCAATATTGGTGGGCGCTGCTGGTGGAGTCAGCCGTTTGGAGTATCGTTTGGCCCCTTTGGTGGCGTTTAGGGTACTGTTAAGGGCAGACAAACAGGCAAGATTACAGACAGTCAGACCAATATTTTTGCGTCGAAGGTCTCCAAGAAAAACTATCGTCTTCAATAGTGGCCGCTGGGCACAACTGCTAAAGTTCTGGCTGATTGTACAACCTTTCACCATAGTCGAAAAGAAAACTTTTCAGACGTTTGAGCTTTGCCTTCAGAAGAAAAACGGATCACCACCTAAATAGCTAGCGTAGCTTCGGTCCTCGGTTGATGCTGAGCAGCGCCGTAAGGAAACGAACGAATGTGCGTTTGGCTGTTTTAAATTATTTGAAAGACTTCACGTTTCAAATTATCTTAAAGTTCCTACTGCAAGTGCAGTTGTGAAGTGCCCACAACGCCAAAGTTTTTCTTTCTGAGAATCAGCGATGGGCTCATTACGCGTCCCTAGGTAACAAGTGAACCGGTACTCAGCTGTTCACTGTGTTAATGTTTTTGCACCTGATTAAATTATGTCTTTGCACTTTCTAAATAGTGGGCATTTAAATCACAAACTCGTCGCAAATCACATGTTTTAACAATATAATAATTGTTGGCGCCAAACGTGCCAAACCATCCTTTGATTATGCCAGACGCCGTAGCGAAGAGCTCCAAAAATTTGGCACAAGAAGGGTTCTTAGCTTGTACCTAAATAAGCACACGGGCCTCAAGCATTTTCACTTCTATCGAAAATGCAGCAAGCATGCCCAGGATTTGATCACATGACCTGCTTGTTAGAAGCCGATTACCTTAGATATTAGGCCACCGTGGCTGGTAAATCGAAAGTTTTGACGCATGGCACAATAGTACCCTTCAGCCATGCATTAATACGTGCTTCAAAGAGAGTCCTTCAACTGCATTACATTTGTGTATTATTTTTCAAGAACGTTTTCAAGCAATAGCGTAGCTCTCTGGTAGAACAACTTCTCGCCACGCAAGCAGCCAACATGGGTTCAAGACTCACTCTAAGTGAAGATTTGTTACCGCTTTGATTTTAACTTCTCACGTTTCTTTTCAGAGACAAGATGATAATATTTGCTCACAATCGCCAACGCCGACAGCGAAACTAAGGCCGATGCCGGGATTTACGCGGAACGAGGTTTTACGCTTTCGAGTTGAAGTGTTGATGCCGAGGCGGTACTATGGTTGGTTCCGCACAGGATGCCCCTGAGCTGCGAAATAAAGACGCACATACGACACACGCAGATACATAAGATCAGTGCCGATCTTGCGTACTTTTTCATATCTTGTGTTCGTCCTTAACTTGAACCAACTTGTCCAGGTTCCCACGCTATTGATATAGAGGCCCTCGAGATCGGCAATACGTGTACTTATTAGCAGATAGATCATGTTTGGGCAAACAATTCTATGACAGAGTCTATTTCCTGCCAAACGACTAGTCGTCCTGCCCTGGCTTGCCCTCGTTCATTCTGAAGTGCTCTTGGTGAATACTGTCCAGTATCTTGCTTCACATGCTGGTCGAAATAACTTTTTTCCAGACATTGAGAAGGAAACCTTTCGCCTGGGATAGCTTGTTCTTGAACATTTTCCGCAGTTTCCTCCAACAACTTCCAGCTTTTAGAACTTGTGCACAGCTTTTTCTTTGGCTGTTCATCGCGAAGGCGATCGGTCACATGCCTTCGATATTGCCTAGAGTTTTTCCGAGATTGCGGCGTTATGACGTTCAGTTGAAATTAGCCCCAGGTGAGTAGCTTCTCCTGGCTGACAAGCTGTTTCGTGCCAGAAAGAAGACAACGACACACTAACTTCGACAGCAACGGTGTAGAGGTGCGTGTCGGGAACACAGTATGTCGTGTATCTTGCACGCCAAGTGATACACAAGTGCCACGAAAGCACATCTAATGTATGGAAAGTTCTTCTCAATGAGCTTATCAGTCGATGCCTACAGACACCCCTTTTTTGAAATCCTGTTTATGTACACGTGTGAAAATAAAGCCTGTTCTGTTTTCCTCCACTGCTCAGTGTAGCACACCTTCCATCGTGGACGCACCGATACAAGGTATCGGGTGGGATCCGTGTATCCAAGCACAACATCGATATTCAGCAAACATAAATACACAATGGAATCGTCGATGCCACATGACCCGGTAAACGATTCAGGGAATGCAAGCAAGAACTGGGCATTTAGGCAAAAATTTAAGCTTTTGCAACAGAATAAAAAGGTAAGCTCGTTGGAAATTCATAGTCGTTAGGCGAACTGGGAGCGCGGGGGGGAACACACACAGGAAACAAAAAGGCACATAGCGCGAACGCTTACTAACTGATTTATTTTTCACGTTCAAAAGACACATGTATGCACAAAAGTAGCGCATGTCAACATATAAAGACCATACGAGTAGCATGCGAAGTCTTCAATTGAAGCACTTGTGTATAAATTATCTACATATAGTTAAACTAACAGTCATGTGGTGATAACGACAGATTGCTGAGGAACTGAACCTTATTTCTGAAAAATTGATACGCTTAGGAAATTCAAAGCGCCGTTTCAAGCGGATGCTTGTAAAGAACTCTAGTTTTTTTTTTCCCCGAACAACGATTTGCACGTGCAGGTACCACGATGTGAAGTTAAAATGGAATACGGGGTATACTTCAAAGCACTCCCCTGTTCTCTGAGGCGTATATTCAAACATCGCACAGTTTGACCTATGTGCATGCGACCACAACAGAAGGGCGTGTTACAGACCACTTTTTAAATACACTTTACAAACTGTTTCACATGTTTCTCAAGGCATCCTCTGTTTTTAGACACGCCCTGCGTCTTTGTATGCACCACGGCACGTACAAGGCCTAATTGATAGCGTGCAGAGAAAGCAACATGCACAAATGGCGCACGGACTAAAAATTGGGGGGAACCAGTTTGGTGAGTGCGTTGTTTATTCTGATCCCAAGAAATTGGGCCGTATATGTGCTATGGTGCATGCGAGGGCGCAGGGCGCGTCTGAAGGTGGAGGATGTCTACAGAAACATGTGAAACAGTTTGTAAAGTGTATTTCAAAAGTGGTCTGTAACACGCTCTTCTGTTGTGGTCGCATGCACATAGGTCAAACTGTGCGATGTTTGAATATACGTCCCAGAGAACAGGGGAGTGCTTTGAAGTATACCCTGTATTCCATTTTAACTTCACATCGTGATACCTGCACGTGCAAATCGTTGTTCGGGAAAAAAAAACTAGAGTTCTTTCCAAGCGTCAGCTTGAAACGGCTCTTTGAATTTCCTAAGCGTATCACATTTCCTATCCCTCATATGTCTTCGCTCGCTGTCCTAGCACATCTCTCTTTCTCTCAATACCTTTATTTCTATCCTTTTAATTCCTCCTCACCCCCATCCCTTGTGAGCTACTGTTGAGGTGTCGAATGTTGATGCAGACAGTTACGGGGCTTACTTTTCTCTTTTTTTCCTCTTTTTACCACAACCATAAAAACAACCATACTTGTTTTCAGCAAGTGTTTGACGGCGTACGCGACGGGATTGTGACAATATTCATGTCATGACATGGGATTCGTAATCGTCGAACCATTTTACCCTCCCACACTGATTTTTGATTTAACCCAAGTAATGAGGATGATCATGGGAGAACCAAGCAGTAAACGGATCGATAGATAGATAGATAGATAGATAGATAGATAGATAGATAGATAGATAGATAGATAGATAAATAGATAGATAGATAGGTAGATAGATAGATAGATAGATAGATAGATAGATAGATAGATAGATAGATAGATAGATAGATAGATAGATAGATAGATGCATGCTCGAAATTCCTACAGTAGGCAAAGAAATGTTTCACATATATTCATACTATAGAATAGTTGTATACAAGCCAACTAGCGCACCAGTACAGTCTTGCAATTATAACCCCAACGTCCTTCAAGCAGATATCCTAAACTGATCGTTTCAGCCAACTCACTCTTTTGACTACCGGTGCTCTTAGGATCATTTTCGACGAGCCACAAAAATGACACACGCGAGGATAACTACGTGCAGCAAACTGAATTCACACACACTCACTCTGTCATTGCACCCTTAAATATGTTGCCATCTGTGCCTATGAGTCTGATTGGTTCAAGTTTTTCGAGTATACAGTCGCGCGAATGAAAAATGAAGACAGACAGAGACTGAGCTAAAGCAGTCAAAACGGTTAGCTTAAAAAAATCAGTCTTTTGTGACCAGTCGCTATGCGAGTAACGTGGTTAAGCGAGCAGATTTTGTCGTAAGTATGATAATGTAACAGCGTTCTCTCACCCTTTTACTCCGGGAAGCTTCATCACCGAGAGATCTTGGGTCTGCGTTGTTTCATGCCCTCGAGTTGTTATCTGCAAAATCCAGAAATAGAAAAACATTAGGAGACCCTAAACCTTCGCATTTAGAAGTTCAACGCGGTAGCAATATCCTGTTCCTAGTGCTGAAACGTTTTCGCTTTTTTATGCACCTATTGCGTGGCCCTATGTGAATAGGTGCGTATAATGTGTGCCTTTTATAGTGGATGCTTTGCTTGAAATCACGAAGTCAGTATTACTATCACATGCTCTGACGCTCGATGACAATGAATGCTTGTATCACGCATTACTGCAATATTTCTTGTATTGTGAAGCATGCATACAAGATGCGTGTCTTTGTAAAGCATAAAAGCTACATGAAAGCATGAAAGCTACCAAACAGAAGAAGTTCTTTTCACTTTATTCAGAAGCAGACGCGTGGCTCTTTGGTTGAAAATCGGCTTGCCACGCCAACGTCCCGGGTTCAATCCCCACTAGCACCCAAACGGCCCAGAATCGGTCCCCACTATGACCTAGGTTTCTTTAGGGGCAAAATTCCTTATGTTCTAGGGCAGCCCATCTCTCCGGAGTTGCCAGAACAGCATATTAACGGACGGACAGACAGATGGATGCACGCTTCGCCCCACTCTCTTCTTTCGCTCCGTGCATATGTTTTGGTTTTCAGGGGCGACGCTCCTTTAAGACTAGCCCTGCCGCGGTGGTATAGTGACTAAGGTACTCGGTTGCTGACCCGCAGGTCGCGGGATGGAATCCCGGTGGCAGCGGCTGCGTTTTCGATAGAGGTGAAATTGCTGTAGGCCCGTGTGCTCAGATCTGGGTGCACGTTAGAGAACCCTAGGCGGTTAAAATTTCCGGAGTCCTCCACTACGAGGTCTCTCTTAACGATATGGTGGTTTTGGGAGGTTACACTACACATATCAATCAATCATTTCTCTTAGACTAACCTTGTCCTGGGTCAGGCATAACCGACAGTATCAGACAAACAGATAGAAAAGCAGACAGACGGACAGGCAGACAGACAAAAAGATAGACAAACACAGATGGATGGAAGGACGGGTGGATGCACAGACAGACGGACAGACGCACAGACAGATAGACGGATGAACAGACAGACAAACAGATGGACAGACGGACATGCATAAAGACAGACAAACAGACAGATGAACGGACGACCGTTTCGGCCCACTGATCATCAATACCTCCATGGATATGCTGTGATTTTTATCGTTTATTTCATTTAAACCAGTTTTGAATTTTTGGTCATGCGTAGGATAGTGATTATTGGCTCACAACTAACGACGCCGACGCCGGAGTTCCTGCGAAAGAGCTCTTTACCGCTGTCGCGTTGAAGAGTACCTAGTGGGAAATGCCACTTGTCAAGCGATCTTTGTATGTGAATGCGAATAGCACTTGTTTAGCTGTAGTACAATGGGTTCCGCGATGGTGAGTGATCCAGATTTGGTTGTGTGACCCATGCACACGTGACTCTAATCATATAATCGCCAGCGTCACCACACTTGCCCGCATACATGCGTGAGCCAGCGCATCCAATGTACACCACACAAACATGTATACACATAATAATAACGTTTGACAAAGAAAATGCAACTGTAGTTCTTTAACAAATAAGAAATATTCGCAGCGACTAAAGTGCATGTTAACAAGATGAAGACCTAACAATAGAATACCTTTCAGCACAGATCGCGCACATACAAGCGCGTCGAGGCACTTTGAGCGTTTTCTGGCCTGAACAGTGATCGTTTTCTCACGAGTTGAAAATACGCTGTTAAGGGCGCTGAAGAGTGGCGCGCTGCAACTTTCAGTTTCTTTATGAGTCTGTTCAGTGTGCGGCGTACTTTTCTTGGCTGTGAGGCGAATCACGAACATTTCTGACACGTTTAGTTACGATTGTTGTCGATGAGAACCCACTTTTTCACTTCATTATGACCCTAAACATACCAACTCAAGTGTGAAGCCAAACGGCGAGCGGGTAGCACCCGCACCCCCAGCGTGTTGTCGGGGCCCGAGCAACCGATGGCCGCCTCTACCCTAGCGGTTCTAAACACTGGTCTAAGCAACATCGATGAAATGGACTTCCGAGAGGCAGATACGGATGATCATGGAACTTTGCAAGACTCGAAAACCTCGGGCGTCGGCAGTCCCAGGCCGTGGGAGGTGGATAAAAACTGCTAGGTAGCACTGATTCTGCGTCAGCGTAAGGCACAGGCTCTCGAGCGCAAGCAGAATACGCCAGACCGTTCCGGCGTTTCTAGCCTGCAGCTAGCCTCGGTCGCGTGGACTCGGGAGCGTCCGTTCAGGAAGCCACAGTATCGCAAACTTCCATCTCTTCCCAGCAACGATTTCAAATTCATAGAGAGGCAGCACCGGCACTCTCCGTGAAAGAATCTGGCAAGTCCGACGCTAACCAACATGGCCATACCTGTATGCGAAGGCCTGATTACAACAGAGCAATTTTTGCTTTGCCTCAAGCTCCTCTCGAGGATCTTCATAGTCTCTGCGCACGCCGCCCCAAAAGGTTGCTGAGGAAGTACGTCGCATCACTAGTTCAATGGCCAATGAATGGTCACATGCAGTGAATGCTTATGTGGCAGCCGGCGAGGGAGCCACCAGAGGCGGGATACATGGGCTTGAGCCACACCCAATCTGAAGAGCTTAAGGCGAATCTCCGGGTGTGCACACAAGGCGTGGAAGTACTAGAAGCATGGATGCTCAGCGACACGAAAACGTCTGTAATCATCTCTTATGATGGACTTGTGCCACGCTGGGTTTATCACCATGGCGGTGAGCTAGCCCCCTTGCTACCCTTACAAAAACCCCACGCAAGTGTGCAAAGTGTGTTACCCTGTTGGCCATAGGTCGTATGTATGCACCGAACCTGACAATCCGGCTTGTCGCATTTGTGGCATGCGAGACCCTATTCCCAGTCATGAATGATCGCCCTAATTTTCACCTTGTGGAGATCACCTCAAGGAACGATTGCACTTGCAAGAAAAGGCTCAAACTTCTGGCCACACTCGCACCAGCACTTTCAACAAGCAAAAAATAGAACTCGCTACTAGGGTACGTTACGACAAAGACAAAGATGCATCTCCAATGGTTCATATCGGACAATCAAGACCTGAACATAGACTGGCTTAGCCCACCATTTGTCACCGATTGGTCTTACTCCAGGGTTCACGCAAAATCATGGTACGCGACAACAATGCGGACAAAGCCACGGTCCAGTTCCCAGTCACGGTCACAGACATGGTCCCTATCAAGGTCGCTGTCGAGATTGCAGTTAAGGTCCTTGTCGAAGCCCCAGAAAAAATGTTCTTATAAACCTGCACGTCACCCCACATTCTACTCTTTCCAAAGCCGCAAGGCCGGGGCACCCGGCTGGCCCGGGTCCTCTCGTCGAAAGAAGGTAATGCGAGAGGACGCCGAGTCTTCCTCTGGTCCCATCACTAATATTCCAGACTACCAATGAATCGTAGACGAGAAGAAACTCTTTCGCGAGAGTTTTGCTGAGATCAAGAAACAGTTGAAGTTCCCCAAAGCCCGCCACAGACAAACCCCACACGTGGTATCTCATAACAAGGCTGGCCACGTTTTTTGACAAAATAGAATGTCTTCAGGATAACCTGAATGTGCCTTCCCACAGGTTATGCAGCAGCTTGAAAGCATTTAGGCTTTTCAGCAGATGATATATTCCAGATTTCAGTATCTCAAAACTAATATAGACGTATCTGTCTCTGAAAATCTTCAATATAAAAAAAACGTGAGGAAGCCCACGCATGACGGCTAGGGTTCGCCCGCAACCCGGCTGCCGGAACAGGCAGACGTCCCGAAAATTACCACTATCCATCATAGCAATTCTACCAAGTAATGTGCACACACAAGTAAACCATATTGAGATCCGGCATTGGAACTGTTGCACGTTTCATAAGCGTGAGACAGCTCTACTCCAGTGCTTACAATCATCATCATCATCATCATCATCATCAACAGCAGCAGCAGCAGTCGGAGTACGCCCACTGCCGGGCAAAGGCCTCTCACATGTTCCACCACTTAAACCTCTCTTGTGCTTTCTGCTGCCACTGTAGCTCCACACTCTTCTATCTCATTGGCCCACCTGACTTTGTGTCCCCTTCGAGCGTTTGCCTTATCTGAGAAGTCAGTCAGTTACCCTTGATGACAGTGGCTACCCAGCCTACGCTCTACTTACCAGGTCCATTTTCGTTAGTTTTTCTTCAGTTCAACTGGTATCCTTAACCCCGGTTTGTTCCCTGACACACTCTGCTTTTTTCGCGTCCTTTAAGGTTACACCTATTATTTTTTTTTCCATCACCCGCTGACTCGTCCTCAATTTCCACTGAACTCTCTCTGTATCCTGCACGTTTCAGCTCCGTAGAAAACTACCGGCAATACCATGACCATCATCATTTATTTACCATTAAAGGCCCTTGTTGCGGAATTGCATAAAGGTGAAGCACACACAAGAGAAAAGGAACGTTCAAACAGTCAATAATAAAGCAAAAAAGTAATAAACGTTGCAAACACATATTTGAAATGCGCGTGAAGGACATTCCGCTCAATAAAAAAACATAAATAAACAAAAATCTCAATTTGTTACGCACCAGCACTCAATAAATTTGTTATTACCTTCCAAAGTTTCATGGGGTCACGTACAATCACAACGTGGTTAGGTAAACGTTTCCATTTGGCAATGGCTAATAGCGAAGAGGAGTTGTTGAACGAATTTGTAGAGACGTGAATTCTTTGAAGACGGAGGAAGTTGGACAGGTGGCGTGAAGTGCGGTTTGGCGGGACACGAAACATGCCACGAAAGTGTGGAAAGTTGTGATAGAGCTTATGAAAGGGCATAAGCCAGAGACTTTTCTGCGAAGTGCTAATTATTTAATGACCAGGTATGGTTTGATGTTTGTGACACTTAGCTGGTGGTCGTAGTGGGGTGTAATGAAACAGATGCCGTGGTTTTGGAGAGCTTCAAGTTGGTCAACAAGGTAGGCTTGATGTGGGTTCCAGATTCCCGATGCGAATTCCAGTTTAGTGCGGATAAATTTCTCGTATGCCGACTTTGAAATAGAAGGTGGTGATGATGATAATGACCTTTTAAAAAATCTCAGGGATTCGTTAGTGGCGGCTACCAGATTACGATTATGTTCGGACCATGTGAGCTTGCTTGTGATGATAACCCTGAGGTACCTGTATGAATCAACCAACTCAATAGGAAGAGAGTGCAAAGAGTAGGAGTAGGATATGAGAGATTGTTTCGCGACACATTATTATACATTTCTTGGCGTTTAGTTGCATGAGCCACTGAGTGCACCATTTTTCAATCGTTGTGAGGTCAAGTTCTACAAGCATCTGACCGTTATGTGAGGTAACGTGGCGGTAAAGGACGCAATCATCGGCAAAGAGCAAGATGAGTGTTATCCTACTGGTGGGAAGATCATTGATAAAAATTAAAAAAAGACGGGGTCTGAAAACTGAACCTTGTGGTACTCCTAATAATACTTCACTGACTGTAAACTGATGGTGCCCGATCACAGTAACTGCAATCTGCCAATTAGGAAACAATGAATCCGTGACGTGATTAGTGACTTCATGCTTAAGCTGTTTGCTTTGGCTATTAATCGTTGATGAGTTATGCGGTCGAAGGCTTTCGAAAAATCTAGGTAAATGATGTCTGTTTAGAAGAGAGAACAAAAATTAAAATGAAGGTTGGTGGTGAATACAAATAGCTGTGTTTCACATGCGTCCGAGGCAGCAGCCTTGCTGATTACTGAAAAGAAAAGGAGTTACCTTCGAGATGAGAGGCAACATGAGAGTAGATAATGTGTTGGAGAAGTTTGCAGGCGATACAAGTAAGCGATATCCAGCGATAATTTGAGAGACCCATTCTGACACCGCTTTTAAATACCGGGACAACCTTACTTGACTTCCAGTCGTTCATAATTGTACTGGCTGATATGGACTGTGAGAAAGTTATTCGTAAAAATGGACTAGTGACCATTTTAGTGTTTTTTTCTTACCTTAGTGGGGATGTTATCCAGACCGGGAGCACTGGATACCTTGATTATGTCAATCACGGCCGATATGCCCAGAGACGTGACATCACTTGAAGTTTAGGGTGAAAGTTGCTGTCATGAAGCGTTATATACTTCCCCAGAAAGTGTTATATATCCAGCTGTTGTATAATTCCTCTTGAGTGTCAGTGGTACATTTCCGTTATCTCGCACCAATTACGGCACCCAGAGCCTTAGCCACATGCTATACTGAACTTATACGAGCAGCAAGACATAACAATTGACACATTAAACCAGATCGATGTGAAAACACTATTTTTGTAGATTTGTATTGTTTACTTAGGTCACTCTGTGTGTTTTTGCATCACTTTTTATGTACCGTAATTTTTTTAATTATTTATTTTGTGTAACCTTATTGTGTACCTTTCTTATGTACGAAAGCGATGATACATACTGTGCGAATTACTGTGCTCCTGTGTTTATGAAATATTTCTTTTTGTTTGTATACCTTGGCCTGTCATTTATTTACCTTCTGCTTGTATTGTTACTTGCTTTATAATATTAGATTTTTCATTTTATTGTATTTTGTTTTTACCCTGTCATTGCTGACGTAGGGTGAACGGTGCTTAGTCAAGCTGCAATAACTGCAGCTTTTTTGCCGTCTCCTCATTTTTCGACATTGTATCTGTTTTTGTGAAAATAAAATAAATAGAAATTACGTTTCATGATTAGAGAATGCTGGCCCATTGTGCTTCAAGCCATCTCTATTCTTCCAGATACTTAACTATCATGGTTCGGCTCGGCGACAACTAGCTGTTCTAATTAGACATATTTATTTACTGTTTCAAGCATTTTGCTACCTATTGGAAAGCGCTGTTTTATGCTGAGACTGTTGCACAATACTTTAGATTTATTCATGCTAATTTATAGACCAAATTATGTTGCTTTGCATGTACAGTTCTGTAATCATGACCTGTAATTCATGCCTGGAGTTATTCATCAGACAATGTCATTAGTGACTTTAGTTAATCGCAGGTTACTAAGATACTCTCTTTGAACTCTTATCCTTAACTCTGATCAATCTAGGGCTCTGACAATCCCTTGTGAACACCTGATGAATAGCATTGAAAAGATTGTGTCTCCCTGCCTTACACCCACCATTATTAGGATTCGGTCATTTTCTTTAGGGAGAATTGTGGTTGCTGTGGATTGGCTGAATATTTTTTACAGTATTTTTATATGGGGTTCGAAGATGCCCTGATTCAGTAGTGCCTGCATCCCTGCTCATGTTTCGACTAAGTAAAACGCCTTCTTGCAATCCATGAAGGCTATGTATAGGGGTCAGTTTTATTCCGCGCATTTTCCCACCACCTGATACTATGAACGTGAATTATTGTGAAGTAACCTGTTCGAAATTCTTCTTCGTCTTTTGGCTGATGGAGCTTTATTGTGTCCCTAATTATATTTTCTAATATTTTTGTAAATAGCTTGTAGATAACAGACTGTAAACTGATCCGCCAGTAACTTTTGAAGCTCTTGTTGTCTTCTCTCTTTTGGATTAAAAAGATGTATTTTCGAGATTCTGGTACCGTTGTAGTCAAAAGACACTTCGTGTACAAGGTGGCCAGTTTGTCTAACACAGGTCTGTTGGTATACCTTATCTTCACCAGTGGCTTCGCCTCTTTACACTCCTTCTAGGGCTTTCATTACTTCCCCTGTCGTTACTGGTAAGATGTCGAAATCCTCTGGGCTAGTATTTCTTCTCACGATATCATCCTGCTTGGTTCGACTTCTGTACAGCTCTCTGTAGAGTTACTCCATCACCTCAGACTTTCTATTCATATTGGTTGTGACCTTGCATTCCTTGTCGTATAATGCCTTACATCAGATTCTTGCCTATGCATAGGTTTGCATCCGTCTCTTTTAGAATTTCTTCCTATTTTTGCTGCAGGCTTGATTGTCTCCATTTTATACCTTTTGATCTCGATACATTACGTCGAATGATTAACTTCGAAAGCTCCACTAGCTCAATTTTGTCTGCTGCGATTGAGGCTTCCATGGTTTGTCGTCTTGCAATAAGATTTTTTGTCTGCTGGGATAGTTTGCCACTGTTCTGTATAACGACTGTGTCTCCCACTTTTATTGCCCGATATTTAATGATATTAGCGAGATAACAGTTCGTTGTGTTGACGCTAACGTTGGTAACCTTGTTTAGAGCCGGAAATCTATACTGAAGCGCAGCTCATGAGTTCCTGTACTTTCCTTCTCAACGATATCTCAATATCACTTCTTGTGTATCAGTTTCTGCCTTTGCTTTTTTAGGTATGGGCAAATTCGAGCTCTTACCAATCTATGGTCACTGCATCGGATCTTGCCAAATATTTCTACGTCCTTTACAATGTGCCGGTGGGCACGCAGAATGAAGCTTGTTTCATTTTTCGCTTTGTCATTAGGACTGCGCCATGTCCGCTTACGGTTAGGCTATTTTGTATATAAGGTATTGAAGATACACAAATTATTACGTTCAGCGAGGTCTGCTAATACTCCTCTCTTGCATTTTTAGAGCTGCTGCCATATTCCCCTACTGCGTGATCCCCAGTCTGCTCTTGCCGATTTCGGCATTTAAGTTGCCCATAAGTAAAGTATACTGCGTCTTTACCTATTAAAATAAGTAGCAAATTTCACTAGTTGAAACATACTCATAACAATAAGCGCACAAAAAACAAAAAACACAAGAAATTAAAGACACAAGTGCTGCCCAACAAGTTAATGTTTATTGAAAGAAACTTGTCATATATACAGGGTGTTTCAGCTAAAAAGCGCCGAGCAATATACATAAAGTATGAGTGCTACGCATCTCCAGCTAGCACAGCATTGTCTTAGCTGTCTGTTGCACGTCAGAATTTTTGATTCGCCAAGCACGAAAAGTTACAAAGATTGCCCAATTAATTCTTTAAATACTGACTCTAGAAAAAAAAATTTATTACATGACTTGTAGCTCTGATGAAAATAACAAAGTTATCAAGTTACGGTAAGATAACAATGCTGGTAATTTTTTTCAGGGTTTGTTGAAAGTGCGTGAAAAAAACCACGTAATTGCCGCCTAAAGCGCGGCGCTCTAAGTGCCCTCAAATGTAAGCTGAACAAATTAGCGAAGGCTTCTCACGCACGAAGATCACTTGAACAGGCTATCTGTGACCACGATGGACACAATGTGATGGTTTAAGGGTACCATTAAAAAGGCAGGGGGGGGGCGAAAGAAACAAACGAAGACAATAAACTTCGACGAAAAAGCGGCTTCCACGTGGATTGTGATACGAGACCGGAGGCAGTGATCGGCGGAGCGCATACGTTTTTTATTTATTCACGTATTTATTTACTTATTTACAATACCTCAGAGGCCCAATGAAGGGGTTTCAAATAAGGGGTGGGCTAATAGAACGGATTGAAGGAGTAGATGTTCGATCGCTACATTGAAGTTGATAATACTGGAGTGCTGTACAGCGTGAGGAGGAAGGCCATTCCAATCTAGTGCGGTCTTGACAAAAAAGGATGAAAGGTGCGCAGTGGTGTGAGCGTTTGGCAGGTGATTTCCCTGATTTATGCGGTTTGAATGAGGATGGGCTGACTTGATGATGAGAGTACGAAGTGATTCATAATATAACTTGAAAAACAGGCACAGACGAGCAACACAGCGGTGCGATAAAAGGGTGGCGAGGTTAGCACGAGATTTAAGTTCGGTCACGCTTCACTGATATGAATAATCTGATAACATGATTCTTGCCGCGCGGTTTTGCACTGTTTCAAGTGTTTTGGTATTGTTGCTCTGATGAGGGTTCGAAACAGCGCATGCGTACTCAAGTTTTGGCCTGATTACTATCTGATAAGCGAGTAGGAACTACACAGAAGTAGACAGAACTGACAGAAGTAGGAACTACATGAAGGTTTTGGCGCAGACAGCCAAGAGCACGGTTTGCTTCGTTAGTATTGCTTCGTTAGTAATGTGCGATATGTGAAGAAACCATGTTAAATCAGAACAAAAATGGACACCTCGATATCCGTATTTAGCTACACATGCAATTTAAGTGTTGTTAATGAAGTATGCGGGATATGGGTAGTACTGTCGGCGATGAAAAGAGACTAGGGACGTTTTGTTTGCGTTAAGGGACATTAACCATGTTTTGCACCAGATTTCGATCTTATGAAAGTCAGATTGAAGATTATGAACCTCTAATATCTTGTTAACTGGGCGATAAATGACACAATAATTAGCGAAAAGTCTGATGCTAGAGGAAATATTATTAGGCAAGTCGTTAATATATATGAGAAAAAGCAAAGGTCCAAGAACCTTGCCTTGAGGTACACCTGAAGTGACGGGGCGTAAAGACGAAGAAAGCTTAATAGCGTAAACGAACTGCTGGCGGTTAGTTAAAAAGTCACAAATCCAATGAAAACTAATAGATGAAGGTTCAGACAGGAAAGATTTAGGAACACGCGTTTATGAAGAACTTTTTCAAAAGTTTTCTCAAAATCTAAAAAGAGTGCGTCTACAGGTATATTTACATCTATGCCAGAGCAAACGTCGTTAGTAAACAGAGCTAGTTGAGTTTTGCATGAAACACCTTTCTGAAAGCCATGTTGGTTTTTATGAAAAAAAATGAAGAGGTGCGAGAAAGTTGACTATGTGGGAATAGATAACCTGTTCCATTATTTTAGAGCATACACTTGTGAGCGAAATGGGACGATGGTTTTTCGGTGAGTGCGAGATACCTTTCTTTTGGATTGGAATGACTTTGCCTACCTTCCAGTCTTCGGGCACCACTCCAGATGAGAGTGATTGCTGGAAAATGTGAGATAAAATCACATTTGGAACAAGTTTAGTGTTCTGCAATACTTTTATGTTAATGCCATCTATACCCATTGATGAAGTGAGCTTTAATGATAGATGATTTTGGAAATATTATTGACATGAAATAGAATTTTGCACATTGTCGGGTGGCGTACAGAAAGGGCATGGGGAAGGTCACCGTCGGGTTCTATGGTGAATACAGAACAGAAGAGTTCATTCAATACTTGCACAGTATTGTGTTCAGGAATTGAAACATTTTGTTTGCCTCGTATCGTAATGTTCGATAAAGCGGCAATAGATGATGGGTTCATTGTTTTCAAGCACTGCTTAGGATTTTTAGGAGCACATCTGGTAAGGTAGAACAATAGAAAGAACGCTTGGCTTTAGCTGTGAGAGTATCAAAGAGCTTTTTGGTTGCCTTGTATTTTTTCCATGCGTGCTGGGTGTCCGAGTGTTGGCGGAGGGAAACTGACGCTTCTTTTTATTTTTAAGACGGTATAGTGAGGCGTTGAACCATGGGGAATGTTGACTTTATGGTTAAGGTGGCAGTGGAAACATAAACTTTTATAAGGTGCTGCAGTTTGGTTTTAATTAGGGGCCAGTCTGTTTCGACAGTGCGCATAAAAAGTTGGTCTGAAGGGATTGAGAGAAAGCTGCTAGTTCATTGTTTATGGTTGCGTAGTTGCCGTTATCGTATAAAGTTATTCTTCTCTTTGTTTTCTTGGGATTTGGTAAGTAGCTCTGAAAGGTTGTGTGAAGAATATAGTGATCGCTAATGGCATATAAATGTAACATGACACTAAAATTAGGAGGATGAGACGTAAGCAATAAGTCTAGAATGGTGGATGAGCGTACTGTTTGTCGAGTAGGTTTAGAGATAAGTTTTGACACGGCGAATGTTAAACAAGAGTTTAGAAATTCACTTTCAGCGTAGTGTTTTGATGCATTTAGTGCTACATTTGACCATGTTATTCCGGGGAAATTGAAATCGTCAAAGAAAATATAAGGAGCGTTTGGAGAAGCAGGTGTGACGGAAATATATTGCATCTTAGAAGTGATTTGTGAAAGATGCATCTGCATCAGGTAGGCGGTAACACACTCCGATTACAACAGGTAGATTAGACGCTTGGAATTGCACAAAAAAGGATCTCTAATGGACAGCGTACGTCAACTATGGTGCACTGCACGCTGTTATGTGCGGCTGTCGTGACACCACCACCACGTTTGTTTTGTCGGTTGAGCCGAAAAATGACAAAATCAAGGAAGCAGCGCAGTAGTTCCGTGTTTGAAACGAATGAATTAAGCCAAGGTTTGGTTAGAATTATGAAACTGTAGTCAGTAGTAGCAGCTACGTGTGAAAGTGAGTCGCACTTGGGCATGACACTTCTTATGTTCGTGTATACGGAAGACGGAGCTGTTCATGAAGATTCTCGCCGAGAAGAGTCATGTGATTGCTACTTTGGCTGTAAAATGACCTTATGCTTAGTGGAATTATAAAGGTAAATAGTGTTGTGGAGTATACGTTTATTGTGACGAAGCTTAAAAGGTTTGCGTTGAGTTCTACCACATTCCACTAGCTCTTTACGAGCATTGCCAGTAGCTAGCGAGAAGTCAGCAGTAATCCTGAAGTTGGTGCCCTTGGGTCGCGCGCATCTTGATAATACGCCCTCGTTATCTTTGAAATGGGAAAAGCGGACAATAATGCGTCGATTGTTATTATTCAAAAGCGGCCCCACCTGTGAGCACTCTCTATGTCACATGGTTGCAGAGAAGTTTCAAGGCTCGTGTTGCAGAAGTCGATTATTAATTTTTCTGAATGCTTCCGTATTTCACTTTCATTGTCTTTCAGTCCAAAAAACACTAAATTTGAGCGTCTAGCTCGATCTTCAGAGTCGTACAGTCTGGTAGCCAAGTTTGTAAACAACTTGGTGCTCTCATCTGCCATACCACGAACTTCATTGATTTGTTCTTTGAATAAGGTGACTGAAGAACAAACGCCCTCTATTTCCCCTAGTCTTTCCTTTATGTCATCAAGAGCTTTGTCATTTTCTGATAGTTTTAAGTGGATTGCTTTCATTTCATCTAAGAGTGTTGCTTGTCCGGCCTGGATTTCACTCAGCACGAACATTATGTCCTCACATGGCTGTGATGAAGTGGATCGAGTGTTAGGACCGGGGTTTTACTCAATGTCGCCTGCTAGACGCAAGATGTTAGAAATACCATGAGTACACTCACAAATCATGGCAATGCAACACCGTGGGCTTGGCAGCACGACTAACGCCATGTATCGGGTACGGTGGGTGAAGAGAGAACATGAACACAATACCTTCACGAAAGACAAGCGGATCGCGTGAGCGTGAAGCGCTGCCGACATGCTCTTTAGCCCACTGGAAGCAGGTGATGTTTTGTCAGGCCTTATATAGTGCTGCTTTGACGTCAGAGTGGTCGACGTAGTGGCGAAGCATTCACAGAAGGAAAGGGCACGAGGTCTCTGAGCGATGACGTAGACAGGGGCGTGTCTGCGAAGATTATGTGCACGCCACTCGTTTCCGGAGCCAGGATCAGGTGGAACGAAGACTGCTGCAGTCAAGAGATGCAGAAGTTGGTGGCCCACGAACATCGGGTTTTCATCGGCTGCGCAAGGCGGCCCATGAAAGGATGTCAGCAGGCACGTTAGGGTGAGTGACTGCATGAAAGGCAATCGGATCATGTGAGCGTGAAGAATTGCCGACATGCTGCCAAGCCCACTCAACAATAAGCATGACGGCGAGGAAGAGGGTGATATTTTGATATAGGAAGGATATCAAAAGCACGATAAGAATATGTGGTGCGCAGTTTTTGGAACGCGATTCGACAAGGAGAATTCTTAGTCAGGAACGATGTGTTTTAGTGAGGAAGAACGCGCAAATATGGTTCTTGCCCTTGGTCGAGCGAACAGAAACAGGACAAATGCAGCAAGAATATCTCGCAGATGAAACTTAATAATTAGGGTAAATAGTTGGACATTGCTCCGAAATCACGAAACGCTCAAGGAGACATGCACGTTCAAAAAGCAGTGTCAGCGCACAGAAGGTGTGACTGAGTCTCTTAAAACAGACATTCTTGCTTACATGGCAGCCCATCCCCACGCAAGCATGCACGACGTCAGTGCTGAGACCGGCGCTTTCAGCAGTAGTGTTTGGCGCCTACTCCAGAGCGGAGGACTGCATCCATACCATGTTGAGCTGCATGAACAACTGGAAGACAGATTTTCAAAGCCGTCTTCACTTCTGCAACTGGATGCGCAAAAAGACCCCACCGCAATGGTCTAGTGGCTAAGGCACTCGGCTGCTGACCCACAGGTGGCGAGATCAAATACCGGCCACGGAGGCTGCATTTTCGTTAGAGGTGGAAATGCTATAGGCCCATGTGCTCAGATTTGGGCGCATGGTAAAAAAACCCCAGGTGGTAAATTTTCGGAGCCCCCCACCACAGCGTCTCTCATAACCATATGGTGGTTTTGGGACGTTACAACTTACATATCTATCGATCTCATAAAAGAGAAAGCAATCCCAGCTTCCTGGAGAACATAATCTGATCCGATGAAGGTCGCTTCTCGCGCAATTCCTAAGTAAATATTCCCTATGGTCATTACTGGAGTGCTACAAATCACTGCTGGCTGTTGCAGTCGCAACACCAGGTGCAGTGGTCTTTGAATGTTTGGCGTGGCATTTACGCCGGCAAAATTATTGGCCTGGTCTTTTTCGATGGATTGCTCACCGCAGAACGCTACATCATTGAAACGCTAAATGGTCCACTGAGTGACTTCACTCGCAATTTCCCTCTAACACAGCTTGGGAATATCTGGTTCCAGCAAGACGGAGCTTCTCCACACGGCTTCGCGTAGAGTCGAACATGGCTTGATCGAGAATTTCCCGAGAAATGAATCGCCCCTCTTGGACCTGTAGAGTGGCCCACAAGGTCCCCAGATTTGACCCCGCTAGATCTCTTTCTGTAGGAATACATTGAATACCACATCTACAACAAAACGACAACAACGCTCGCAGGACTGAAGTTTAAAACAGCAGATGTGTGCGGCTTTATTACTCCATAAATGCTACAAAACGCGACAGAAAATGTGCTGACTCAATGTAGATTTTGTATAGGGGCAGATGGTGGGCTGTTTGAGCACGTTATGTAGCTGCCCATGACGTATCAATAAAAGCGCTTTGGTCTTTGCAATTACGTTGATCTCTTTCGAACACCTATCTTTCCTTTTAATAAAAAATGACCATAAGAGCACATAACATTTTTTTTATTTGTTCTGTTTACTTATACGCGCTGCTCTCTGACAGACGGGTACTAAGCCTGTACGTCAGACGTCTAGATAGAAAATACGAGCAATAAGCTTTTAAACCCACAGCCAATCGCGTCATATTCTTAGCAATTATCGAGTAGAGCATTTGACCGTAATCGATGCAAACATGGCAAACACTTCTGGAATAATTACCGTTGGAGTTTTATATACTTTATCTATCAAACTGTCACCCTTTCCACCACCATTGTGTTTATCGTTGGCCTGAAAAGAAAGAAAAAGAGTCTGCGTTGCGCCGATTGATGCCTTGGTCTCCAATCGCAATGCACGTGGCAGCCGCATTTTCGTCGAAGTTAAGGGTCTTCATTTCTTTCTTTCGTCCCCCCCCCCTTGTTTTAATGATACTATCCAACCATCGCAGAATGTCCATGGTAGTCACCGATAGCCTGTTTAAGCGACCTTCATGCGAGAGAAGCCTTCGATAATTCATTCAACTTACATTTGAGCGCACTCAAATCGCCCTGCGTTCCCGTGGTATTTTTTTTAATTTCGCACACTTAAGACGAACCCTGGAAAAAATAACCAGCGTTGTTATCTTACCGTTACTTGAAAATTTCATTTCTGAATAAGAGGTACAAGTATTGTACTGAAAGTTTTCTCTACAGTCAGTATAAAAAAGTTCATTAGGCAATCTTTCTTAATTACCGTGCTTCGCGGATCAAAAATATTTTGATGTGCCACGCACAGCTATGAACAATACTGCACTAGCGGAATGCGCATAGCACTCTTTTTTAATTTTTTATTGCTTGGTGCTTTTTAGCTGAAACACCCTGTATGCAAACATGAAAGCATAAAAAAATCTTGACACCTCCCAGCAAGCACTTAATAAAGTATGAAGTAGATGCGTAATCTCAGAATCTATGACAGCGATGGAAGATGGACTCACGCATCTGTCTCTTGCTTCTATGATTTCATACTCTTTCAGCGCATGCGTGACGTTACTGAAGCGTATGAAATCATAAAAGCAAGAGACAGGTGCGTGAGGCAACTCTCAATCGCTCTCACAGATGCTGAGATTTCGTAGCTATGGAATACTTGATTACGTGCTTTGGGGGGGGTGATCGTTTTTTTACGCTTTCGTGCTTGTATAAACAAGTTTCTTCCATTAAACTTGCAATTGTTAGACAACGCTTGTGTCGTGCACTTGCTTGCGGTTTTGTCCTTTTCGTGCGCTGGTCTTAATAAGTTTACTCTATGAATTGCTGACATTACGTCTTCGTAGATGCTTTCCGCTAATACGTCCACAAAGCTGGATTCAGGTGAGTAGGCCTGTACCACCTTCATCTTGTATCTCTTATTAGGTTTAAAATCAATACCAGCCATCCTTTCACTAGTGCTATAGTATTGTTGTATAATATCAGCTATATTTCTGTGGATAAGGAACCCCACTTGCAGTTCTCTTCTATCAGCTAAGTCACGATCGCAAAAGACTTGCCTATTCTGTAGCACTGCGTAGCCCTCATCTGTCCTCCTGACCTCACTGAGCCATATACATACTATTTAACACCATTTAATTCCTCAAATAGCACAGCTAGACTTGCCTCACTAGATAGCGTTCTGGTCACAAATGTATCCGAGTTCAGATTTCAATGGCGGCCCCATCGAACCAAGAGATTCTTAGCACATTCCGCCATGTCACAGGTCTGACCACCGCCTTGGTCAGTTGCTTCACAGCCGCTGGAGATCAGCGCAGAGGGTTAATCTGTATGTTCGTGTGAGAGGTAGAGGCCAGGCAGTGCACCAGGGTGGTCAATCGTGATCTGGTAAGAAAGTGAATTACCGGCAGGTGGTCGCTTCTGTGGCCACTGCCCAGACAGCTCTCTATTATTTGAATGATTTCCTCATCACGAGTTTTATTGCGATAGCGATTATATGAACACTCTCGGCTTTATTTTGCAGCCGTCGTTCGCGTCGATGTCATGCACCGTATATGTATACGTATCTATACATATGAAAACGCAAGAAATAAAAAAAAATATCCGGAAAAAAGCACTCCGGCGCACGCAATCAAACGTGGCACCTGTGCGTCGCGAAAGCGAGGCGTTAACCACTGAGCCACTCTAGAGAACGTTCTTCACCATTCAAACGACAAGCTATTTATATCTACCACTTACCGCTGCTGTGTTTTCGCATTACTAGAAATATGGCGCAATGAGCGCACGTCACCACATCGCACAGCGGCGCCCGCTCTAATCTCCTACGCGTATTTTGCCCGGCTTAGAGAAGGGCAGCGACGCTTCCTCGCGCACCCTTTTCTCACACTGGTGAGGAGGGGAGGATCGTACGCCTTGGCTGGCCTCGGGTTTCACGTGGAACAATTCTGTTATAGTTAACGGGCACACAAAGGTCACTGCGATCATTGCAGTCTCCGTTCGTTAAAAGCGCGTGCTTTTCAGACTCAACGAAGTAACAAATGAGACGCTTATTCGCGTGCATCCGTACCTGTGAGTGCGTTTCGTGCGTAATTTTTGCTCAAGAAACGCGGGGCACATTTCGATTTGCTTTCCATTCTTCGTGTGATCTTTCAAATTGTTTCTATCACGTTCATTGCTTCGCCTTTGCGGCAAAGCTGCAACTTTTTAAAAATAAATAAACGGTTGGGAAGTGTCCGTCATTTGCATTCAAACCACAGACGTTTTTCACGCAAAGCTGAAGCGTGATCTCTAAGTAGGGGTCCTGCGGAACTTTCTTAGCACTGTAGAATAATAAATTACTGCCTAACTCTCTTTTCACTTTCCTGTGCAAATGCTTTTTTTCGTTCATAGGCACTGGAAAGAACTCTGAATAGCAGCAGGATTGAACTTCGGTATAACGCAACTGATCTGCTGTAAAATATGCTACGTAATAAAATTTATCATGTTTACAGCATATAAACCGGTGTAACAAGCTTTCGAACCTAAACAATGATGAATCGATGTGCTAGTATGGTGTTCATTTAACCTTGAAGTTGGGCTTCATGGCTTGATGGATATTTTGATAGAGATGTTTTCACGGTTTTGCAACAAATTAGTGAAATGAAAACACTTTTACAAAACAGGTAAATGTGAATTATTACTTTCATTTGGGTGCTTTCACGACTTAGCACTCCTTTTTGCACTGAAACCACATTTACAAAGAGTCCCATGGGGACTAACCTGTACCTATTCGTTTTTTTTAATACTTCCACTTTTTCAATAGTTTTTGTTTACCCAAAGCATATTCGAAGATTGTGTTATTCGCTCGAATATTTGAAGCTTTGTAGTAATTTGGCAAGCTGAGAAACAGGTGTTCACATATTAACAAGGCAGTGTTACCACAACTTTCATTCTCTTGAAAGGAGGTTAGAATGAATTGAGGTGATGGCAGCACCATTTCCTTGAATTTTCTCTGAGTTTTTTCAGACTATCAGCAATCTCTGATAATTCCCGGTTTTCTAGGTCGGTAGACACCCTGCAGCCATGACAGGAAACCAAACGACGACTGCGTTGTCTTCTTCAACGTACCTGTTGCACGCTTTGCAAATTTGACCGCATGCAACATCACAGGCAAGTAACATGTCTCGTCTGTTCGTTGGTAATGTTTTAGGCACGTCTAGCTCTTGAAAAATGTTTTCGTTATAGTGTGGTACCACTATGGTAACAATATCCATGACTCCGGTGGCTTTGGCTAAAAGTGCTGTTTGCTGTACAAGGTCAAGCTCGAAAAACCTGGTTTTGTGGGCCAGCATTATCGACTTGCCGCAGTGGTCTAGAGGCTAAGGTACTCAGCTGCTGGCCCGCAGGTTAAGGGATGGAATTCCGGCTGTCACGGCTGCATTTCCGATGAAGGTGGAATTGTTGTAGGCCCACGTGCTCAGACTTGGGTGCAGGTTTTTAAAGAACCCCAGGTGGTCGAAATTTCGGGGGCCTTGCACTACAGCGTCTCTCATAATCATATCGTGATTTTGGGACTCTAAACACCACAAATCAATCAATCAATTGCCGGCATTATATACAAATTCTCAGTGGCTCAGAATTCCCTGATCCCCTTTACCCATTTGCTAGGAACCCCGCTTTACACAAAAACCGAAAAATTCCCTTTAGACTTATAGACAAGTAATCTAGAAACCTATGTTGTCTAAAACTTCTCTTCTGTGTTCATTTTAAAGGAAAAGTAGCAACTTAGGTACGCACGTCAGCGTTATTTCCATAGCCTTCACTGCAGAATTTATTCTACAGCATCTAGCCTGCCGACTCTCTAGGGCGACTGGAGATCTGTATTGATGAGCTGGTTCTAAGAAGCGGGCCTTGGGTGGAGTGGTTAGTGCTCTCATGGCAAGTACTGGTGGCATGTTGCATGAAGGGGCTTGAAGGGCTCTTAGTCCCTGTACAACAGACGGAAACAAAGTCAGTTACAGAACGTGCAGGGGGTATCATGCACTGTTGCTAAAGTAACCAGTTTTACTGCAAAAATAGCAGGTTTTTAGCCACCTCAAGGATCATGAACCACTTTTAAAAATAAACACTGAATGACCCGAGTATCGAAGTTTAGTTTCTTGCTAATAATTCCCCAAAAGATCACCAGGTCTGGGCAAAACACGCACAAGAATGGCACGAGAAAGAAGTTAGGTCAGTGTGCTCCATCACATTCAGCAGTTGTGGTGAAATGTGATTTCTCTGTCTAGTTGAAATTTGTGTGTGGGCTTGGCTTAATGCGCAATATCCGCAGAATATAAAAGACAGCATCCCATGGCAAGAAGAGGATCTGATACAAATGCCGTTCTAGGTTTATGCCATATATTTGCTAACGGCATGTTGTCTGCTGTTTCACAGAAAACAGCTGGTATAAACAACTTGTATGAAAGTGAGCACCAATATATATATGCGAAGAAGGCATCTGAGAAACTAGCAACAATTCCATCAACTCTATGACTATCTTTGTCGTGCTCCCAAGTTGTCGAACAGCCCTGTCAGCGTGAAAATTGGCGCTATGGTCTCCCAATGGCTTAAAGTGACCGAACACATAAGGAGGGTCGAATTTCCTAGGTGCAGTAGAATTCGCAACTCTCAAAGAAGGAGTAAAAATATTCATATTGCCAGAAACTTTGTACATAAAAACTAGCAGTATCACTTTCTAAGCTAAACGTACGCACAAGATAAAGCCCGCTCCACTATGGTTTTAGCTGTGGTATGAGCTGCTCCCCAAAAAAATCAGAATTTACTCGTGTGCAGGGCAGGGGTAAACCTTCTTTATCACTGAAAGTGGGTAACTATTCTATGTGAGAGGTAGTGCGAACGCGTATGCTTGGTCTCTGGGTACCAGAAAATAGACACGTAGACCACACCCTCAAAACTCTTCGCACTACTGTTAATCACCTTGTGCACATGGTACACAGAGGGACGCATCATTGAAAAGGCTTTGGATGGGTGGACATGGTTTCTATTTCTTTGACAGTTTGGACACGGTCAAGTAGACCGCCCAATCATCGTGGTACGAGCACCAGGCAACACCCAACTTGCATGCGCCATGCGTTCATGCGCTCGGGCTACGAGGAAGAGGAAGACAGTTTGATCTGTGCAACTCAATTACTCGGACTTCGACGACTATAGTCATTAGACTCGTGGGCACAAGTTCGCCCTAATACAGACGCTTCTTTTTTAGCCTGTCTGACTCAGCATCACTACATTTGTAGTGGACGGGCTGGGTAATGAATCATAGCCCCGCGTGCTCAAGACGGTGCGGCCCCGACGATCAGCGTGTCAAACCCGGGGAAGTGACTCCTGTACACTAGAGGGCAAGTCGCAATCTTTGAGGTAATTCACGTGAGTTCAGTCATCTTCACTTCACATCAAGGGGAGTTCAAACAATGGACGCCACCAATATGACTAGCCAGGTGACACCGACACAAGTGTTCATCAGCAAACTGCGTCAGCCGCCACTATTCCACGGCGACTCGTACGAGGATATGGAAGATTCGATGGACCTGTTCGAGAGAGTGGCGAGCTTGAATGGATGGGGCGAAAGAGAAAAGGTTCATTGCGTATATGTGGCCCTGGAAAACTTCGCAAAAATATGGTTTGAGAAGCATGAAACCTCGTTGTCTACCTGGGAGGTATTTCAACGAGAAGCGGCGCTACGTTCGCGAACATAGACCGGAAAGAAAAGGTAGAGGCTGCTCTTCAATCGAGGAACCAGATCAAAAAAGAGAGTGCTGCTATGTACATTGAGGACATGGTCCGTCTGTTCAAGTGTGTGGATCACAACATGCTGAGATAAGAGGGTGCGCTATCTAATGCGGGGAGTGAAGCAAGAGCTTTTCGCCGTTGTCGTCCGCAACCACCCAAGCACAGTTTCAGAGTTTTATTCGGAAGCGACGACATCGAAAAAACACTGAAACAGTGGGCTCGGCAGTACAACCGGAATCTAAACTGCGCATCTGCTCAAGTATTCCCTGGAGGCGTGCTAAATGACGTTGAAGCCCTGCGAGATCTCATTAGATCAGTTATTAGAGAATAACTTAGCAGACTGCCAATGCCCCTGACTCCAACTGCACTATCTCTTACAGTTGTTGTTCGTGACAAACTGAGGCAGGTCAACGAGAGCCAGAGCGTGAGCTGCAGCTGGTTCAACCTATCCGAACAGACTCTGGAGTTCTCAGGCAACTCACGTTACACAGCATTGCAGTAGTTGCGATGGCGGCGACTCCTCTCCTACCTGCAGCACGCAGCGCACCTCGTCCACGGGAACCAAAGACTACCTATCTGCCCCAAGTAGCACGTAGCATACTTCGCTATGTGAAGCAAATGCCCAGGAAAAGTGAAATATGGCATGATCACGAGCGCAGGCCTCTGTGTTTTCATTTTAGCGAAGCGGGTCATCTGAACAAAGCTGTCTGCGTTTTTGAACTGTTTTTGAACAAAGGTGGCTGTTTTTGAACAAAGATGACTGCGTAGCTCGGGGTCTTATTCTTTTGACGAATGTCCGTGCAGATGTCCTGCTCACAAATTTCTCCAATTAACTTCAACACATCGCTCAAAGCACGGCTATAGCCTATTTACACGACATCCGTATGGCGACCAAACTATGCTGCTTAACGACGTCAACAACTACACCAGTTGCCGTCAACATCGACATATCCGTGACCGTCAACCAGAGCCTTCCGGATAGTCAAAAGATACAGATTTACGCCTCGAAAAAGAATTCTCCGATTGCTAGTCAACTGCCTCGAAGGTCCAATGCACGTCAAGTACGAAACACAGAATTATAGCGCAAGACGACACGATGCCTATATGCCAGCATTCATATCGAGTGTCACAAAAAGAAGGGGAAGTTATCCAGAAGCAAATGGAGGAGATGCTTTCGGATGATGTCATCCAGCCTTCGAATAGTCAATGGGCGTCTCGTGTAGTGCTCGTTAAGAGACAGACAGCACACTTAGATTCTGTGTCGACTACCAAAAACTGAACAGTGTAACTGAACGAGATGTCTACCCCTTGCCACGTATCGACGATACTCTTGATCGGCTGCGATCCGCAAAATTTTTCTCCTCCTTGGATCTGAAAGGCGGATATTGGCAAATAGAGGACGACGAACGAGACCGTGAAAAAACTGCATTCGTAACAAGAGATTGCGTCTATGAATTCTAAGCGCTTCCGTTCGGCCTCTGTTTTGCACCAGCGACATTCCAGCGAATGATGGAAACTGTTCTCGCGGGATTGAACTAGCGTTCATGCCTACTGTATTTCGATGACGCGGTGGTATTTTTTGCAACGTCTGATTTACATCTAGAGCAATTACGCACAGTATTGGAACCCATCTGGTCAACAAACTTGACAATCGAACCCGAAAATGCATTTTCGGCTTCGAAGAGCTGCGATTCGTTAGACATGTCACTAGTTCTGACCGCGTTCGTCCAGATCCCGAAAAAACAGCCGCTGTTCAGAGTTTCAACACACCCAGGGACAAAAAGTCAGTGCGTCGATTTTCAGGTTTATGTGCCTACTATAGGCGATTTGTAGAAAACCTCGAAAATTGCGGAACTTCTTACAAAACTAACAAAAGACGACGTGCCCTTCACATGGGAAAGCGAACAACAGAAAGCTTTCGACGAATTAAGAAAACGGCTACAGAGTTCTCCAATACTTGCCCATTTCGATGAGACAGCCGACACTGAAGTCCATACCGATGCCAGCAATATCGGCATCGGCGCCATCCTGGTGCAGTGGCAAAATGGTCAAGAGAAAGTGTTAGCCTATGTCAGCCACAAACTCTGAAAAGCTGAGGCAAACTACTCTGCAACTGAAAAAGAGTGCCTCGCACTCATCTGGGCGTGATGAACAAGTTTCGACCCTTTCTTTACAGTAAACCGTTCAGGGTTTTCAGTGATTACCAAGCTCTATGCTGGCTGGCAAATCTCAAAGATTCGTCTGGTCGACTAGCAAGATGGAGCCTTAGCCTGCAGGAGTATGACGTTACTGTCGTATACAAATCTGGAAGAAAACACAGCAATTCCGACTGCCTGTCACGCTCTGCCATCGATCCAAGTGTACCTGAAGAGGGAGACTTCCTGTTTCTAAGCATTGTGGATGCATTCGAAATCGCTCAACAACAACGAGGTGACCCGGATTCGCTGGCGCTTATACAACACCTGCAGAGTCTCGACGTTCAAGTCCCTCGAATATTTTCCAGAGGGCACTCCCAACATTCAGCCTGCGAGGAAGTGTCCTTTACAGGAGGAACTTCGAATCTATTGGTGAAATGTTTTACTAGTCGTGCTCTCAGCCATGCGAGAGGAAATTATGCATGCATGCCACGACTAGCCAACATCTGGACACATGGGTGTGAGCCAAACATTCGCCAGGATTCTTCTGAAGTACTATTGGCCTAAGTTGCTCGCATAACTGCAGCGCTACGTGAAAACTTGTCAATGTCAACGGCGCAAAACTCTACCCGTAAAGCCAGCCGGCCTTCTCCAGCCAATAGACCCTACGAATGCTCCATTCCGACAAGTCGGTATGGACTTCCTAGGACCTTTACCGACATCGTGTGCAGGTAAGAAACGGATAGTCATAGCCACAGACTATCTGACCTATTATGTTGAGACTGACTCTCTGTACAGTGTGACAGCTGCCAAAGTCGCCAACTTCTTTGTGAACAACATAGTGCTGAATCATGGTGCGCCCATCGTCGTTATTACGGATTGGGTCACCGCATTTACTGTAGACTTAATGCAATGCCTGATGCGCCTGAGAAATACCGATCACAGAAGAACATTGGCGTATCATGCTCAGTCAAATGCCTTAACTGAACACCTCAACAAAACTCTGACTGACATGCTATCAACGTATGTCGATGTTGAACATAAACAGTGGAATAAAATATTACCCTATATAACACTCGCATATAATACAGCTGTTGAAGAAACAACCCGCGTTTCCCTTTTCGAAGTAGTATTCGGCTGAAGAGTGACCACCCAACTGGATGCCATGGTACCACTATGGGACAAAAGCAGCTATCAACTTCACTTAGATGACTTCTTGCAAAGAGCCAAAGAAGCACGACAAATGGCAAAATATCAAATACGCCGCCAACAGCACGTCGGTTCTAGTTGGTACAACAAGCGACGCAGTGACGCACTTTATCATTTCGGTGACAAAGTGTGGATATGGATTTAAGTGCGCCGCCGCAGACTCTCTGAAAAGCTTCTTTGCCGATAATTCGGCCCTTATGAAGTACTCCACCGTATCAGCGACGTCACTCATAAACTCAGATCCGCCTGACACTGCAGTTCAAGACGCCGCAATCCAACGGAAGTGGTACACGTAGTCCGCATGAAGTCCTATCTTGACAGATCGTCGGAAAACGAGTGAGAGTGCACATGTATCTTTTCACTGTCTCAAGCCTCGGGACGATGAGTCTGAGGAGGGGGATAATGCCGTGACAGGTTGCCCATGTTCATGTAGCCCGCCGCAATCATCGTGGTACAAGCACCAGGCAAGACCCGGCTGGCATGCGCCACGCGTTCATACGCTCGGGCTACGAGGAAGAGGAAGACAGTTGGATCTGTGCAACTCGACTACTCGGACCGCGACAACCATAGTCATTAGACTCGTGGGCACTAGTTGGCCCTAATAAAGACGCTTATTTTTTAGCCTGTCTGCCTCAGCATCGCTACATTATAATGCAAGCTTTCTATTTGAAAGAATAACTTAAGGTCTCCTTAAGCGAGAGCTCATAAGAACTGAAACCGAACAAGTGAATATCCTCAGTCGTACCACTTACAAGGCTGCCCTCGATCAAATAATCGGAACATCCACATATCGGCTTTCACACCTACATATTGACTGGAGGATCTACATCTTCGAGGAGCTTAGGGCCACGGTATTCGCTTCCCAAGGAGAGAGAAAACATGAATACTCTGTACCACCGAGGGCATCGCAACATCAGAGCCAGGCAACTCGCCGAACAGTTGGATCCGACCCCGAGACGCTTTGTACTGTTCCTTCCTTCATGCATTCCATGGACACATGCAGCTGCCGCATGCATGGCTTTTCGCTAGCCGCTGCAAGTTCACTAGGTAGCCCGGGTTTATTAACGTGTGCTTCAGCCAAGACGAACTGCGCGAACACTGCGGAAGCCCTACCGGGTAGCACTCGCCATTAGAAGCGAAGAAATGAGACATCGATCTTATATTTTCATGCGTTCTTAGTGTCTCGTTATTTTACTACTGGCCGCATACCTGCGTGCGTCACCCTTTTCTTAGGTGCAACACTAGACCCAAGAACACAGCATAAGATGGTGCCCCGGACATGTAGCAGAAATGGGTAACGATAGAGCGGACAGTGTAGCTCGAGCTATTACTCAATGAGCGACTGTCCCTCATCTAGATACCCGCCTGCTATTCCAGGATCCTCATACTCCTCGTGATATCTTAAAAAACCAGCGCCCACAACGACGCCGATACTCCCCGCCCCACTTTGGGCTAAGTCTAAAAGAAGTGGATGAGTGGCACCCCCTGCAGACAAATACATATCAGCCCTTGCGTTTAAATCATGTGATCCACCCGACCGCATACGCTGGTTCTTGTCTTTGGTGTGAATTAGCGCCAACTGTTGCTGACAATCGGAATGTGAGTTAAGGCCACCCAATATTACCACGCCTCAGACTTCGGCGCGAAAATTCAGGACGGAGCCGTAGGACTCCTTGCGCACCAGTAAAAAAAGGAGGCACAGGTGGCACTCCTTGACCAGGCGCGGCTAGCTGCTAATGCTAGTGGAGCTCTAGACTCTGGGCCCCACTACCCAGCTGCCAAATCTCCTCCTTTTTTTACTCTCTTGTGTAATAAACAATTTTTCCATTCCTCACGTGTTTCCTACATTTAGTTCAGGCAAACGCAGTGACAGGCTCTGTGTGTTTTCACGTCGCTCACTGAGTGACATCGACACGCAGCCGTACTACTTCAATTTAAAATACCTGAGGCGAAACTGTGGTCTTTTTAAGTTTTTTCTTCAATTCACCTTTTGAAGCTTGCAGAAACGCACGTGTTTCAACTTTCAAGGCATTATATTGAGGGCTGCATTCTGGTCTGATAAAGGCGCAGATTGACGACGACCTACAACAACAAATTTTTGGTCAGTTATAATATTCCTTTACCATCACCTAACCTAAACTGCAGTTTGTTTGATGCGAATCGTATAGCAAAGCCTGAATGTCTCAAGTTTGTATGGTGGTGCTTGGAAACACATACCTCTTCGGTCCGAATGGCGGCCGCGTCACGCACAGGCATCCATTCAGAAGTATGCACTTCATAAATCTTCTCGAAGGGAGTGGCCAGCTCACCGACGATGATGGTGAGCTTGCTCATCATCTTTCCAAAGCTTCCTGCTGGCCCCGCCGCGGTGGTCTAGTGGCTAAAGCACTCGGCTGCTGACCCGCAGGGCGCGGGTTCGAATCCCGGCTGCGGCGGCTGCATTTCCGATGGAGGTGGAAACGTTGTAGGCTCGTGTGCTCAGATTTGGCTGCACGTTAAAGAACCCCAGGTGGTCTAAATTTCCGGAGCCCTCCACTACGGCGTCTCTCATAATCATAGAGAGGTTTTGGGACGTTAAACCCCACATATCAAAGCTCCCTGCTGTTTTGGGCTCCACCTTCAGGCAAAAGCTGTGAAGCCTCAACAGGCACTTTATCATGTTGCGTGAGTCTTGGTACGTGTTAATCTGCTGGTGCACCTTTTCTTGACACTCGTGTGCCTCAAGTACAGACTTCTCCTGGCAGAAGTTCAAGAGCGGGTGGCGATGCAGCGAGGCCCTTTCATGCTTGATGAAGAACTTCAACAGCACCGCTGTAACCTTTAGTATCTGAGGAGGGAGACAAACGTACGTATGGGATTCGGATCGGGAGCTTGTGTGTTTGCCGCTGCGACCACTTTGCTTAATTCATGTGTTTGCCCGCAGCCTACCTTATTTGTTTAAAAGCAAGACTGCGGCACATATTTAACTTTATTTGTGGAAAACAGGCTAGAATACGAAAGCTAACCGAAATGGCAGGCCTTCATATATTCATGAAGGAACGTTTCGCGTTGATAATTTGTTTCCCTGCGTCTCAGTTTTTTCTAGAATTCGCTGGTGAAACAGGATAAAGTATTATTCTTATTGTTGTTATTAATTAGGTTATTACCAGTATTAGTAATAATAGTAGTAGTAGTGCATTATCAAGCTGAAATAAGCTGTTTATGGTGCGACATGTTTTCACTCTCACCTGTACTAACAACTCTTTGTCAGACTATTCCTGAAAAAAAAACATCCAGTCTGGAAATAGACAGCCTATTTTAGATTAGTTTAGAAGTTTTCTCACCCTTGAAGGTACGGTAACCAAGACTTTCACTGCAACGCTTTCCTGCTCTCGCATCATCTCTGAAAAAAAAGTCACATTCAAGAAATGATACTTGTCGAACAATTACTTTCAGGCAATAGTGCTTCGCGGAACGCAAACTGACAGCTAGCCCACCTTTGTGTGCCTTTGGTGGCACAGAGCACCTCGAAGCTCCCGCTGATGGATGACTCAGGACTGCTCGAGGAGGACTTTGCATGTGACAGCTTCCTAGCAGAGATCAGGCAACCTGCGTCACCAGACACAAGGGTTCCGTGGCATCTGTTTATGTCGGTTGCTTGCAAGCCCCGGTCATGTGTCGACATTGTCTTCATTCTGGTTGCACTATATGTGTAGCAGAGACAAAAGTACACCTGTGAAGTTGTGCCAAGGGACGTAAACACCTATCTATCTATCTATCTATCTATCTACCTATCTATCTACCTACCTACCTACCTACCTACCTACCTACCTACCTACCTACCTACCTACCTATCTACCTATTTACCTACCTACCTACCTGCCTACCTACCTACCTACCTACCTACCTACCTAACAACCTGCCTATCTATCACCTCACAATTTCATTTGAGGCTCACAACTCTGCTGATTGTTTCGGTGCTTAAAGAACCCTTAAATAACCTCCGATGTCTCTTCAGACATTCGAAGTGAACACGTGTATCGTGTACAGAATGCACGTAACAATGCCGCCAGCCACGGGTGCGCTACAAATTCCAAGAAACAATTCCTTCTTCTTTCCGGAACCATCCGGCATCCTCAGTGATGTGTGACATCAGTATGCTGGATCTGCCATGATATCGACAAACCATATTGTGATTCATCGAACAAGACCCGGAGAGTTACGTTTGCTCCGCAAGTCACTGCTCGTGCTTGAGTACAGGTGCTCTGGCATGGCGTGTAACATAATGGGTCCATCATGAAGGCAATTCTTTAAAGCCGCACGCGCAGCACAAAATCCATGTCTCAAGATTTTTAAAAGTGGTTAGAATAAAATCCCAGAGTGGACGAAGACGCGGAAACCGAAAGTGTATGCTATTACCAAGAGCACGTTAGAGATCCTGTTTTTTTAAAGTAGCAATACTCTTCGGGCTAGTGCAAGTCAAAGTAAGCGGACTTGTTATTTACGCTCCAGTCTATGCCTGCTCCGCGCTCTTTTGCGCGCACCCCTTTTAAGGGCTACCAATGCGACCGAAAGGGCACCACAAGGCGAATCAACAGAAGGCCGCTTTGGCGACAGCGGCATCCAACCAGCAGCAGGCACAGCTGAAGCCTGCACGCTCCAAGCGCAAACCCCGGCTTCAGCAGAACGGAAGCCATGTCACTGCCACGCACTCGGAGGCCCCGAGCGAACGGAAGGCAACAGCCGGTCTTTCCTCCTCCCCTTCCACGACCACGGATTCCAGCGAAGGACAAACTTCTTGAAGAACATCGAGGCGCAATAGCACACAGACACATTTCCTCGTGGGAACACCGCACGCCATCCACGTCAGCGTCCAACACCTTGTAAAGAATGTTCCAAGAAGTTCGAGGCCCCAGCATCCGCTTCCACGCCTTTACCCAACTCGCCCTACAAGCGGAAGCCGACACACCAGCGGCACCACCGTCACAGCCCCCGTCCCCTTCTACAACAGTAGTAAAGAGCAGCGGCACCACGCCACAACCGCGCTCCAACTTGCAAGCGGGTGCCCATGCCAAAGCTCATGTCTTTTCCTGCAGCAGGGGAAGAGCGTGACGACACCATCCTGTTTCGCCCTGTTGGGAACAGGGCAAACTTTCTGACGATAATCGCTATGCCATCATGGCCTTCCTGTTGGGCTTCCTAACCACACGGCACGTGCGCGTCAATTATCGACAAAAGCTCGTCGGAGTGAACATTTAACCCTTCGCCGGCCCAGCCCTTCTTCACCAGGTCAGCTGGATCTGCGAGATCCAGGTCAGAGAGAAGCTTGTCGTGGATAACACTAGCGTCGAAACTATCTACGGCGTCGACGCTAACCTCAACATAAATGACATCGTAAGCAATCTATAGTCTCTGCTGTTCCGGTCATTTCCTGTGTTTCTCGAGGCGGCAGTCTCACGCTCTCCTTCGAAGGCACCACCATTCCACCTGAGGTTTTCTAGTACCAGCTCCGGAGGCTGGTCCGCCCTCGCCAGCCGCGGCCCCTTCAGTGCTCCCGCTGTGGTCGCTTCAGCACCGTCACGGCGACTTACTTGCGGCACGAGCACTGTCTCCGTTTTGGTGCCAGGCATCACAATGAGGAGTGCTCCATGACGTTCTCACGCTGCACTAACTGCGGTGAAAACTGCCCATCAGATGAGCCACGCTGCTCTTCCTGGTAAATTCAACGCAAGGCCGCCGTCATTATTGCTTCCTCGGATGCCCCCGTGACGCACTGCCAAGTGTTAGAGAAAGCCAGGGCAGCTGTCAACACTAACAAGCGCGGCAGTGTGGTGGTCGTCAAAGGTCGCTCCTTTCGCGACATTGTCGCCGGTGGTGGCCGACCATCATCGGCTCCTTACTTTCACCCTCCTACTAGTGTGCCTGTCATTGCGACGACCCCATCTCCTTCGACTCAGATGGCTCCAGCCATCAACCTGAACGACGTGTGCTAGCTGGGCTTGCTCAAGCAATTCGTGCGACTCGTGAATTTCCCAGGAGATTCGCGATCGAAAGGTTTGTGTGTGACAGCTCTGCTTGCCTACGACCCCCTCAAGTTTACAGATCAGCCTCTGAAGCGGCGCTACCAGTGGGGCAAGCCGGTCTTACTCCTTCAATTTGGAGGGCGCTTTTCTTCCTCTTATTCGTGTTAAAACGTGCACATCACTGTAACCCCGGCCTTTTCGGTGGTCTTCTCGGTCGACTGCGAGAAGCGCGCAGGTGTTCTTGCGCGCGTACGTGAGGAAGATCAAATGCGTTTTTTTTCCTTCCGACACTTGACCTTTTTCTTCTCTTACTTTCAATGTCATTCCCCCATCCCCTGCGCAGTGCTGTGAAGGCGCCCTCCATTGAGACAGGCAGTAACGGCACCACACTTATTTCTTTAAGAAACACTCCGTGCAAATCTATCTTCCGCACGCGCTTATGCCTCCTCTATTATTCTTCAATTTTCGCCCTCACCATGAACGGCGCGAAGCTGAACCGTTCACTGTCTCGCTGTAGCTGCATGAAATTCTATGCGCGCGCTTGTTTATTCAGCTCCTTGACGTGCTATATGAGGTTCTCTCTCTTGAAAAAATCACCCGGACGAAAGTAGGCTCCAGGTATAACACAGTGGCTGACATATCTTTTAATGCAGTTAGATAAATACAAGCAGAACACCTAAAGGGACTCTTAAATGGTTTTTCAAGTAACTATAGAATGAATTCACTCGAAGAGCTTACTGCCTCACGAATTCGACGCCGCAAAAATTTTAAGAATCCTTCAGTACGAGTGAAGTTACAAAGATTTGTCACACGCTGCAATCGCATTCTCTATTCTCTTGTCCCGACGAAAGCGCTGGAAGATAAGCAAGGAGGGATGGCAGGCCCACAGAGAACGTCACTTGAGCCCAGTAAACTTGAGCACTTTTTCTTTTTTTTGAAAGCGCGGTTTTTAGTATGATCCCGCGCGCACGCATGGTCAAGTAGTGGCATCCCACGGCGATCTCTGTAACAAGCCAGCGCGCCATGCTCATATCAGCCAATGGCTGATAGACGGGCTTCCTACGTATGATATTTTGGTATATTGCGTGATTTATCAAGATATGAGAAAGCAATTATAAGTGCAAATGCACTTTATAAGCGCCCTGAATCCACCGTCCTTGGTGCGCTTCCTCTTTTCCCCAAGCAACGGCACGAGGAGTGGAGAGGAGCGTCGGTAGCAACAGCACAACGACGTCACACACCATGTGATTGCACGCGCTCCGCCCTCCGCTCCATGGGTGGCTACAATGGGGAGGTGTGAAGAGCGCAGCGCTTTTTGCTTGCCGGAGAAGGCCTTTCGGCGCGCTGATGCCACGGGGGGCGCTGATGGCAGCGGCGTGGGTAGTGAGCGGCGCATTTCGCAAAGTTTTCTTCGGGTGTGCAGCTTTTTTTTTCAGAGGCGTTAGCTGCTTTACAAGTACTTCGTCAATCGGGGATTGCGCTGGGTTACTCTGAAATGCCTGAAGGTGTCAACGACAAAAAAAAAACTCCCAAGCATTTCCCTGAGGGTGAACATGGTTAAGTTCGAATGCACGGGGTGATGCTATGAAGGGTATTTATTAATTCGCACTATTATATTTATGAAATACACTATGGTGCCTTTATGGTGTAATGGTTCCTGGGAATCGCAATTTGATCACACGGCTGTTACCGAAGCTGCGATCTACAAAGTCACGTTTGAAACGCGCGTCCGGACGAGCAAAGTCCAGGGCTCGCACCCTCTCCCGCGCGGCACGTTCACTGGCTCGAACGGCTTCGGGAACGTCCACTCGCCGTTGACGATTGCGAGCGGCGTCTTGACGCCGGCCTTCATCGCCCTTCTCCGCCTGACGCTTGCGTTGTCGTTCCGCTTCTTGGGCCGCGTTCGCGGCTCGATGCTGACGCCTCATCTCGGCCTCGCGAGCGCGCAGTTCACCATCCGCTGCACGCTTCGCCCGCTTCTCCTCGGCCTCGCGAGCGCGCAGTTCGGCATCCGCTGCACGCTTCGCCCGCTTGCACTCGGCCTCGCGAGCACGCAGTTCGGCATCCGCTGCACGCTTCACCCGCTTACGTTCGGTCTCGCGAGCCCTTCGCAGCGCCGCCTTGTCTTCCAGCGTCGGCGAAACCACCGCGGTACCGTCACCTCCAACGACGGGTGCAGTGCTGGCATTCGGTTGTACTGCATTCGTTGTTGATGGTAGCGTTGCCTCCGGGACATCCATCGCACGACCCGCTCTCGACGGGAGACTGAGAGAGAAGGCGGGCGCGCGAGAGAGAGGGGTGCGCGCACAGCGGCAGCGAGCGAGGAGAGCAGAGGAGCGAGCGAAGGGGGAGGGGGACGCGCGCAGCGGCGTTAAAGATACAAGACGCGTTACTGACACCGATATTAGCGTCGCGTCCGTGGCTTATTCGGTAGAGCGTCGCGCTGCGGCCCGCCAAGTCCTCTTTCTTTTAAAGATAGAGAGAAGACTGCGGACGCCACCGACGGCGGTGGATGGTTTGGAACGCTTATAAAGTGTATTCACACTTAAAAAAAAGTAGATGCAGCGTCGCTGCATTATGCTTGTCCGCAAAACGTAATGCTTCAGTTCAGCCGCTTGTCGAGTCCCAAGAGTGGCAACGTGGATCACTTAGTAGATGAGTCGCTCTGTCTGTAGAAAAAATGCTGAACGAGATGGAATAGAATGAGGAATACTGCAAAATACTTCCATCTGATGCACTAGCAGTGCCTGTCGCCCATGAATCGTACACCGCTGAGTGGCGGATGGTCGCCCTGTATATTATGTGGCAAGCCACGCTGTGAGAAATCTGGTACTTCGTGATAATTGTGAGGAGTGCAAGAACGTCCGCCTTGTTTCGGAGTGTTGGTGGTTACGCGTTATAAGTAACACCGTTGCTGGTATAGCACGGTACTTCGGCAATTATTATTTGGCGCACTCGTTATACATGCAGAAATGATGCGGCTGCTTAAATTGTGCGAGTTGTAATTATCAGCAAGTCGTTCCTGCAACACGGTAGCGCTATATACTAGTTATGTTTCCAAAATAAAATTTGCTTCTTCTGATAGTACAGGTCGCGGAGCATTAAGTTTGCAGTACCTGGAAAACCAAGGCTCCCGTTTTCATACATAGTTGCAATTCTAGCGGGCCCTGTGTAGGTTAAAAGGGCAAAAATTATTTACAATGCAAATATTTTACCCTGCAATTACCTGCGAATATGGTCTGCTGGCAGATGTTAACTGCGAGAGTTACTCTATTTTTTTTAGGTCAGTGATCATATCTTTGAGGAAAGGGATGACGGTGAAATAATATTTCGGCTTTATGTGACAATGAGAAATGAAATTAACATACGCCACGTTCTTATAAGCCATCGCATGCAACTCTCCGGTGCACATTAGGCCACTGTGCTCTACGTCTGGCATCTTGTGCAAAATTTGCTAGTTTAATTCACCTAAATTAGCTCTAGTTGTTTTATTCAGACACTTCATTTCTTTCCTTTCAAAAGGTCGAGGAGCACGGGACTAAAAGCACGAAGGATTGACAAAATACCGACCCAGTCACAAGTTGGCAAAGCAGCAATACACGACAGACATTCATACATGTAGAATAAATAAATAAATTATACAAGTATAAAACGACACCAAGTAAGAATACTAAAGTTATGAAAGAAAGCTCCACAATTAGAGAGCGAGCGAATACATATGTATCACGACTTGGCATGAACATGAAAATCAAAAGTCAATAAGTAGAGTGACCAAAAAAGCTGAAGGAATTGACAAAGTACCGACCCAGTCACAAGTTGGCAAAGCAGTAATACCCGACAGGCATTCATACATGTAGAATAAAAAAATAAACTTTACAAGTATAAAATGACACAAAGCACGAATACAACAGTTATGAAACAAAGCTCCACAAATAGAGAGCGAAAGAATACATATCTATCATGGCTTGGCAAAAAGCAAAAGTCAATATGTAGAGTGACCAAAATTCAGGGAGATCTGCTATTCGGGAAAGTGAATTAGCTTGGCGAGACATCTAGGGTGGTGATTTTGATTATTTAAAATTACATATGATGACAGGGTTATAGTTGGGAAATATTTGTAAGAATTTAATTACACAAGACATCATTTTGAAGTGTCAGAAATCATCAGGATCAAAACTATACACTGATACACAGAGACATCACAGTAAAAGATACAATGCAGTAATAAGAATTATTTCAAAAATGCACAAGACAGCCAATCGTAGCAACGTTTCTTGCAATATTTAAATAGATTCATAGGAAGTACTCAATGGCACAAGGAAGGACAAAGGGTCAATGTTTTCGTGATTCAAGGTGGTTTATAGGTAAGGTAGCCTGTAAGACAATGTTCATCCTAAACGCTTCTAGGAACCTTAAAATTCATATTTATTTCTTCGTTCCTAGTGAGACAAACAATTGGGTTTAAGTTTTTCTTAGCAAGATAAATTGTGTACTGCAACCATGTTTAACGAATGCTTTATGACATGTCAATTATAAGTACGAGGTTTAATGAAATGATATTCTGGCTCCCGCAGCGCAGGCGCATTGATTAAAATTTCTAATCATGGAGTATAATCGATAAAGAGCCCCAGGTAGTCGAAATTTCCGGATCCTTCCACTACGGCGTCTCTCTTAATCAAATGGTGGTTTTGGGACGTTAAACTAAACGAATCAAGGCCTTTTCAAGAATGATTTTCAGAGATGAGACTTTAAAGAGCTTAGGTGCCATGTACTGCCCTACACTTGCTCGATCAAAATGAGTTTACAGAAAACGGGTCACCACCACGCAGCGTGGAAGCAATTTTTGTGGAGAGCGGCGCGTGCTATCTCGTTTGTCTCCTCCGCAAGGTTACCCGTGCCGGTGCATGCAGCGCCCCAAGCTGCATGGGCGCGCTTTGGGGACCGGTTTTGGCGGCCGCGTTTCACACCCCACCATTCTAGCCACGTTACCGTGGCTGCGCGCGCTCGCGCAGTAGTGTACTAGAATATGAGGTAGTGTGTTCAGGGAGGAGCCGTGGCTGACGCATTTGGTATCGACAGTCGCAAGATGGCGCCACCTTAGCATGGGCTGTCACCTCAGGCTTTGCCTTTATGCACTTCTGGGCTTATTTATTAGTAAAAGCAGAGGTTTAATGTCCCAAAACCACCATACGATTATGAGAGACGCCGTAGAGAAGTGCTCCGGAAATTCGACCACCTAAGGTGCTTTAACGTGCACCTAAATCTAGGTACACGCACCTCAGTATTTGCGTTGCGCCTCCACCGAAAATGCAACCGCCGCGGCTGGGAGTCGATCACGAGATATGCGCTTGCATACTTAATTGCTGACACGTCCACGAAAAGCTTTTTAATGGGTTTGTTTGTACTCGATTCAAAATAAAAGAAAATGTCACAGCGGCAACTCACGGTTTAAATGTAGGTAATAAAAATGACCGCGAAGCAGTCATCCCTGTAGAAACTGCCTGCAGTTTTTAAAGCTCGGTTGGTGAATGAATAAAAAATTAGGAAGATTCAGGTATCGAAGAAGCATCTATAAAGGCGAAAGTTTCTTGTTATATCACTGCTATAAAGAGTCGTAGTCGGCGCACTGTGACAGCTTCAACTTCCTTCGTTACGCGCGCGCCACCGTTCTTGTCGATAGTTTCATCATGAAATTTTAATTATGTTGCTAAGGTGGCAAAACTGCCGTTTGATTGAGAAGCACGCCGTAGCTGAAGACTTGGGAATATTTTTGACAGTCTTGGGTCTTTAAACGATTACGCGCTCACCGAAATACTGCTGCTGTGGCCGGGATATTGCACTGTACAGTGAAAAGGAAACATCACTTGGCATCACCGTCAGACTGTAAGAAGAAACCCTTTATTTACGAGCGTGAATACCGCAGTGAGCAGTAACACCAATCAAATTCGACGCCATTCCGTGGAATCATCAGTTCACGATCACTTCGTCACGATGGCACCTTTATGTACAACGAGTGAGTTTCGCCTGCAGCTTTTTTTTTTCGTTTTGCCTCTCGAGACTGGTTGATACTATTTACGAAAAAATAAAGTCATGACAGCACGTAAACTACCACTCTCCGTGACACGAGATGCGGTGCGATCGAGCTCATATAAATTCAAGGTAAACAATGCTTGAGTAAGCGTTCCAGCGAAGCTACAGTTTGTGTAGTGTTCGCCACCTCGGGTTCATAGTCAGCAGAAAGGTTCATCGATGAACCTGAATCAGCAGCCTCAGCGTCAACACAGGATGCTGCAGTTTTCTTGGAGATGGTAGATTCGACCGCCGAGTTCTTCTGTTTTCTCGGAACTCTCCGAATCGGCGCTTTCATCGATGAGTAGCTTGGAGCATTAGGCAGTAACTTTGGCATAGCGTCCGACGTTAGCTCTGGTCTCCTACGTAGTACGCGAACTTCTTCGCCGTTTATAACGTGCACGTAGTCTCCGAGAACACATGAAGGCTCGAAGTGTAGCTCACATACAGAGCAGCTTTTGTTCAAGGTTCCATCTTTTCAATGCAAATTCTGTTCTCAAACCTTCTTCTGTGCTTCGTCTTTGAGAGCAGCGAAAAGCGACGGCTGCTAACTTTTTTTTTTCAACTGTATACACTGTTTCGCACCTAGGTGCAAAACAGTGTCGTTGCCGCTGATGACTCGACATTGCCTCACGGTCGTGTGGCCAGCAAAAGCATTGCCAGAAAAACTTTCGTCAAGCGGGCACGAACACAAGCAACAAGTCACTCAACAGCACCCGAGAAGGCAGAGCCAATGGCAGAGCAGCGCAGAGCTGACAATCCTGCCAGCCCATGCTACGGCAGCGCCGCCTTGAGAACTGGTTTTTTGTCCACGTGCGCTGCTTCAAAAATGTATGGCGACAGAGGGTGCTGTGAACACACTACCCCATATTCTAGTACACTATACCCGCGCAGCCACGACTTGCTCGAGATAGGCAAGTAGTCATAGGTATGGATTCAGCGCAGGCATCAACCTCGACTGCGATACCTCCAACAATGAGTACAACGCCATCGAATGCGAGCATTGCACGCGTCGTTGAAGATGTCGCGCCGGTTGAAGACAAGGCAGCGTGGCGAAGGACCCGTAATGCCGAGCGCGAGCGGGCGAAGCGGGCCGCGGATATAAACATCGTTATAGTGCGAATTTATTCTCACATATACGCGTAAACTCACCAAGATTTCCCAAAAGGTTTAATAATCGCATAAGGTTTACATTGCATTTATTGTGGTCGTGATGAGCTCAAGCAACGTAGCTAAAATATTGTGGTGGCTGACCGAATGCATTTACCGAAATAGGTGCCCTGGACGCCCCATTTACACCAACATCTAAACAAAAAACTCATGTCATGTTCTTAAAAAGATAGAGTGGAATTATTGCACTTGCCTTTATTATGTCCCAATGAAACGACGATACATTCATTGCTATTACGTCTGCTACTTACCTCAGTTTCTTGAAAAGAAGAAAAAAGCTGACTGCTCATGCAAAAATTTCTAATACAATGATACCTTATATTTACAGTTTATACATGCACAAACGCACGTAAGTACACGCTGGCGCATACATACGCACAAAAAATACGCGTGCATACTCACGTGGAAGATACCGCGTGAATACATACGCAAGCGTGCACAGGCACTCGCGCACGTACGCACACGCGAATACAGACATACACAAACGAAGGCACACGCAATTACACACATACGCAGACATACGCGCACACGGGCTTGAAAGGGCATATCAAACGCACGTATTCAAATAAACACACATATCGGCTCGCACACACACCAGCGCAGTACAATCAATCGCAAGGAAAAGCAGGCGCACATGCATGGGCGCACACAAACCCGTACGTGTGCACACACAGAAACGCACGCACATGCAGGCGCACATGTAGATACACATAAACGAGAAAGTGAACATCCGCACAAACACATTCCTTCTAAACTACAAGTTATCAATGACACACGTTAGCTTGAAAAGTGCACAATTTCCAAATTAACGCACGTTTGAAAACACAACCAAGCTTTGTCAGGGCCCAGGGAAAACCGCATAGCATAGTGACTCACTCAGAAAAAGCCATACCCGCATTTCCATGTGCTCATTATTCACTTTAATGGACAGTCCGGCTATGTAGTGAGCATTATTTTCTCCTTATAACTCCATCCAGATACCGAGGTATATTTATATAGGAAAATTGCTAACCATTACCTCGCAAAAAAGAACGCGCATGGAAGGGGCAAAGTTCTTTCTCTCGGTATTGTGAATCCACAGCTTCCAGTGCACTGCCTTTATTTCGCCTTGGGGAATATAAAATAGATTTACTCCTTTCTCTGACATGACGCTACAACGTTAATGCGCAGCAGCCAAGCATCGCCGCAAAGAACGAAGCTCGTAATTAAACTCGGACGCACGTTCGGTGCGGGGTGCCTGGAGGGTTCACGGCATGCATGGTGAAGAGAAAAGCGCGCAAAGTTTGTTTTCGCACGTTTCACGGAACCTGACTAGCTGCCAACGGGCGTCCCAGCCATTCAGCGATGCGCATGCGCGAGCTCCGCTAAAGAGAGGGCAAAAAAAAGGAGCTTGACGACGCGGCAAGAGTGAGATTTTGGGGCCCTTTAAAAGGAATCCGGGATTAGGATGGTGGGTACGATTGCATTAAAGTAAACTCCACTAAAAATTTACGAGACACGCAGAAAACAGACTTCTTCACATAGTATAATGTGTTCGATACAGGCAATTGTAAAAAACAAATGTTTCAGTTTTGTCGCAATTCTGAAACATCACCTTTAACGTTTATAAAAAACTTTATATGTTCTATAGCATTTTTTACAGTTTAGTGGAAGCATCATGTCTCGAAGCAGCTATTTAACTTATCAGCGTTAACACATGAATCCCAATGAACGGGGCATCTCGACTTCCCTAAGGAGCTTATGTAACCTTCAAAAGTAACCATTCAGATATTGAGTAGTTGAGATTTACTCGACAAAAATTTTAACAGCACACCACATATGATTCAAGAGAGTTTAGATTGGTGAAAAAATACCTCCGCACTTGTCATTGTGAGATCTCCTTGAGTCAGTGCGTAGTCAGCATTGCTTGGTGAACGCCGCCTTTTTAACAAGGTCCGATACCTCCTTAAAAGCTGAAGAATGTCTCCTGCGTGCGGCCCTTTTTCTTTACGAGCGCCACGCTGTCCAACCGGAAACGTGGCCAGGACGACAATAATATAGACGATGGTGATGGCTGCAGAGAAAACATCTGAAAACTACCGCTTGGCTAAAGAGTAAATAGTTGAATATAAATATTTCAAAAACCGACTAAAATTATATTATTGTCAGTCAACCCCACTGTAAAACTAGAATAAAATGTTATAACATGTGGTTATAATTTAAAAATAGTATAAAACATTACAATAAGGAAAACTATAGAATGAAAGCTTTGGGGCTCGATGAAAGGTGTAGTCAAAGTTGTCTTTTTTTTCTCGCCGTCATGATCGCTTATTAACTAGTTTATTCGTAATTTTCTCTATGTTGATGATAGTGATGATGATTACAATAGCCTTTCTACACACAATAGGGTGTGTCTACAATAGAATTGTTTCAAACAAAAATAAAAACGTTTCATGAGGCTTTTGGAGTCATCGTAATATAAAAAAAGAAAAGAAGAAGATATCTAGCTATGCAAAACTTAACGAAAGAACTTTTATAGGCAACTAGAACAAAGCTCTGTTCCCGTTGGTAATTATATGTTCGCATTTTTTTCTGCTTTGCAAATATCTATCTATCTATCTATCTATCTATCTATCTATCTATCTATCTATCTATCTATCGCAGTTAGTACTCCCCCCTTTGGGACACATGAGGTTCGTTCCTGCCGACAAGGCCCCCGAGTGGAACACCACACAATGCAGCGTCAAAACCGATCTATCTATCTATGCGCCCACATTTGGGCGCTAACCTGATTTCTCCTCAACATCATAGTCATCATCAGCCTGACAACATCCACTGCAGGACAAATGTATCTCCTCTATTCAGCCAGTAAACCCTGCCTTGTGCTTGCAGCTGCAACTTAATACCGACAAACCTCCTAATCTCATCTGCTGACCTAACTTTCTGTCTGACCTAACCCACTTGTGTAGTCTGGGAATCCAGTGAGCTACCCTTAAGGACCAGGGGTTATCCTGCCTACACGCTACGTGCACCGCTGCTGTGGTCTGGTGGCTAAGGGTCATTTCACGCGTTTCCCGCACAGCCGCAACACACGTGTCAGAACACCTGCCGCACGCAAGCGGGGGACAAATAAGCCAATTGGCGACGCTGCGGCGGGTGAAAGAGCGTCGCCGCTTGGCTCATTTGTCCCCCGCTTGCGTGAGGTAGGGGTCCCGGCACTTGCGTTGCGGCTGTGCGGGAAGCGTTTGGAACGGCCCTAAGGTTCTCGGCTGCTGACCCACACGTCACGGAAGTGAATCACGGCTGCGGCGACTGCATTCTTCATGGAAGCGAAAATGCTGTAGGCCCATGTGCTCAGATTTGGATGCATTAAAAAAAAAAACCCAAGAGGTCGAAATTTCCGGCACCCTCCACTACGGCGTCTGTCACAATCATATGGTGGTTTTGAGACGTTAAACCCCACCAGCGCCTCCTGTATTTTTTTCAGTACCAGGGCGAATGTTTTTTTCAGGTTGTCGAGCACGCACTCCGCCTACGCTCGCCCTGCCGCATGGCGGCGCTGTGTAAGTATACACTATGGGAAGCTGGCTCTGAATGGCGACGCTTATTAGGAAGCTTGTGAATTCATGTTTTTGTGCGAGTTAATATGCATTCGTGCTTCTAGCAGGCTTTCACGGGTACAGGGGCGTCGAAAAATAACAGTAACTTAGCGGCAAGCTTTTTTTTTTAGCCGGGCTCTGACCGTGGTGGCAACAAAACGATGCTATATGGCGTTTGTAACATGTATCATTCTGTTTTTCTATCAAACAATTAGGCTACAACTACTTAGAAATAAATGTGGAGCAGTGAAGAAGGTAGATACAGTTTGCCCGCGTTTCTCTCTATGCTCTATGTAAGTATTACGAAAGCATAATGAAATATTTGGAAGCGCAAACCAACAGGACACAAGAGAAGAGACAAACAAGCGTTTGTGTCCCGTTTGTTTGCGCTTCATATTAATTCATTATGAATTTGTACCAGCTAGCCCGCTTGTCAACCCTACGGCGATTATGAAAGCGGTTTGCCAGGCCGTGCTACCGGCACGATACATGCAGTCGAGTTTACAGTATTTGTGTTTTATTTTCTCTTTCAAGCTTTTGCAACCTCCTCATTTGTGTGCCTCACTATATAATACTTCGGTGTAGAACTGCAGATATGACTAAACTAAATCAGTCTATCTTTGCTTTATCACTAATGAGAAATAAAAAAAATAACTCACACATTTCCTTATGTATTCCCCGTAGACTACTGAAAGGCAACAATCATCTTCTTGGTTATATTATCATTAGATTTGACATGTGGGTTTTGACGTCTGAAAATCACCATATGATCATGAGGAACGCCGTTGTGGAGGACTCCTTAAATTTTAACAGCCTGGGGTTCTTCAACGTGCAACCAAATCTGAGCACACGCGCATACAATCTTTACCATTCCAGTTTAATTCATTGAATAAAGCCTGCTTCTCTCCGAAATACTTCTGTTCCCAGCGTGGTTTTCCTACTGCCTTAAGAATTTCAGACAAAGCTACCTTTCTGCCCCTCAGCTGATTAAGCACTACCCCAGTGATCGGGCCGATTCAACCATGCGTAGAAGTGATATGATGTCGTCAAGTTGTATGACGTTCCGTGACGTCAAAAAATTTTATGATCTGTGGTGTCATAATATGACGCCTACACGTAATGAATATTTGTTGCATCACTCGTGTTGACGCCGTGGACGCGGGAAGACGCTGGTAGCCACCGGCGATCAGTTTTCGCTTTGTGTGAGGCATTTAAAACTTCTTCCTTAATACACATTATGGCTGTCATTTTGTAAAATCGCAGCTGCCACTGGTGTTCGGGCGAGGGCGATTGAAGTAGTCAGGTGGAATAATCGGTCTCCGAGTACTCATTACATATGCGAAATACTCTGGAGTGGGTAGCCGTCCTTCACAGCCTGAATATTTTATAACTCATAAGAAGTGCAGGCCCAAAATTACCCTTCACGTTTCCAAACATGGCATTATAAACGTGACCGCACTGCATCCAAACAGTCAATGAGTGCGTCTATTAGTATCAACGCTGATCGCGATCACTGCCCTGTGTAACGCTAACACCACGCCCCGAAGCTAAATGGGAGCCCATGGGCACTACAAGAATTATCAGCGAAACAAGCGGCATTTATTATATACCGTCTCGTAATGAATGCGTGCTTTTACAGTTGAGTAGGGTACCCCATGTGACAAAAGCATACAGGTTGACAACTATTCGGCTCTACTCTGCTCGATACTGAAAAGAAGAGAACAGAGGGAAGAAAGAAAAAGGGAGCTGAATAGCCGGATATTCAGGCTACAACAGTGCGGCCACAAATACACAGACGAGCTCAAGCAGCTGACAACAGGACGCATTTTTCAGGCCTGTCACTTTGAATTAAGTTGAGAGTTGGCATTAGCCTTTAGACTTTAGCAACAACGCGTGTTCAAAACACCGGCCATGGTTGCAGGAACCGCGCTGCACATGGAGCTGTTTTTGCATGTTTTACGACGATTTTATTGTTTAAGCTCTCAAAAGTAAAATCACCTGACATTGTTCCTCATTTTCAGGTGCTGGCTTTCTCGTTGTGGCAACACATGAAGCTTCGCAAAAGGAACGGATCACCAGGCCTACATGCCTTAAAGCACTCTAGTGGAATTTTGTGCTATTTAGGTGCATGAATGCCAGGCTTGCGTGTAATGTGCAACACCACAGTAGCAAGCATCAGGAAACATTGGGTACCCAAGTTTTTAGTATTGGCTCCTGGCAAAGGCTGCTTTACAAAATTGACTTTCAGTTAGTCAAAAAAGCAACTCTCAGTAGAAAGAACGTGAGGGCGACAAAACGATCTTTCACCGAATAATGGCAGGAGCTATCTGGCATGGGCCTAACAGACGATGCGTGGGCACCTCGATCAAGTAGTCGCGAACGACACACACCTTTGAAATGAGCCGGGTGTTCAGAACAACAAGTGCTTCACAAGTCTCGTTTAAAAGAACACTAAAGTCAACTATTAGGTCGACATGGATGGTTGAAATGGTGGTCCAGAAACCGCGTAGTGTTACTGTTGTTGTGCCAAGTTCTGCCAAGTAAGGGCATATTTTGAAATAAAATCACGTTTTAGTGCACCGCGTCGGATGGGCGCCCTTCAAATTACCCGCGTCAAGAAGCGGACCGACCGGACCGCTTTACGTCACTGTTGCCATGCGCAATGGCGCCCGGCTTTACTGCGCTAGTAGCAGCAGAGCGAAAGCAGCGGGAGCCACAGCAGCAGCAACGGCTCTTTATCAATTTCCCGTCATTGGCTTTGAGATTGCTCATGCTTTTGTTTCAAGTGCGCTCTGCTAGATGGCGCCACCCATCTGGTGTAACCACGTGAAAATTGAATTGTCGAACCACTCACGCTATTCTCCGAGTAACGGCCGGTGGTTCATTTTTTCCATGAATCAAACAGAAGCAAAGAAGCAGCAATTTGTTGCGTTTCATAATGCACAAAACATTCCTTATTTAATTCACTTAGATCGAGTACTGGTGATTAATTGTAGGCGGCGCGTTTGATGTCAACAGGATCATTGTGAAAATGTCCTACGGCGGCGCTTGAGTTCTTATGCATTTACGGCGGCGCTTGAGTTCTTATGCATTTACTTTAATTGCTTGTTAAGTAGGGCACTGCAGTAATAATATTATTTGTCGTTTTAGATTTAGTCGCACATTGAGCTTTCAATCTTACGTAAATTATTTACGAACGTTCTCAAATATGAAAACAAACTGCACCAAAACATGTTCTTTGTCATGGAAATATTGACGTCTGTGTTCTAACCCGAAGGCAGACGTGTTATCAGAGAACGCAATACCCTTTTAACGTCAGTGTAGTCGACATTCCTAGAGAACCTACGATGTGCAGCAAAATACTCAATTTAGACATACGTCACTCGCCTTGCAACCTATGCCTTGCAACCTACGATGTGAAGCAAAATACTCAATTTAGAGATGCGTCGCTCGACTTGCAACGCGTGGCTAAACCAATATCGCACCATAGACAGCCCCTCGCTGACTGCTTCACATAAAACCGATTCCCGCATAGCGTGGGATCTGCCCAATGTTTTCCACGACAAAATCTCTGACGTTGATATCTGAAATCACAATTCAAGGAAGGTCACGCACTTAGCGTTGTAAATAATGTGGAGCCACCAGTGCTCTCAATTTATTATTCTGACCATTTCACTAACACTCAGGTTAACCTAGCTTAACGTTTAAGCTAACCTAACCAAGTTGCTGAGCTATTAGTACCTCTCCTAAGTAGACGTACTATTTACACATTGAAGTGCACTATTACCTATCCCGAAGCGCTGTTTTCTTCCGAAGTTCTACATTACTTTCGTTTCCTGTAGAATAATTTTAGGACCTACGTTTCTGCTCCGCTTGTCTAATTCAGTAATCATGAGTTGCAAGTCGTCCCATGAGGTACTCAGCAATGCAATGTCATTGACGAAGCGCAGGTTACCAAGGTAATCTTTATTAACTCTATCCCGAACTCTTCTCATTCTAGGCCTCGGAAAACCTCCCGTAAGCACATGGTAAATAGCAATAGGGGGATAGTATCTCCTTTTCTCACACCCTTCTTGATTGGTATTCTGTCGCTTTCTTTACAGAGCACTATGGTGGCAGTTGATCTTCAAGACTGGTAGACTACCACTATCTCTTAAGAGGAAGGTGTATAAAAGGTGTACCTTGGTGGTACTTACCTGCGAAGCAAAAAACTGGAGGCTTGCAAAGAGGCTTCAGTTTGAATTGAGGATGACTCAGTGAGCGATGGAAAAAAAATGATAGGTGTAACGTTAGTAGACAATAAGATAGCAGAGTGGATCAGGGAACGAAGCGGGGTTAAAGATATCTTAGTTGAAATCAACTATAACTAAAATTAACATGGGCCGGGCATAGAGCGCGTAGGCAGGATAACCGCTGGTCATTAAGTGTGACTGACTGGACTCCCAGAAAACGTTAGCAGGCTAGGGAGAGACAGAAAGATATGTAGGCAGATGAGATTAGGAAGTTTGCGGGTATAAAGTGGCAGCAGCAAGCACAAGACCGAGTTGACTGGTGGAACATCGGAGAAGCTTTTGTGCTGCAGTGAACGTAGTCGGGTTGATGATTATGATAATGAAGATGATGATGATCATCATTATGATGATAAACCTAGTTGCAGTGTAGCCATGGTTCCGCTCAGCTTTGTGGCGAAGTACGCAATACACGACTAGAAAAGGGCTACGCATGACGGACGCGGCCACATTGTTTATGTACACTTGCTTGGGATGAATGAATTGGTCTGAGGTGATCAGGGTCACCTTGAAAATGAGTTTGGCCAGCTAATAACATGCCTTGTGTAGGGCAGAACGTATGGAAAAAGCACAGTTATGTGTTCATCAGTACAATATTAATAATATATTTGGTTTTACGTTCAAGAAACTGATATGATTGAGAGACACCCCAGTGGGGAGCTCCGCCTGTTTTGACCATCTGCGTTATTTAAAACGCACTGACATGGTACTACAAGGGCCTCTACCAGTTCGCATTCTTTCAATATGACCGCCGTGACCGGGATTGAAGCCGCGACTATCGGATCAGCAGCTCGACGCCATAATCACTGCTCCAGCATGGTGGACCACATTGAGAAGTCCACCCCTATGTTTAGCGTTACCGGCACGTGCAGGTTACCAAACCCAATCAATCAAGACACCTCCCTAGCAGTATAGTTGCAACAAACGCAGACCGTAACATATAACCTCGGATGTTTTCGCAACACACATTTGAAGTAATGCAGTATCACAAAAACTAGAAATCTCCAGATAAAAGTGTTTACTGCAAGTACGACGGATGCAACACTGCACCTAACACACTTCAGACGCCTGTGGGAACCTTGGTATCACACGTGTATCTCTCCGCTCACAAATACGATACAAAGTGCTCTTGTCTAAAGCAAAAAAAAAGGGAGAATTGTATCAGTCAAGACTCCGATAGGCATTTTCTTTTAAGTTAAATGGGTGAACCATTCCCCGTATGTTAGCCATAGAGGTGGCTGAGGTAGCCGAGTGAACTTTCGTGGCGCCTTCGTCGGTGCACGTGGGAGTCAGTGCACGTCTGCTCGGTGTGTGGCAGGTTGGTGCACGCGAAGAGCTCGGGTGGTGAAGCGGCTCTTCGGTACTCTTGAAAGCAAGCACATCCAACCAGAACATTTCTTCACTTCACTCGTTTTCGTTCATTTTATAATCTTTTTCTTTTTTTCCACCAACCAGCTAGAACGTAGGTGTCCTGGACTATACTTGATAAGCCTGAATTCGTACAGTTGTAAAGATAACGTGAATTCGCCACATGAAATTTCAGAGTCATTCTAACTTCTTTGAGAATGTCATCCCTAGAAAAAAACACGTTTGTTACATCAATGATAGTTTTGGCCATAGTAACTTTTAGGGGTTAAATATATGCACACGTGCTACCTTCGGTTGTGTAAAAAAAACTTGAAAGATGCTTGAGGTTCACGTTGCAGAGTAGAACGCGATAGCGTAATCGGGCTCCGTGTGTATTCTAAAGTGATAGCCCAGCTTTGGTTTAGTGTGAACCCTAACAGTGGCGTAAAAATAAATTCGAATGACTGTGTGCATAACATAGGCCGTTTGAAATGAACCTGTAGCACCAACTGCAAGTACAACCGTTTACTGCCCACTATGCCGTATTTCTAGCTTTTGCTAATCGGCGATGACTTCACTAAGCATCCCTAAGGCAGCACTCAAAACAGCCGATGCACGACACCATGGCTTGGGTTGGAATGTGCGGGGCATTGACATCATTCGGCCACGTAGATGCCGCTGGAAATTTATTCTTCTTCCGGTGGGAAAGCAAGCCTGAGTCAATCATAACAAAAAAAGAATCGCAAGGCAGCAGCAACGCACCGAATGAGCCCTATAGGCAACTCCTTACTTACTTTATGTTTTTGCAGGTGAAAATAAATAAGGTTGGGTTTAAAAATCTCACTTCTTGTTATTCACATGTTTTGATGCATGACGCTACTCTATAATACTGCCACGGAATGTGACATGGGTTTAGAAGACTTCTTCTACGACACCCAATAGATAAATTCTTTTTTTTTCAAAACTTTTCAAGCATTAGTGTGATTGTTTGATGGAGCTGCTGCTTGTCCCGCTGACAGCATGGGTTTGATTTTAATCCTAAAAATTTGGTTTTATTTTTTTGCATGTTTCCCAGCCCTCGGTCACGGACAAAGCAAACTAATTTGCCCACAAACATCGACGTAAACACTGACGCGAAACAGAAACCAATTTTGACGCCTGTATTTCTGTGAAACTACCAATTTACGCCACCACGTTAAAATGGTAAAGCCGATGAGGTTCCATGGTTGGTCCTGCAAGGGGCACATCAGTAGAAACTCTTCAGAATGGCTTTGTACGTACGTTTTTGGAGATAGAACACGTTTGGACGAACGATTATATGCAAGAGTTCATCCACGGTCAAAAAAGTAGTTTTCTAGCTCTTGCTTTGCTCTCATTGATTCCACAGTGTCCTTAGCGAAGTATTTTCACTGTCTTAATTTAAATGCTACCTCGAATAACCACTTTGAATATTTTGAGCAGGACTCCTTCCACATATAATGAGCTCCTCTCGAACCGTCTCCACGACCCCTCTAAGCATTTTCGGCTTCAGAATCTCGCAGCATTTTTCCTATAGCTGTTTATCACGAAGATGATTGAACGCATGCCTTCGATGTTGTCAAGAATAATTCTATGATTGGTGAGTTACGAGTTTCAACTAAAATTTGTTTAGGTAAGTATTTCTTTCGGCCTGACATGCTGTCACGTGCCACCACAAAGGTAACGGCCAGTCACCTCAACAGTAGTGAAGTAAAGGTAGTACGTCCCGTCAGTACAGTGTATATTGGGTTCCGAACGCTACACCAATGCAACCAAAGCGTATCGCATGCATTGAAAGTTTTTTCCCTATGAGGTGATCTACAATTGACGTAAAGACATGCTCCATTCGAAATTTTCTATATGTATAGTAGCGCGCGATATGAAGGTTATCGCAGAAGCGGCGTCCTGCCTAAAGTCACAGGGGCATAGCGGCCGGTTTCGGAATAACGATAATCAAGATTTCATCTTCTTCTCTCCCTAGTTGCCTGTACAATGCTACGACAATCAACCCTAAAAATAACACAATACTCTTTTTATTTTTAGCCTCTTATTCGTCGCGATCAACTGTATTTTATGGGAGCTCTTATCTCCTTCGGCGATTATAAAATTGTGAGGAAAATATGGTATAGCTGATGCTTGGCAATGCTTTGTTTGAACAGCTTCCTCATACGTCGTTGATCAGAGTTCATGAATAGCCAAAGAAGTGAAGATTTCGTGATACCACCCTCGCCTCAAAATACCATTCTGCGACGTGGCGATATCACAGTTCTTGATCGACGCTCTCGTGATGACATTAAAATCACGCGTCATTGCACATACGTCCCATAAACCCGGCCTGTTTTCCCCAACTGCGCGACGCAGTATGTTTGGCTTCCTGAACGTAACGATAAATGCTATCAGAAGTTGGTCGTGTATGAAGGCGAGGCTTTATTTTCAAAGGATAGCGCAGCAAGAATACCCAACAGATTCGTAGGGGCCGCCTGGTTCGGTAAACGCCACGGGGTAAGGAAGCACGAATCGGTAGGCATTTTAAGCAGAGACTTCAGCTTTTTCTTGCTGCATCACAACCGAATAACAAGCAGTGATCAGTGTCGCAGAAGACAGCACTCCTTCTCTGTGTCATGGGTCAATACGCTATTGAGGTATTTGAAACACTGTGATTCACAGAAGGCGAAGACAAGGCCGACTACGCTACGATCACCAAGAACTTTTACTAAAAGCTGCAGACGAGCGAAGGATATTAACGGTACGCATTCCGGAAGAGAGTTCAGAGCTAAGCTGAGTGCTTGAAGAGTACTTCCGGAACATAAAGAAACATACTCGAGCACGCAATTTAGGCATGCTTCCGAATTATAACGTCCGAGACGAGATTTCGTACGGGACGAATGACAACAGGGTGTCAAAAATCTAATCAGGGACTATAATTGGCATCGCAAGAGTCTCAGCCCGTCTGCAAGGCAGCCGAGACCTTGCCACTCCCCCCAAAACGTAGCAACGAGTTCAAAAGAAAGTAGACGCCACTTTCATTGCAGGCTCAGACCCGAAAACTGTGCAAGCCAAGCGGTAGGAATGCTCCAAGTGCGAGTGCACAGGTCTGCCTGCAAACTGCAGGCCCGGTGTTCTGATGAACACGCCGAAAATTCAAACAGAGGAACTAGTTTGAGATTTCCGGCAGAGCCTCCGTGCTGCTTGGCGAAATTACAGATCACGAAAATGACTTGACCGTTTTAGAACTGTCTACGAAAGGAATAATAAGCTTAGGTGATTAGATGATTCGAATGAACGTCGACAACCTTCCGTCGAACTTGGGCCAATACAGCGTTACAGGCCAACTTGCCTTCCTTTGAAACATACAGTGAGTTATACGCCCAGGCGCTGAAACGAAGCAGAGTAGCGTGATGCTACAGTCATACGGTGGCGACACAATAAAGCAATTTGGTGTCATCCGTAAACTGACGCTGGGTGACTGAGCTATTTCTCTAACCGAATATTTACGGCTTAGTGCCTCCCCCTCCCCTTATTTGATGGAGGGGTGCCTCCCCCCTTGTACGCATACGTGTGCCAGAGCAGACGAGTACATGGCGTGTTTCGTGGGGTGTTCCCATCATTTGCGCGCATAAGTCCCCTTCAAGAAGAATCACCTACTAGACCAATTTGAAACAAAACGCTACATGGCCCAACCCACACTATGGCATGCGATTTCCGTTCTGCATAGGTCAGTACACGGCAAACTGGTGCCGGCGCAACGGGGAAAAAGCGACAGAAATGAGCAAAAGTGACTAATCTCTTTGTAGAGTAGAAAATTCTCGTCTACCTTCAAAGTTTTGGCATACTTGGCAACAAGATGCCACTTGCTGCAAATTCTACCCTTCAATCGAAATTTAGGTAACCAAGTTAGACTGCATTTGTAATCCCTGTTGAACAGACTGTTGATGCTGCAAGCACAGGCAGTCGTATGCTGTACAAAGGGAAAGAATTGAATTTAACATGAATACCCTAAACAAATAAATACAATCCTGCTATATCAATTCCCAAGTGCCCCTAAACTTCATTTATTACAACCTATTGTTGTCATAAAAGGGTTTCCGAAAAAAAACTTGTGTGGATGGTTAGCTGGAGTGAAAAAAAAACAATGTTATCAGATTCACTTGGGTTACGCTATTGTCTCACATAAGTGGTCTGTGCTTCGGATAGGATCTGTGGTTCCACAAGTTCTAAAACTAGTTGTGGTTTCGCTAAATGGTACTCGAAATATTTATTTGCCTATTTCTACAGACACGAGTGTCTCAAGCATTTGTTTTTTAAGACACCCCACTACGTCACCTTGTGATGAAACTGAACAGTGGTAGGAAACCTGTCTTTCACCGCTTCAGCCTCCTGATTGGAGTAAGTCTATGGAATCGTGGCAGTTTTTATCGCAAAATGTGTTCTTTCAAATCACAGTATTAGGTTAGGCCTCATGCAAGTATATTAGTAAAACTGCCGGCACTTTGTTTACTATATCTTTCAACTTTAAAACAAAATATACTGCTTTATAGCCGCGCTTGAATATATACAAGAGGAACTGGAAAACAGTGCTACACAAATATTACTGTATTTACGGTTTATACGACAAGCCAAATGGCACCGCAGCACGTTCTTCCGATTATAACAACAACTTCACTTATGCGGTTATCCTAAACTGTTAGTTTCAACTAACTGACACTAGTGACTAGCGCTGGCCTTACGACCATTTTCGACTGGCGACGACCACTTATCTTCACAACTGCGTACGGCACTTTGATCTTCACGTCGGCCCGCTTTATCATGACACCGTAAAATAATCTGGTATTTTTTTCCTGTGCATCTGATTGGTTCTGAGGTGTGCGGGTTCACAGTCACGCTACTAAAAATGAACCAGCCAGAGACTCAGCCGAAATGTTCAAATCAGTTGGTTTACAACAAAACGGCTCATTTAAGATCGATTGCTATGCGTCTAACATGGTCGCGTGACCAGTGCAGGACGCAAGTATGATATTGTGACGGCATTCTCTCACCCAGCTGCTCCGGGAACTTGTTCGCTCCCGAACACAATGCAAGAATACTTTGGGTGAGCAAACGCCGCGAAGCGAGTGCTTGGTGGGGAGGGATTGATTATGTTCTTCTTTGCGGCATGCCCATAGATATTTCACTGGACTGAGGACCATGACTAGTGGCTGGCGAATTCCGCAAAGCATATCCGGCTCGTTGGCCACGGTTTACAATTCTGACAAAACCGGGCTATCGCACGATATCAACTATGCGACACGGATAGGGCGGCGCCGCGAAATATGAGGTGATAAGGGAGGAGCTTGACGCTGCGGCGAGAGTGTTGTGCCGACGATACCCCATGGCCGACGATAAATGAGCGCTGCTACTTTTCTACGTCACAGGGCTTTCCTACACCAACAGGGGAGTGGGGAAGCCGGGGCGAAGTTTTAGCGCCCTATCTCGGGCTCCTTGCGAAGCAGGACATTATTGGGCTTCGGATAGCATCTGAGTTCGCTCACCTGAAGCATTCTTGCACCGGGCCTCTGAGATCGCGGGCCTCTGAAATGGTCACCTGGGAAATTAAAAAAACAGAAAAAGTTAGATTCGCACAGTTCACAGTCGAAGAGCGATCATTGTATCTAAATGCAAATAGCATTTATTAAGCTTGAATAATAGGTTCCGCGACGTTGAGCGCTCCTGCTTTCGTGAAGTAACCTATACATACGCGACTCATGTCATGTAAACGGCAGCGTCACCACACATGCGCACAGACACACCTGAGCCAGCGCAGCCTAAGTACACCGCATAACACAAAAAAATTATAGTTCCGATAAAGAGATTGCAACTCTAAAACTTTAGAAATGAAGGTGTAACCGCCACGACGCCAGTGCATGCAAGTGCGATCGCAAGGGCTTGCGCTACGATTCAATCGTTATAAAACTCATTTTAGCCCGCAGTGCGTGTACGAGAGCACGTGGAGATGCTTTGGGCGTTTTCCGGGCACATAAGTGATGGTTTCCTAACGAGTTTGGTGTCATTTGTTCACTGTAGTTTGTTGACAAGCTTTGCGTGTTTTCACAACAGTGATAGAGCGACATCGAGTCACGCCCGTGCTATTCAAATTATCAGTAATGGAGACGAAACGGTGACCTTTTGTCACAATCTTTTCTTTCTTTTTGCGTTTCATGGCAAGCATTAAAGCCCGCCTATTAAGGCTTATAACATTAAGGCATACATTCGTGTCTCCGAAAAGCGCTGATTGACGATAGCCTGTAATTACTAATATTTTGGACACCTATCCGGTTTTAACCATCGCCAAACTTCAAGTATCTTTTGGTTGATATAAACCAAAATGCGAAGTATATGCTTTATACGCTTGTATGGTGGTCGGGAATACATACCTTCTCTTTGCGCGTGCCCAACGTGCTAGCAACACCGATCCATTCGATATTGGCTGCTGCGCCGATCCTCTCAAATCGAGTAGCAAGCTCGCCGACGATGATGATGAGCTTGCGGATAACCAAGGCGCAGCGGTGTTCTGTAGATGGCGCCTCTTTAAGGCACTTGCGGTGAAGCTTGATCGAATTCTCAACCATGCCACGGATGTCTTGGTATGTGATAGTTTCATGGTACAGGTTCTGCAGACAGTCTTGTGCCACAAGTACCAACTTGTCAAGCCAGAAGGGCGATGGCGGTGCACAAATCTTCGAGGCTTTGCTGTCGCTCTTAATGAAGAACTACAGCAACACCATGGTAACTTTGGATACCTGAAGGCGCAAATGAACACCTGTAATTTACCCGGCTCCTGCCTAATTTGACTACTTATCTTGTGAATAAGAAAAACTTCCGCACATGTTTATGTAATTACTTGGTGAAGTTCCACGGACAAGTGGACGGAATTCGAAAGCTAAACAAACAGGGAAATTGTCACATTTCTAGGAGGAACTGCTTCATAGTTGATAATATGTTTCACCGCTTCTTGGTTTTGCTTGGGATTGGCTGCTGAAACCTAGGAAGTTATTATTATTATTATTACTATTATTATTATTATTATTATGGTAGTAGCAGAAGCAGTAGTAGTAGTGGTAAAAGTAGGAGCAGTAATGATTTGATATGTGGGGTTTAACGTCCCAAAACCACTATATGATTATGAGAGACGCCGTAGTGGAGGGCTCCGGAAATTTCGACCACCTGGGGTTCTTTAACGTGCGCCCAAATCTGAGCACACGGGCCTACAACATTTCCGCCTCCATCGGAAATGCAGCCGCCGCAGCCGGGATTCGAACCCGCGACCTGCGGGTCAGCAGCCGAGTGCCTTAGCCACTAGACCACCGCGGCGGGGCAGTAGGAGCAGTATAATACTTTGAAACAGCTGTTTATGGGCCGACTTTATCTGATCCTCTCTCTTTCGCCAATTGTATACGTCTATAGCTGGAAAAAATTGTCTAGCACGGACACAAGCAGCCTCCTTTTGATTACAATAAGTGTGTACTCACCCTCAAAATTGAGTTAACGCCCGCAGCACTTGCCATCGGCCGCAGCATTTCTGCAAAACAAAGACAAAAAAGGCATATATGTGGAACTATAAACTTTAAACATGTACGTTTCACAAAATAGTACTTCCCGCAACGCAAACTGGTGGCCATGGAGCTAACATTTTTGTTTTGTGGCGACAAACACACACCCTCGAGGGTTCCACTGGTGGGCGCTTTCTCGTCCGAGCTGCCTGAGATGGACGTGGACAAGCTCATGCAGCCCGCGTCGCCACACGCCGGACCCCGGTAGCTTGTGCACGGTGTCTTCATGGGCATCCCACTTTCTTTGTAAGAGAGCGAGAAGCGCTCCGTCGAGTTATGGCCCGCGAGAGACATATTTAGGCTTCACTCGAATGGACATTGTCAAACTGCATGCTATCTATCTATCTATCTATCTATCTATCTATCTATCTATCTATCTATCTATCTATCTATCTATCTATCTATCTATCTATCTATCTATCTATCTATCTATCTATCTATATATCTATCTATCTATCTATCTATCTATCTATCTATCTATCTATCTATCTATACATCTATCTATCTATCTACCTATCTATCTATCTATCTATCTATCTATTGATCTATCTAACGCTAATGAAAGGCTCACTACACTGTTAGGTGTTTCGGTGCATAAAGCGCCCTTATACCACCTGCGATATTTTTTCAAACACTTCAAGCGTACACGCATATCATGTACGGAATTCCATCAATACCACACGTAGCTGCGCTACAAACTGCAGCCGCGCTACAGTTTCCAAAAAGAGAACAATCCTTTTTTCCTATTGGGCTTTCTGGCCTTACCAGTGAGTGACATGGCGACGTCAGTATGTTGAATCAGTGATAATATCTGCAGGTCATGCTCTGACTAAATGAACAAGACCCTACAACTTCCATTTAGAAAGCAACTGCCCACGCTTCAGTAGACGTTGTCTGGCATGGCGTATAACAGAATGGGCCCATTATGTTGGCGATGCTTTGAAGGCAGGCGCATAACACAGGGTTCATGCCAGCACGATTCATAGAAGGTTCTAGAGTTGACGGAAAGCCCGCAACCGAAACGATGAGCTAATGCCAAGATCATGTTGATGATGAAGCTTGTTACGTGATACTCGGCGAAGAGCGAAAGCGTTTGTATGACAGGATACCAGTTGGGGAACGTTGTGCGGCGAAGAAACGAGGAAATGATGTGATATGTGGCGTTTACGTCCCAAAATCACCATATTGTCACGTGATTACAGAACGACCACAACGTCTGTTCACAGGAGCAGCACTGGATGTCGAGCCGAACCGAACGTTAGAGCACGAGCACACCAACCGTCCTCTTTTTTTTTCACACCATGGCACATACTCGCATTGGCATGGCTGAACCTCGTTCCATGCCTGTGGCATTACCCCCCCTCCCCATTTGAAAAAAAAGTACAACCGCGATGACCAATGCCGATTAAAAGGTAAAGTAATCGCGTACACGCACACACACGCATGATGAAGCAGTGTCAGGTGGCTCGGGGGTAGTGTGGCTTCATCTGTGACACATCAACTATACCGGCCTGCTGGGAACATCGAGATCGCTGAGCTGTCTCTTCAAGCAGAATTTCGTAGTCGACATCTGCGAGGCGCCGTAGTACTCTATAAGGACCGAAGTAGCGGTGAAGTAACTTTTCCGAGCGGTCCCTTTGGCGAACGGGGATCCACTGCCAGACCAGATCACTGGGTTGGTAAATAACATGGCGAAGACGAGAGTTGTACCTTTGCGGGTCGATTCGTTGTTGTTTGCGGATCCGCTCGAGTGCAAGCTGGCGGGCCGCGTCGGCGAGCTCAATAAGGTTGTTCGCATCAGTAGTAATATCGCTCATGTCAGGCAAGAGCATGGCATCAAGCATCGTAATTGCTTCTCGGCCGTGAAGCAACCGGAAGGGAGTGAAACCCGTGGTTTCTTGAACCATAGTGTTGTAAGCGAACGTTACGTATGGCAAAATTGCATCCCAGTTTTTGTGATCACGGTCGACGTACATAGATAGCATGTCAGCGAGCGTCTTGTTTAATCTCTCCGTCAGACCGTTGGTTTGTGGATGGTATGCGGTCGTTTTGCGATGAGCTGTTCCACTAAGTCTCGTGACGTCTTGCATCAACTGGACTGTAAAGGCTGTTCCACGGTCGATAAGAACTGTTGGCGCTCCATGGCGGAGGACGATGTTGTTGATGAAAAAATACGCAACGTCAATGGCGGTGCCTTGTTGTAGGGCTTTTGTTTCACAGAACCTCGTTAAATAGTCAGTAGCGACTACAATCCAGCGGTTGCCATAATGTGACTTCGGGAAGGGCCCAAGCAAGTACATGCCGATTCGTTCAAACGGTTGTGACGGGGGTGCAACAGGCTGCAATAAGCCAGCAAGGCGCACAGGTGGGGCTTTAAGGCGCTGGCAATGATTCCATGTTTTAACATAATGCTTGACATCCTGGGTGAGGTTTGGCCAGTAGTAGCGAGTCCGAATCCAGACAAGAGTACGTGCGAATCCTAGGTGCCCGGAGGAAGGCTCGTCGTGGCAGGCAGATAAAATGTCAGCACGTAGCCCTGGTGGAACGACGAGGAGGTACTCAGTCGCATAAGGTTCGAAGTTCTTTTTGTAGACGATGTCGTTGCGCAGACAAAATGACCCTGAACGTGCGAATGCCGATGGTGGACTCGAGCTGTGACCTTGAAGGTATTTGATAAGTTGTCGGGTCTCTTAATCATTCCACTGTTGTTGGGCTAAGTCAGATTCACTGACTGCACAAAGAAAATGGCCATCGGTATCATCATCCCTCGATGTCCTCGCGAGGGGTGCGCGCGAAAGGCAATCAGCATCAGTGTGCCTGCGGCCCGACTTGTAGACTATAACCTCAAATTCTTGAAGGCGTCAGCTCCACCTCACGAGGCACCCTGAAGGGTCCTTAAGATTGGCCAGCTAACAGAGGGCCTGATGGTCCGTAACTAGCCCGAATGGACGGCCATACAGATACGGTCGGAACTTTGTTATCGCCCGAATAACAGCAAGAGCATGGAATCAAGGTTCTTCAACGCCCCGCGAACCCCGAAGCCGTTCCACGGTCACCCTTATGAAGACATCGACGACTGGCTTGACGGCTACAACCGTTGCGGCAGCGTCAACGAGTGGAACGAGCAGCGAAAGCTTCGGTATGTCTACTTTTATCTCAAGGACTCTGCGCGCACTTGGTTCGATAACCATGAAGCCACTATGACAACCTGGCCAGAGTTTTGCAACCAGTTGCGAAATACCTTCCGAAGCTCTGACCGAAAGAAGCAAGCGGAACGGCTCCTCGATTCCCGAAACCAGCGTCCGAACGAGAGTGTTGCCATGTTCCTTGAGGACATGTCGCGGCTGTTCAGGCGAGCTGACTCCTCAATGACGGAAGAGAAGAAGGTGCGCCTCCTAATGAGGGAAGTGAAAGAGCAGCTGTTCGTGGGACTAGTGCGGAACCCTCCCAGTGCTGTAGAGGATTTCCTCCGCGAAGCCACGACAATGAAGAGAATGCTAAGACAGCGTTCGTACCGGTATGAGCGTCCTGGCAGTCTTTCGTCAGTGTCGTAGGCCCTGCCAACACCTGACGTCACGACTGTAAAAGACCTGACGGAGCTCGTGCGCAGTATTGTGCGCGATGAGCTGCAAAAGCTGCACGTGGTGTCTTCTCCGCCCCATGTTGCTGCTCTAACGGATGTCGTTCGCGAAGAGGTCCGGCAGCTGGTGCACCCCATGACGAATCTGCGTGCAGCCGAAGTCCAACCCATGAAGGGCCCGCGTCCAGCCGAAGCTCCGCTATTAACGTACGCGGAAGCAGTACGTACTCATGCATCGGTTGTCGGCTATCCGTCCCGTCCGTCCACCCTGGAGACGGCGCCGTCATTCTACACAGCACCTCCACCAGAAAATGTCACGTGATTACAGAACGACCACAACGTCTGTTCACAGGAGCAGCACTGGACGTCGAGCCGAACCAAACGTTAGAACACGAGCACACCAACCGTCTTCTTTTTTTCACACCATGGCACATACTCGCATTGTCATGGCTAAACCTCGTTCCATGCCTGTGGCAATATGAATATGAGAGACGCCGTAGTGTAGGGCTCCGGAAATTTCGATTACCTGGGGTTCTTTAACGTGCGCCGAAATCTGAGCACACAGGCCTACAACATTGCCGCCTCCATCGGAAATGCAGCCCCCGCAGCCGGGATACGAACCTGCGACCTGCCAGTGAGCAGCCGAGCACCTTAGCCACTAGACTACCACGGCGGGGCAAGGAACGAGGGAAACAAAAATCTCCGCGTATCTGCCGTCAAAGGCGTTAATCAGCTTTTAGCTCACCATTTAGAGAAAAAAAATCGCGTCTATGCGTTCAATGTAGACTCGAGCACCACTGCCCCACCGCAATTAGTTATCGACCTCGTAGTGAGTTCGGCGCTCTTTATAAGGAATCAATGATCAAGCCTTTTGTTAGACTTCATTATAGGAAACACCACGAATAAACTACAAGACATGCAGATAACTTGGTCCATACATGAAAATAAAAAGAGGCTCAGTTATGTTCCATTTCTGCAGCATGCGTTTAATGTTGAGGGACTACTTTGCATACTCCGTGGCATCTAGTGCAAAGATGAGCTCTCGAAGCAGCTGTTTAACATATCAGAGTCCGTTTCACATCTTAGCGATCACACATGACTCATAAGGAACAGTTCATCTGGGCCTCCCTAAGGAGCCTATGTAATATTCTAGAGAGATTATTGAGATAGGCTAGGAGTGACTCACCATTACTGAACCAAAACGCTAAGAGTACACTAAATAATACTCAACAGGCTCTACATCAGCGCATACATACCTCGCATTTGGTGCAAGCGCGCCATCGTTTGGCTTCAGCAACGGTGACCCTGAAATTATTTCTCTTTGGTCTTCCATACAATCTTGTCCTTGAGGCGCAAGGGTAAAAGGATGCTACCCGCTGAGTGGCCAAGGACGATTGATAGATTGATATGTGGGGTTTAACGTCCCAAAACCACCATATGATTATGAGAGACGCCGTAGTGGAGGGCTCCGGAAATTTCGACCACCTGGGGTTCTTTAACGTGCACCCAAATCTAAACACACGGGCCTACAACATTTCCGCATCTATCGGAAATGCAGCCGCCGCCGCCGGGATTAGAACCCGGGACCTGCGGGTCAGCAGCCCAGTACCTAAGCCACTAGACTACCGCGGCTGGGCAACCGAGGACGAGCACGAGCGCTACACTGTCCAACCGAAAGCGTGGTCATGACGACAATAACGATGTGGAAGATGATGACGGCCTCACAAAAAAGCCTCAAAACAAATTGGCATAGAATTAAATAGCTTCAATATAACATTCAATATAAAAATTTCGAAAGCAGACTTAAAATAAATATTATAGTAGTAAAGCACGTCGTAAAAACAGAATGCTTTAACACTTTAGATTAAGGCAGCTCACAGCATAAGCACGATTACGATGATTATAATTAAAATATTTATTTATGTCAAATCTATGGTGCCTACAATGTGAAGAATTTCACAGGTAAAGTAATGAGGCTTCGGGATGGCTTTCTGAGAGCACATAAAATGAAAAAATATTTATACAAAAAATGTAACTATGCAAAACTTCACAAATAACCTATATTATTCAAGAAAAACTAAAATATTTTTACGTCAGAATATTTTGTCATTTTTGAAAAGCAATCCTGGCTTGCAGCAATGCATTCGCTTTTTCAATATGCCGTAATTTGGGCTCCGTCATACGTAAATCAACCAGTAGACTACTATCGTTATAATTAGGAGTTCGAAAACACCAGCGCGTAGCTAATAGTGTTTGATTGATTTATATGTGGGGTTTTACGTCCCAAAACCACCATATGATTTTGAGAGACGCCGTAGTGGACGGCTCCGGAAATTTCGACCACCTGGAGTTCTTTAACGTGCACCCAAATCTGAATACGCGGGTCTACATTTCCGCCTCCATCGGAAATGCAGCCTCCACAGCCCGGATTCGATGCCGCGACCTGGGGGTCAGCAGGCGAGTATAGCCACTAGACCACCGCGCTGGGTTTGGCAAGTACCCTCAAAACTGCGATAGCGTGATACGTGAATGGTGCTGCCGAAAGATGAGGGGAAAGGAGGGGCGCTTTTCCGCTTACTGTAGGCACTCTGTTTTGCTATACTGTTGCTGCAAAGCGACGGCTGATTGCGTGGCATCGGCCGCGAAGAGTGATAACGCAGAAAATAGGCGTTTTGCCCAAAACAAGATAGAAGTTGGACTGGCATATCACGATCTCCAGCCAGCATCACGTAGATATAACACGAGCATGGCCTGTACGTAACGGCAGTGTACGTTACAGGTGATATGTCAGCTGCTACATACCCTGATGGACACTGCGTCGGACTGGGTTCGTTGAGCTGAATGCATATCATTGCTAACGGTCACTGACAAATTCGCGCTTTGCAGCAATGGTATCTAGGCGGGAGTGCCAACAGCTAGCGGAAGCGCGTAGCTCTTTCCACTTTGATTTCTACCGAGGCCACTGCAAATCAGCCGATGTAGGATTCAATGCCATTTGACGCGTGCTGGCGTGTTCGAACTCGTATTACTCACGATAGTACTCAGAGTGACCTTTTTTGATCAATGTAGGAGTCGTTTAATCAATTCCTTGTAAAAAGATTGAATAGAATATACAAGTACGAAGATGGGAAGAAAAACAACTAAAACAAACTATATTCAAATATATATACACCGAAGTGGTCTACCGTGCCATGTTCAAATCATCCAATGGCTGTTGGCATTCTACGAGCGATATTTCAGCGTCATCCGTCATTTGTAGAGATAAGAGAAAACAATGCTTAGCTGACTTTAATAATTTATTGTGAATTTGAAGCCTCGAGCTGCGTTACAATATTCGGCTCGCGTGTTGTCGGGAGCCTCTACTATGGAGCTGATTTGATAATTTATTTTGAATTTGAAGCCTCGAGCTGCGTTACAATATTCGGCTCGCGTGTTGTCGGGAGCCTCTACTATGGATCAGCAGCATTTTCCAACTATGCTCAAAAATTGTTTCAGGGCCCGTTCAAGAGTGGAAAATTGAACAAGAGACAAAAGGATAGTAACGACTTTTACAAAATATTGTGATTCCGTTGTTCACTAATTTGTCAAAGCACCTCGGCTGCTCTGCGTCTTGGGAGTATTGCAAAAACAATGAAAGAATACGAGAAGTGCATCAACGCTCAATCGGGCACATCTCCACAAACATTCAGTAAAGACATTTCAGTAAAGGCTAACGACGTTTTTAAAGATGTTTGATTTTAGACACTGTATAATTCAAATTCACATAAGGCCTATGCCGACTGCCTAAGGAAAGGAATATTATTGTGGTGACAAAGTTTCGGGAAGCTCTGCATTCCTGCTAATTATGAATAGATTGGTCGTAGATGACTATATTAGGGTCCTAGAGTTTGAATAAAAGTCAGTGGTGAAAGTAAAGACGGCAGCTCAGAGAAGAAAACACTTGCGTAAAGCATAAACTGCATGGTAACAAATCATTGCCTTAATATGTTCTCGGTGCATTCCAATTTTGCAAGCAAGGAATAGCGTCTTCACGTATAAACGCAAAATCTTAACATTAATACGCATTATTGAACCTGCGCCGGGTTTTGAGAATTTACTCACTTCAACACTTGAATGTTGGTCTGAACTCATGTCATGAAAATGTTCTCGCAAAGAATGTATTAAGAAGTGTGGAATGTAGCTCTAACATATAGCTTGTATTTTCAGAACATTTGAATGCAGTGGCCCAATGTTCACGTTTTGTTGTTTGTTGTTAAGTTGTCCAAGCTTTCAACACACTGAACTGATCGGCAAGAAAGTAGCACTATTAAAAACAACAACGCATTTGTTCTGGGCCTGGCAAACTTGGCACATCGTTTGTTGGGTCATGCAGTAATGTTTATGCAGGGAAACTCGGAATGCCTCGATTCTTTAGATAACCGGGCACAAAAACAATTGAAAAAAAATAAAAGACGATTTAATCTTGTTCGTAACTGTTCTCGATCGAATATATACGTTTTGAATGTTTGAGAATGTTTCGCTGCGGTGAGAAGTCAGAAACTAATGAACACACAGCTTATTTGGGAAAATTTGATGGTCTTCGGGATAATTGTACAGGCGGCCGCAAGGTTAACTCGAATGGTCCACAGCGTGGCGTGGACTGGTTTGACTGATGCTGGCGTCGAAGCGCTGGGTGCTGTTGCTGAGATAAAATCTATTTATGCTTGGATATTAAGTCGGTATGTACTAGTCAAATCTCGGTGAGCGCATCGCTTCACCTCCGGCGTCTCGGCGGTCTTTTGGTGGATTGCGTGTGCCTCGTTTGGTTTCTTACGCGCGCGTGCGTGATGAGAGGGATCAAATGCTTTTCACTACCCCTCTCTTACCCTTTTCTTCTGTCTCTTTAACTCCCATTCCCCACGCAGAACTGTGTAGGTGCCCTCCATTGGGAGAAGCAGTAACAGAACCGGGCTGTTATCTTCCTTTTCCCTCTTTTCAAAGCCACTTCGTGAAAAACCCCAAATCGAATTGGTGCAAGCGCGAATGAAACCATTTGACGACACGCTTCAGAACATTCGAGTTAAGCTCATTGAAGCTTGTAACAAAGGACTTTTGAATCTTAACATGACAAGCAAACCTACTTCTGCGAAACCTGTAAACCGTGATCTTTGTCACGTCAGTGATATAAACATAGGTCAACTGAGGGAAAAAAAGAATGTCAAGCTTGAAGTCAGCGCTTACATGTATCAATCAATTCGTTCATACTCGTCTGTGTCCTGTTCTTCACTTCACCGACAAAAAAAATTACAATATCAATTTTATATTTATACAACTGTTTTTTTCATACAGCGAGAGGTATAGTCATAGATCGCAAAATGGCCTGTAGTTGTTCGCCGCCGGTGCCTGTCTCACTATTGTGCGAAATAAGAAATAACGTTGTATGAGAATTCACGCCCCAAGTTCTGCATATGATTATGAGAGATGCAGCATTAGAGGGCTCCGGAAATTTGAGCACCTGTGGTTTTCTTTTTTTTTACGTGCACTGACAACGCACAGTACACGGGCCTCTACCATTTCGCTGGCATCGAAATGCGACTCTCGCGGCTGTAGGCTTGAACTTGAGACCTTTGACCTTGCAGTCGAGCACTCTAGCCACTCTTCCTCCCAACGTTACTAGAATAAACTCAGTACCAAAGCACCACCAAAGAAGCAGACTCGGTCACAGTCGTGAGAACAAGTGGTGCCGTAGTCAAATCTTGCTCCCGCGGCCGGCACATATATGTGATCGGTACCGGTGCCGTGATAGAGGTTACCGCGAATGGTGTGCTGAGTTCTCAAGTAACTTCGGTGACTGGTTTTGACACTGCGCAGTGCCTGGACAAAAATGCGTGGGTCATGTACGGAGGTAAAGCAGAAGAAGTAAGTTTAAGCATATGTGCGGTGTGGTATACTGACTTGCTCTTTGCTCCGTGCTATGAAAGCGGCAACAGCAATGACGACTGCGCTGCCCGATTATTTATTCATTTTTTATTTGTTTATCTATATATTTATTTACTGATTTTTTACACATGTTTACAAAATGGCTGCTGCCTAGAATACACTGTGATAAACAGTCTGAGAAACTCATAGCCCCCGGTCACGTTCGCCCTGCGGTGACAGCCTAGCAGACGCGGGATCATGAAAAAAATTCCTTCCTGTCTGGCCTCATACAATTTCCTTGCTCGCCCCGCCGTAGTGGTCTAGTGGCTGAGGTAACCGCAGGTCGCAGGATAGAATCGCGGCTGCGGCGGCTGCATTTTAGATGGAGGCGGAAATGCTGTAGGCACGTGTGCTCAGATTTGGTTGCACGTTAAAGAACCTTAGGTGGTCAATATTTCCGGAGCCCTCCAGTACTGTATATCTTATAATTATATCGTCGTTTTGGGACGTTAAACGCCACATATCACTCAATCAATATCCTTCCTGTTTACTGCTAATACAATTATTTGAATCGCATAGTGCCGTAATTGTTCCTTTTTAGAAACACTGAAGGGCCCACAATGCTTGGTTAAGGCAACATGCGAACATATAATTCAGGCCTTTTTAATGAATGACCCTTTGAAACCCACTGGCTGCACAATTAACTTGCTTTATGTCTGGCGGAATTTTACGCCTCTACCACGCACTATTTATTACATGCGTTTAGAATACTCCTTCTACTGCAGGGGAAAGGTAAGTTTCGGGCTCGTTTTCATTGTTCAACCCAATATAAGGAGATCTACACACAATGATGTGAAGTGAAGGAAATGTTATTGGAAGTAGATGTACTGTTAATGTGATTAAGGAAAAGTTGACGAAAACTCAACTTGCCACCGGCAGCATCCAAACCTGCAACCTTCGAATAACGCGACCCATGCAATATCACTGAGCTATACGGGGGTGGCCATCCCATCGTCCACATTATAGGGTACATATGTGCATCTAAACGTAAGAGCATCAGCCAAAAACCCAATAAAAATCAAAAGGTAAAAACAGGCTTTGCATCGCAAAGATAGAACGCTCTCTGACGCCATGTTTTTCTGCACTAAGAATTTTGATCTCAAGCGAACAGTGGGAGCTCGTGCTCAGTATCCTTCCGCAACTGTGGCCGCATTTCCACTCTATAACTTGAAGGTAAAATGTTCACAACCAGGACGCCAATCCTCCTAACAACACATGGCGCCCCTAGAAAGACCAGCGCCCAGTTTGTAGGAGCCTGAAAAACAGAGCAGAAAGAATAAAGGCTGACGATAAACAATGCTGACTAAACGCCAAGTAACATCACGTTGACACAATATTTGTGAACTTTTGCACTGCCTACGAGGCGGATTATTCTTTGCTTTAACATGTTCGATTATGTTATCCTTATGAACCACCAAAATCGTGTGTAAAAGGCGATGCTTTACAAGTGACCAGGTTTTGTTACATTTCTTTCATTTTGCACCGATATATATTTTCTTAGTTGGGCTGTTCCAATTTCTAGCTCGAAGCACAGGTAACAAACAGGCTGTTGCACATATCGGCGCCGCTTCCCCGTGCACCGTAGCAAAGCGGGAAGTACCACACAGTGGGATAACTGCGTGGGTGAGTGGGTCCGGTTTAAGTACGACCGATGCTGCAAAACAGCTAACACGCTTTTGCAGATTGCAGTGACAATCCAGTTTGACGGTTGTGTACGCTTTCGTGCCACACGTGCAGCACTCCCCACCCAAAAAACAATACATCTTCTTGTGCTCGAAATAAAACAATAAAAAGAAAGAGGACATCATTTTAGAATAAACTCTGTTTATTTCAATTAACCTGGTTAAAATCACTGTCATAAAACAACCTCATTGGTGCACTGACGTTGCCTCATCGACCTCCTTGGGGCCGATCTCCCATCACCGCCTTTCACGACAGCATCTGAAAGCAAGCAGTCAGAATCAGAAATATTGTTTCACTTCACAGGTATTTATTTTATTTTTACCAGGATGTGCTTAGCTATCTGAAAGCAAACATGGCATGACTAATATCGCGCATTGAAGAAAATAGCGCGATTGCACGATGTGTATATTGAGCGCAATTTCCAGCACAATTTTCTAAGGCAATGACATGCCTAGAAAAAACCACGCTTGCGGTGTCGAAGATTGGTTTGGTCGTCGTTTCTATAGGGTGACTCGTAAACGCACGCGTACCGATCTCACCGTATTAAACAAAAAATTGGAGGATGCTTGAGGTTCTAGTTTAGGATATGAACGCGATTGTAAACTGGGGCTTCGCGTACATCGCTAGAAAATTCTAGCGTATACCTCCGATTTTTGGTTGAAGCCTCAACAGTGCGGTAAGTTTCAAAGGTCTTCCTATACTTGTTCAAAAACAGTACAATGAGAAGCCTTGTGCATGTTCACGCGTCATTGTTGAAAACTTGCAGTGGGGCTATAACTGATTCGCTAAAGGAAGAAATAATAGGTAGTGGGTACTTAACAAATAATTACCCACTACGTAATAATCATTCCTTTATTGAATCAGCGATGGCCCCACTGCAAGTTTCTAACATAACACGCGAACACTCACCCTGGCTGAGGGGCCTGTGCTTCATGTTGTGGTGGAGCCTGCTGCTCCTGCGCCTTCTCTTCGACCACTTTGTCTCTGCTGTTCGTGGCCCTTCGTGTGGTGGTGTTTTCGGCGCCACTTTTCCTCTCGTAACCTGGCGGGCTATGGGGTTGATCAGCCTTGTGCTCCACCTGCGGTCGGTATGTTGCATTGGTGATTAATAATTTATTACCCACCCATGAAGATCATAACAGACATTTGTATGCTTTAAGAGTGAGCAATAAGAAAAAGTTGACTTTGCCAGTATTGACCAAAGGAATTTAAATGATAACCTTTTTTTGTGTTTTTTCTTGGAATGCCTGCCTTTTTCAGTGTGATCGCATGCGCACTTGTGGACAAGTAGCAGCCTCCTGTGGCAATCACTGTAACGAGCGAGCGCGCCATGTTCAAATCAGCCAGTGGCTGATAGATAGACTTGCTACATCTAATTTTTCGGTATATTCCGTGATTTGTCGACAGAAGATGAAGATATTTTCAGATGACTGATAATTTATCGTGAATTCAAGGTCACATTCTGCGTAATAAGATTTAGTTCGCGTACTGCCGGGAGCCTGCAGTGTTGCAGGGCCCCTTTAAAGGGCACCTTATTCACGTCTGATATGTTTTTGTTACTATAAACAATTCCTACGTAGGAACACGGAAAGCCGCGCGTGTGCCACGAAATCCAGGAAACAATTAAATTCCTTTCTATGCTCCTAAGCTCTCGCCAATGACGTGGTGACGTCAGCATGCTGAATATATAAGCTCTCGGCAAGCCATTCTGCGATTCATCGAACAAGATCCTACGATTTCTGCGCAGTCCTCAAGCAACTGCATGCGCTTAGAGAAGCTTTGGACAGCGTGTAACAAAATAGGTATTTCATGTTTGCGATCCTTTGAAGGCGTGCACGCACCACGATTCGCAACAGAAGTCATGTCATGCCAGCACGATTCATAGGAGCTTGGGCCGGCACAACCACAGTGGGGAAGCATGTAGAAAATGTAGACACAGCAACCGGAAGAGGTAGGTGTTTTGAAGATCACGTCAGCGATATCGTATATCACGTGATATTTAGAGGGATACTCACAGATGACTGACGGTGGCTTTGGTTGTGAAGACTTATCGACGAACTGCGGGGAACAAAGAAACGAGTGAAATCAGCAACTTTGATTTAGGACCAACTCCACAAAAAAGCACAGCTACGTATTTGTCGTACGAGCAGAACTGCCCAACCACAACTCAATTTCGACCTCCAAGATATTTGGGGGCTCTTGAATAAGGATAATTTTATTATCCCAGAATAATTTTATTAAAGTAAACACCGAGGAACGTATACTGCATGCACACGCAGAGGACAAGATTCTGTGCACGCTATACGCAGCCCTACGTCGGTAATACACGCAAGTGTAAAAGAAGATTGTTTGGTAATAGAATGATTCTACGACCTCACGTTGAATTTCAGGGCTGTATTTGTCAGTTCTATAGCACTCCTTTAAACCTTTTAGTGTAATGTAGAACCCTTGATGCAGCCGTTTAACAAACGTTCACGACTCATTGCGAACAGGCCATCTCACGCTCCCCACGGCGCTTAAGTAACTTATAAGGGCAACCATTGAAATAGGAAGGTTATTTTACATACCGGTAATCCGACTTCTGTAGCGAATACATACATTCTTGGTAGACTCACCGGCGCTATTCGGTGCAGGAGCTGAATTGACTGAACGAGAAAATGGCGGTGAGGTGCTGGCCCTTTCACGTGCACCTCTCGCTCTTGACACGTAACAAAAGGATAATGTTTCGCGCCACGCTATACGCGCTGGGCATGATTGTCCCGCTTTTCAGCCAGAAACCTGGCCAGAATGTTAGCAACGATGTTAGTAATGATAATGGCTTCACAAAAGACCTCAATCCGATTGTTGCTTGGCGCAATCCAATTCGGGGCATCCGCCTTGAATTATATGTTGTCCTATTTCAGAAAGCAAAGAGCGTTTTAAAGTAAGAATACTTAGAAATAAACAGCTTAAAAAGACCGCTGAATATGAAAAAAGAGAGACTAAAATTTATATAAATTAATAAAGAACATTGATCGAATAGCAACTGGCTGAAGAGATTCTGAACTCTGTTATTCTTAACATTCAATTCTGTTTGTTTTCGTAAGAAGTTGCATATGCATCCCATTTGTTTCTCTGGCTAAAACCTAATTTGGTAGCACCGAATGAAACAGCCAAAAATGAAACAGAAGAGGAATATCCCTGCACCATTGTTATTGTCGGTATTCACCTATTAACCACGGTGGACAACTATACTGAGGGGGACTAGCAGAGAATTGAGTGACTATTGAATATTAAAAAGCCTTGGAATAAAGCAGTTTATAGAATAGGAATGTTACCGTGTAGCTAACGCTGTTCTTCATTTTCTCTTTCCTTGATTACCGCTCATCAAAAGGCTTACCTTTTCTGGTAATTTACTCGTGATGATGATAGTTATTACTTTATTTCAATTGTACTAAAGGCATGTACATTGCAAAAAGTTGCACAGAAAAAATAATAAGGTTTCAGGACTGTTGCCTGGGCCAAGGTAAAACAAGCAAGTAAATAGAAGGGAAGACATCTAGCTGGGCAAAACGTAACACTAACACTATTTTAATCAACGAAAACGGCAGCAATACTGGAATGGTATAGCGTTCGCATTTGTGCTATGAGGTTTAATAGGCACTACGTCATGTGTAAATAAATAAGACAAGTTGTCAGAGCAGCCTATTGCTTCGATAAAGGAGAGGTTCAATCAGCCCGTGAGAAGACAGTCTAGTCGAAAATGCTATTAGAAATATCAGGATAGGCTGAAGAAAAACTACTCTTGAAACAAATTTAATCCAACATTCGCAATCTTTAACCACTCTCCCGCCAAATACCCAATAGCGGCTGATAGGAGAACTTTATCTTGAATTGAAGGTTTTTTCATTCATTCCTGTGCAGCTAGACAAAGTTTGGCATCAAATTGAAGCATCATTATAAACAACACACCAAAAGGCACAGCCATGAATGAATAGAAAAAAAAAAACGCCCGTCCTTGAGGATGGCGCAGCACAGTCACAGCGAAAGTCCAGAGCGGCCTCTCAGAGCCTTTCAAAACAATCATTGGGTAACTATATAGCAAGCACACTTGCTTGATACCCACTAAAGAATAAATTATAAAATATTTGTGTCGTAGGCTGGCATTCGCTATGCTATTTTTTGTCATTGTTCTGAGAAGCGTGGTATTCTATAAACACTTGCAAGAAATTTTGCGCGAATTGTTCATGCAGTGGCTGATGACGATGAGGAATCACGGCTGAAGTGGGTATGCGTTATCGTTAATAAGGGAACAAGAACAAGCTTTTGAATAGGTATGAGCACTGGTCGACACACTCGTTGGACTAATCGCATTGTGCGATGACTGGTTGTTCTTTCGCTGTTATAAAACGATGTATAAGTCGTGTTAACGCGATTGATTTCCCGAAATCAAGCCTGCCTAAGGCAAGTTTGTCAAAGAGTCCGAAACACGGTGTCACTTGTTGACAAGTTCCAAGAGTCACACCAGTGTCGCTAAGTGGTAGAATGCTAGGCTGAACTCTGGTGGACCCGGGTGCGAGCCCCACTGTGTCATTCGTGCTAGGTTTTCTTTTCAATTTCGCGTAATTTCGTTACGGACACTGGTGGCGGCGGCAGCGGTGGCGGACAACTGCGCGCGACCCGAGTTATGATCTCATAACAGCTTTCGCTGCAAAAACGACAGACCACCGATAATCAGTGCCACGTCTTTGATGAATTCACTCTTTAGTGGTACAAGCATCATCTCTTCAATATTATTCAAATAATACAAGCTTCAACCACCAACAAAAAAAGGAAACACTCTACTAAGTAGTTTAAATGCCTTATTTGCCTAGTATTTTCACCAAGATAGCTGGGTGGTCTGTATACCACGTGAGTGATACAACCACAATGAAAGGATGCGAGAGGTACATGAAGCCGCGCACTGTCGCTACAAAGTAGTCACCGCAGTATCTTCACAAAACTTTCAGTAAAGACGTTTCAGTAAAGGTGGAGAATGGTTTTTTATGCTTCTCGATATTAGGTGACTAGATAGTTGAATTAGGGCCACCTAATGCTATTATCTTTTTATTTTACGTTATTAGGCTAACCATTGATGTAGTTACTAATACCTATAGCTGACTCCCGTCTGAGGGCCTCTCTCTGCTTCTTTGTCTGTTTACCAGGGTGGGTTTTTTTTCATTTATATCCCCAAATTTTAAGCAAAAATAGGATACAGCCTTAAAGGCAACGCCTGCTATTTGTAGCAGCTAAAAACTGTTCGACTTTCATTTTCATGCACTCCAACCGCCCACAACGTATACGCTCAACGTAGAAATCACAAGGAAATAGCCGATTAGTTAGAAAACAGGTGCGCGCAACTCGTTAGTTTACAGGAAACAATAAACAAGGAGTGCAAACGCTTGAAATCAGCAAAACTCCGACATTGTGGATACTTTAAAACACGCAATGTCAATATTGAGCGTGACAGGAAGTTAAAAGAGAACAAATGCGTGAGAAGGAGGGTCATCCGAGCATAAAGCTGGGTTATGTGTACTAGATCACGTGGGTTGTGTGTATCATATCATTAGGGGAAAGGCAAAGTTGGGCACAGGTAAGCGCGAGAGACCTTTCCATTTGTCCAGAGTGTGAAGCATAGAGAGCATCTAGAGCTTGAATTTGGTGGAAGAGTTGAACTTTGTTTTAGTGACGCTCACTTCTGACGTCGGTACGGTGGGAAGGGGGCCCCAACTGCAAGAAATAATGGTTTAGGAATAGTTGGGCGAAGACTGCATCAGGTTAACTGGAAGCGTTGATCGTGCCTAAGGCGTGCAAGCTGGAACCTGGTTTTATCCTGTGTTTTTTATTTTTGCACGCTTGTTCATTGTGCGCTAACGAGTCAACGTGCCTAAAACAACTTCATTAGCTGTACGTCTTAATTTCAACAACTACGGTATCATTATATGCTATGATTGCTATCAGACGTTTTCTTTTTCTTGCGGGGGACCTAACGTGGGTCCGTGTATGCATCCACGTCGGCACACATCTTTAAACATATCTAGATACTGGAGGTGTTGCGTGTTGCACTATGTCACTTTGTATGCGTAACGTGCCACACGTTTGAATTCACGTCAAAGTAGTCATGCCACCAAATGCGTAAAATTATAGCAAGTTTTCGTTTTTTTTATTCAACCGCAATGTAAGTTGAGTGATGTGGCCCACCGCCTTGCATTTCGAGAAGGTTGTTAAACTTGACTGCATTAGAACAAAAACTATATCTGTTCTCGGCCGAATCAATGTACCTTAGGTTAGCACTGTAATAAGAAACAAGTGATGGAGAGCTTGAGACAACAAGCGTAGATTTCTTAAATTAAGCTGTTGCTATTTTTTGGGCACTTACTACATTTGGTAACATTTTTACCAAGTAAGTTTGCGAACAGTTAAACGTGTAAAGGTTCATTTTTGCACTGTTACTAGCTTTTTGCCTTGCACCCATTTAACAAGCATTGTTACCGTAAGATTATTTGTATTACTTTTAAATAAAGTACCTCGGTATGTTACCTCTGGCACCTAATACAATTGTACAGTGCGCTAACAAACAGGTAAACATAAATATTTATCCTAAAGCATTGGCGCCTACTAGCACCACTTCCCCAAACATAGGACAATAACTAAAAGCACGTGCGAGCTAAATATGTCTCGTGGACTTATCGTTATGTGCGAGAAAGGGTGCCAAGAGTGGTCGGACTCTAAAATGCAAGCTGACGCTTGTGGCGAGTGATGCGGACACGACAATGCTTTTATACGAACTTTTTTTTCCTTTCGCCGCTTTCTAGAACTAAAAATAATTTGCGCCTTACCTTCCCTTTTTTATTTTACGTTATTAGGCTAACCGTTGATGCAAATATCATACGTATAGCTGACACCCATCTGAGGGCCATTGTCTTCCTTTATGTTTAATTACCAGGGTGTTTTTTTATTTGATGCCCCAAAACGCCAGCAAAAATAGCATACAGCTTGAAGGGCGGCGCCTGTCTAGCAGTAAGAAAATCTTTGCGTTTAATTTTCCTGCCCTCCAGCCGCCCTCGACGTATATGCTCAACGTAAGAATCACATAGAATTAGCCGATCAGTCAGAAAACAGGGGCGCGCACCTTGTCAGTTTACAGGAAACATCAAAGTAGGAGTGCGAGCACTCGAAATCACCAAAGGTCCGACACTGCGGACACTTTAAAATCCACAGGGTCAATATTGAGCGTGACAGAAGGAAGTTAGGAGAGCGCAAACGCGTGGAAAAAAGGGTCAGTTAGGGCACTAATGCGGAACGAGCTCACAAGATCACAAGTTCGAAACCACACAGGGTGTTTTTTTTTAAATAGGAAATTATATTTTCAGACAACTAGAGAAAAAAAGGTGAGGCGAGCTACGAGCCAGGTGATGTTGGGAGCCTAAAGGCATAAGCTGGTTTTCTACATTGCTAATTAAGTGCAACAGACCATCTACTTGGAGATAGCGCCGCAGCCAAGTATGCCATGACAAATTCGGTTCAAATAAAGATGTCGGACCATTCCCAATTGTATATGAACTTAAAATGAGTGAGCAAAAAATCGTTAAAAAAAGGAAAGTCTGGGGTTCGGCCTCGCGGCCGGTCATCTCGTAATGCACTCCATCAACGGAGCGATTTTCACCATCCTGGTGCAGTACCTGGCCACAACCTCCCAAGAACACAGCTATTAACCCTCGGCCCTCTGTCCCCAGCAGCTGCGAAGCGACTGTCGAGGGCGGCGGTTACACCTGTGACGCGGTGGAGGGTGCTAAGAATGCCAGAGCTAAGAATCCCTGGGTACGTACAGGCCGCCATTAGAATCTGAACATGGCTACTGTGAACTCTAGAACGCTATCTAGTGAGGCTAGTATAGCTGTGCTATTCGAAGAATTAGAGGGTAGTAAATAGGATGTAATAGGGCTCACCAGAGTTAGGAGGACACGGGCGGTATATACAGTGCTGAAGAATGGACACGTCGCATGCGGCAAGGAAAGAAACTGAAGACAATGACCGAAGACGTGCAAGACATCAGTGAAAAATAAGACTGTTCGATAGATGAGAATGTCGTATATACATTGACCACACGCTTGCGCATTGCTGCGCTTGCTACCGATGCCACCCAGCTTCGTTATTCAGCTAAATTTGCAGCATGCGTGTTTGAAGGAAACTCAAATTGTGCACATGTCGAGTAAGCAGATGGAAAAGGAGGGGAGTCAAGCCTACGCTCTAAAAATGGTTGAAAGGGGGCGAGTGAGTGAGTGCTCCGTAGTTAGTATTCAGCCAAGTGGAAATTGAGCTAGTAAACGAGGTTAGGCTGCATCGGTGACTAGGTCAGCTCGGCACATGCGTGTGGTCAGTATGTATAAAACCTGTTTATACATGTACTGAACAGATGCTAGTTTGTGCTAATATGTTTTGTTCTCTTTTTGTCCCTGTATTCAGTGTTTTTTGTAAAGCTTGCGCGAAATTTGTTGATACGTTCAACGTTTTCCTTAGGCTCATCTGATTAAAGTTACGCCATGGAGGCTTCGGAAAAATCTGGTCTCCACACTTTGACTGCCCAAGCAGCATCAGCTCAAATTCTGTGCATTTATACTTAAAAACTATATTCCACTACGCAGTTTAGTTTGGCTGCACGGAATAAAGAGCCTGTATTGGACTATCTATTCGTTGTACTGCTCTTCAATTTCTAGTTTATTTGTTGTTACTGCATGTACAGAAGACGAGCTTTCGGGATGAATTGACCATGAGGAGGTCTCAAAATAAGAGACTGTAAGGGAACCTCCAATCAATAGTGGGGTACGTGAAAAATAAGAAGCTGCAGCAGCAAAAGCTGGAAGTGCGAACAAGAAAAACAAAAAAAATTCGTTTAATACAGAGCAATCTATAGAAAAAACAAAATTGATTTATTTACCATACCAGTCCTATACAAACGTAAAGAACACACGCAAGATATAAAAGAATGCAGTGATGATATAAGTGCATCGCAAATGAACCAAACGTTGGTTAAACAGAAGCGTTTAATGTTATATTTAAAAGATTGCAAAACTCAGATGAATTAACACAACGAGGTATGTGTTTTCAAAGACAAACATCAGGAAAGCTTGCTGTGAGTCTGCTGTTGTTCAATCTAATTTTAGGCAAAACAATAATATGCCCTGAAATCCTGGTACAATTGTTGTTTATGACAATATAGCTAAGAATGCTGTCTCATGATATTTCATAACGCATGAGTGGTATGCAATGACTGGCGATCCATAATAAAAGATTTGCTGAATGGGTAGGATGCCAAGATTTTGATACAAATATATATATTGAAAACGGAATGGGCAAAAATAATAGCTGGGGCCTAGCGGATTGCTAGTTTGGGCAATAACTGTTCTGTAACAATGCGAAATTCGAGTAATTGAATACTTCGTTTTCTATCCCTTCTACTGAATCTCTACAAAGTGTGATGGCAAGCCCAACAAGCGCCCTTCGATGACGCATATCGGCAAGCCAAAGAAGGAGGTTCACACAACATATATTTAAGCAATATTGAGGTTTACAGGCATTCTTTCATGCTGTTAACAATTTGATAGCACAAAGGACTTCCGTGAGGTCTGCTATTTAACCGATACCCCTCAATAAACAACAAGTGGCACTACATATGACTGTACTTGAAACTTCTCAACATGGTAAGGCTAAATCAGACTATATCGGGACACTCTTTTATGCTGAACTGGCCACGTATACACTAAATGAATTTATTTTCCGGCCGCCATGAATTCGGGGACCATCGCGTCCAAATCCTAGTGTCAGAGTCCAGTGTCAGGGTCAGTTTACTTTTTTCATCATTCAGTTAGCTGTACTTGTGAACATAAATGCGTGTCGGAGTGCCTCGTTTCTTGGAACACTCCAGATGTACAAATAGACGCAGGTAGATGTACTTGTGATAAATATACAAACGCTAAAGTATGACTTGTCATTTTATGCGAGCCATTTGCACATATGTAAAGCTCGAAATATGAAGTTCCGAATGCTGAATTTTAGCAGCAGCATTGCTGCCGATGGCTGCGGAAACACAACAGTGATGTGATGTGACAAGCAGCAGGTGTCTTGAAGCTTCCTGAGCCATCAACGTCATACTATGCTATGGAAAAGTCCCGAAAGATCGTTCCCAGTGTTCTAGCTTCTGAGAGCTAAGTGCACCTTAAGGCGACATTATGTGGATGCGCGTTCCATATGCTCTTTCTCAGGGCAGGTTAAGCGATTTCAAGCATTTTTAATCTAGTTTCAAACTTTTAATCTAGTAAGAGGACTTGTTACGAACTACGCTGAATTTATTCTACTGCGTCCAAAGACGATAGCTATAAAAACACCATCGGAATTATTCATATATATATATATATATATTGTAACGACGAGAAATAAGAGACAACGCCTTTGCTGCAGGCCGGCTGTTCTTATTCTGCTTTCTCCTTCTCGTCTTCTTCTCTAGCATGCGAGTCTGTGCCAGAGAGAGTTCCAGTTTCGGTTTTCGTCATTACACTCGGCCATGACTGCTAGCATTGTCGTTGGGCCAAACGACAATGTTCTGGTAGGTAAGGCTAGCTGCAGCAGTTGACAGTGCTTCAGGTGGGCGAGGTTGGCTACATCGTCGTGGTCGGTCTCGACCATGGTGCAACGTTTCCTGACAACTCGTAGAATGCAGTTCAGGTGGACGGCCCTGACTGTTCCGGCAAGGTCGCAGAGTAACCTGGAAACGCTGGTGCTTGTCCCACCGTCGCTGGTGGACTGAACTGCAGCGGGATGCTCTGCGAGGCAGCCATGATGACGTTTGGGCCATTTCTTGAAATGAGATGGGACGCAGCTCATGGTTGGGCATAAATACCACAGCAGAACTCCCAGACGTAGTCGAGCCGGTGGCTTCTGGCGAACTGTCATGTGCAAACATCGTATGCTGGGAGGAAACAGCCGGAGGGCTGGTCCTCGGCAAGTTCTCGATGGCAGTGGCCTCAGCGTAGCTAGGTATCTGGGCTTTCTCGAAGGAAACGTTCCTTGGTAGCCGAGTGTCTGCGTGGCTGAGCATGATCGTGGTCTGGTAGGGTTCAGTTGTGTCTAATACAATAGGATTGAGTGCCTCGATGTCCTCAGACGACGAGCGCGAGGGCCGTATCTCCGGACGAAGGTCTGGTGGCGGTATTTTCAGGTCGAATACCGATGCAGAGTCCGGGACCTGTAGTGTAGGATTCCAGCCACTTCGGTCAGGGTTAGCAGCAGGGAACTCCTGGCAGCATTCCGTTGACGAGCTGCAACGAACGATTGCAGCCTCGAGGCGGGGCGCTGCCTGGGCTCCATCCTCGGCCTCGGGGGAGATCGAGCTGGACTTGCTGGAGTCACAGGAAATCCGTCCGAAAGCGGCAATTAGGGCTGCACTCCATTCTGCCCAGGACTGCTGCCCGACGCCTTCGTACCTGTGCCATGCTGCGGCAGCATCCCGCAGGCGATCTATGGCCATGTCCCACTTCTGCTCTTCAGTCGTTCCGAGAGCGTTGACGGTTGCCACCCATTCCTCGGCGTCGTCCTGGAAGCCGCGAAATTCCGGTAGCGCGAAGGAAATCGGCGATGGCGGGACGGCGGGCAGAACTCCGAAATGTGCCCCCGCCAAGCAGTTCACTTGCTCCGATACCTCCGCGAGAGAACGCCGGAGATTGCGACGGTTCTCGGGCGAGCTTACCTCGAAGTTTTGCGCGGCGGCCGCAGCCAACATGGCATTGAGTGCGCACAATGTTGGCAAGATGGCAGGACATAGCTTGGAGCTCGACGCTATGAGGGCGTTGGTCGTGACGCGGAGTTGCGCGATGGTATGCTGCAGCTCCGCTGCGCTGTCGTGTGATCCGCACGAAGAGCCAAGGCCCGCCTCTGCGGAGGATACAGTGACTGCGGTACTCGAGGTGGTACAATTCCTGACCAAGGACGCGTGGACGGCGTCCCTTGGAAATCCAGCTGTGGTCGGATTCGTGGACATGGGTTCCAGGGCGCTGGAAGCGTCAACGACGTTCCCAGACAAGCGGAACCCGTGTGATGAGTTGTGACCTGGTACTGTGGCGTAGATGAAGCGGTGTTGCGCCGCCGGGTAGGCCTCGACGCCGTACACGGTGGGTGCTTGAAGCGCCGACAGGTTGCCAGGTATGGAGGAGGCATGTACGCCATCCCTAGGTGAGAGAGGCCCGTGCGCATGGTTGCCGTGACGTGTCGCGCCCCTGGGCAAGTTCCCCGAAACCACAACGGAGGCCTGGACGCCATCCGTCGGTGCTGGGATCGATGCTGGCCGCGACGGACGCCTTGCGGGTTCCATCAGCGAAGAAGCGTGACGGCGTTCCTTATCGTGAACTGGTACCGGGAACGGGTGCTGGAGCCGCCGAGGAGGCCTTGACGCCGTCCTCAAGCGACGCTTACCGCGGCTACACGTCGGCGGGTATCCTGGGTGACGAAGCCGGGACGTAAGACGTCTTCATCCTGTCGACTGCGCCATTGTAAAGACGAGAAATAAGAGACAACGCCTTTGCTGCAGGCCGGCTGTTCTTATTCTGCTTTCTCCTTCTCGTCTTCTTCTCTAGCATGCGAGTCTGTGCCAGAGAGAGTTCCAGTTTCGGTTTTCGTCATTACAATATATATATATATATATATATATATATATATATATATATATATATATCTTGATAGTACGCCTTTAGTGGTGAGCAGAAGAGACGTTTACTTTGTGGAAAACGTAGCGGTAGAACCGACCAGCTGTCAAGCGGAGCGAGCGCGAGCAGCAACAACACTCTTCCTTCTCTTCTTCAGCTGGCGTTCCGGCCTGTGCCAAATATCAATGCTACAAATCACTCCCCCTCAGAAAAGGAGCCATCCTGGCGACCTATGGAACGGGTACGACGGGTGGGTCGTAGTGCGGCTTCAATCGATCTACGTGAACAGTCTCGCGGCCTCGATGCCGTCGGTCTGTTGATGGTTGAACCGGCTCAACAATATAGTTAACCGGTGAGGCCTGACGTAGGACTCGGTAGGGGCCTTCGTACTTCGGCAGTAGCTTGGTGGAAAGACCAGGAACAGATGAGGGAACCCGGAGCCATACCAAGGCGCCAGGCGAGTATGACTGCGAAGACAGGTTTTCGTCGTGACGGTTCTTCTGGTACGCTTGATCTTGTGCGGTTAAGGAACGCGCGAGTTGCCTGCATTCTTCTGCATAGGTGGCGACTTCAGATAGAGTTGTGGATTCCGAAGCGTCTGGATGATACAAGAGAATGGTGTCCATGAATGAGGAAGGTTCGCGCCCGTAAAGGAGGAAGAACGGAGAGAATCCTGTCGTAGACTGAGTGGCGCTGTTGTAAGCGTAAGTTACAAAGGGCAGTATGCGGTCCCAGTTGGTGTGATCAGCGGACACGTACATGGATAGCATGTCGCCCAGTGAGCGGTTAAACCGTTCGGTCATTCCATTCGTTTGCGGATGGTATGCGCTGGTTGTCCGATGCACAACGTTGCATTCGCGAAGAAGGGCTTGTACGGCTTCGGAGAGGAACGTACGGCCGCGGTCACTGAGTAGCTCACGAGGCGCGCCATGGCGTAGAATGAGATTGTGAAGGATAAATAAGCCAACTTCACGTGATGTGGCCTCTGGCAGCGCAGCAGTTTCAGCATAGCGTGTCAAGTGATCAATGGCGACAATCACCCAGCGGTTCCCGTTAGGCGTATAGGGAAGGGGACCGTACAAGTCAATTCCGATGCGGTCGAAAGGGCGGGAGGGGCAAGGCAACGGCTGCAGTTGTCCATTGGCTATGTGTGGTGGGCTTTTTCGGCGTTGACATTTGGAGCACGAACGCACGTACTGTCGGACAAAGCGGTACATTCCGCGCCAATAGTACCGCAGCCGGAGACGTGCATACGTTTTTATCACACCGGCGTGGCCGCATTGAGGATCCGCGTGAAAAGAGTCGCAAATGTCGGCACGTAGGTGGCGAGGAATCACAAGCAACCACTTGCGGCCGTCAGAAAGGTAGTTGCGACGGTACAGGAGTCCATCGCGGATGGTAAAGTGTCGAGCTGTGCGCTGCAGTGAACGATTGGGCGTAACTTGGGACGGCTGAGACAGTAACTCTATCATAGAGGCTATCCAAGCGTCTTGGCGCTGTTCATAGGGCATGTCCGCGTACGAAAGTGCCACAGCATCGAGGCTGGATACAGAAGTACTTCCGTGTTCATGGGGAAGTGGAGAGCGGGAGAGAGCGTCGGCATCTGAATGTTTGCGGCCTGACCTGTAGACGACACGGATATCATAGTCTTGGAGGCGTAACGCCCAACGAGCGAGACGGCCAGATGGGTCTTTTAGTGACGATAACCAGCAGAGGGCGTGGTGATCAGTCACGACGTCAAATGGACGGCCATAGACGTAGGGTCGAAATTTTGTGATTGCCCAGACGATGGCTAGACATTCTTTTTCTGTGACTGAATAATTCTGTTCAGCCCTAGTAAGAGTGCGACTGGCATAAGAAACGACGTACTCGTCGTATCCAGACTTGCGTTGAGCAAGAATAGCGCCAAGTCCGACTCCACTTGCGTCGGTGTGTATTTCTGTAGGGGCATCAGGATCAAAGTGACGGAGAATCGGTGGAGATGTCAGCAATTGACGTAGTTTCGCGAATGCCTTATCGCAATTGGAAGACCACGCCGAAATGCCCTCGGTGTCAGAAAGTAGCCGTGTTAAAGGGGCCATGACAGATGCAAAATTACGGACAAATCGACGAAAGTATGAACATAAGCCGATAAAGCTCCGGAGTTCCTTAAGTGTCGATGGCTTCGGAAACTGGGCGACGGCACGGAGTTTTCCAGGATCAGGTAGAACGCCGTCCTTGCTGACAACATGCCCTAAGATGGTGAGCTTCCGGGCGGCA